>LLCB01000014.1:0-371332 GCA_001414345.1 Hymenoscyphus infarciens
ATAGAGAGGGGGAATTTAAATTAGAAATTATTCTCTTTTATACTTATAGAAAGTAACATTTTACGATTTACGATTTCCTATTTGCGATTTAGTTAATCCGACTTTTTGGTGCATTCAGGATGCCGTACCAGCATGGGTGATCACTCTACCTCGTCAGCTACGAACGATGAACAATCGGCTTTTGTCTCTGATATTACAAACTCGTCCAAGGTTGGCCCCACCAATTTCAATGCGTCACATACCCAAACATCCAAACCACTCCAGCAGAACAAACCCTTGATTAGCACACACGAGGGCCCGACATGCACGCACTCCAAAATGTTATTGAGCTTCCAAGACCTACCAACGGAAATGAGGTTTATGATTTGGGACTCTTGTATAGAATCCAGGGTAGTTGAAGTTCGGCTGGAGCCACGTTGGTCAAGCAAGGGCAACTACGATTTCGTAACCACTCCACACAATCCAGTTGTTGTACATATCAACCAAGAATCTCGACACCGATATCTCAAAAAATACCTCAATATCGGAAGCCGGGACAGCCTCAACAGTGTTTATTTCCATCCTGAATTCGATATACTTTACCTCAGAGATGGTGGAATTACAGCTCGGAATATAGTTGAGCGTACTGTTGGCCGTCTTCCACACAAGAACCGTATACAAAACCTCGCATGCCACTCTCGCTTTATCACTGGAGATCCAAACATTCTTGGCAATCCTCACTCGAATGACCTGCCCCTGATATTCAAATTCCCATCATTAAAACGGTTCTTCAACGCCTCACATTTCTCAGACTACCACAACGACTGCTTTGATCGTGGGAAATCGTATGACTACAGCAAAAGTCTTACCCTCAAACAAAAGGCGTTTGGCAAGCAACTTTATTTCGGAAATGCTCTTGCGAAAAACCGCACATACTTTGCCAACCTAGGCCAAAGTAGCTACAGCGGAATTTCTGAAAACAGCGATCTTTCTCGACGAATGGTCTCTCGTTTTCTCCAAGCCCAAGTTCACAACGGATGGATAACATGTCAACAGGTGTGGGATAGAATGCTTACAGAGGTTGCTACCACGAGCTCTCTTGGCGAGCTGTGGTGTACAGTAGTTCCGCAACCAGTAGAATTTTTTGATCTGCTTGTATTTGACGAGCATATTCCAGATGAGGAGTACTCACATCAATTCAGTACCCCTGTCAAGTGGAACAGCAATAGGATATGTCAAGGGAGGCCATGGCTGTTTGGGGTGGGATCACTGGATCTAGTGTAGCTAATAGTATATTTTTAATAAAATGATGCAGCATTCTCTAAACTAACCAAGATTTCGAAGAGAATTTGTGAAAAGATTGAGTAACAGATTCTGAGCTTACTGTCTAGATTATCGTAGCTCCCTCCATCCTCAATCTCCTCGGCATCTCTTCCTCACCTAAAACAAATTCCAAACCAGCGCCATCACCATCAATGAAGTTTCAACAACTTTCTCATCCCCTCCTGGACCTCCTCCACGATATCCCCTGCCCCCTTGACACTCCTCACAAGCCCAACCCCCGTCCCAGCATAAGTACACATCCTCCCTCCCTCCTTGCCCCAGCCCTCTTGCCCCTTGGTACTAGCCTCCCTATAAAGCCTCTTGTTCTCCTCCTCATCCATCCCCTTCTCACTATCCCAGAAAGTATCATTCAAAACCCCCCTCCCCCCATACTCCCCCGGCCACCCCGGCGTCCCCCTAATCTGATCATAAACACTACTCCTTTTCGTACTCACGCCCCCATCCGAAGCATGTAACACCGCATCCTGATATCCCTTCGCGAGTTCTGCCTCATGGGAAGCCAGGAAACGTGTTCCCAAGCAAATTCCGTTTGCACCAAGCATGATAGCGGCTGCGGCACCCCGGGCATCGATTATTCCGCCTGCTGCTATGAGAGGGATATCTTCAAAATTCGCGGCTGCAAGGGCGTCTGAGCATTCTGGGAGGAGGGCGATGATACTTGATGATTGGTTCAAACCGTGACCGCCGGCATCGGAACCTTGGATTACGAAGACCTCTGGTTTGCATGATTGAGCTAGGGAGAGGGTGGTGGCTACTGTGCCGGTTTGGATCCAGATTTTTGTGAGGGAGTTGGTTGCTTTTAGGAGGGCGTGGGACCAGGTTATCTGGGGAGGTGGTCAGCTTTTCTTGTTTTGCAGAGTTTAAAGCAATCTAGCAATGGATAGTAAAGGTGGCAATCCGTAGATACTCCAGGTTCGTATCTGCCTGCCTTTCTCGTTGTTCCAACTCTTCAGAATAATTCAAGGTGGTTGAGTTAATTCATTTGGAACAATGAAGCTTGATTGTCCCAATGGTTACTTTGGATTATTCTGTGGGTTTGGAAGAACGAGAAGGTCAAACCAGGTACTTGTTTACTGCCGCCTTTATTTTCCACCGAAGATAGTTCAGCTTGTAGCAATATATGACTTACAAGATCCTCAGTCTTCTCGGGAGCAAACAGCCAAACCGCCGCCGGCTTCAACTCCGATTCCTCAATTGCTTTGACAGCATCAGGGAGAGACGCGCCCCAGCAAATAAAACCCACGCCTATTGGAAGTACTCCCTTAGGAGTGTTGGGTATCGGTGATGATTGAAAAGATTTGGTGCATTGGGATAACAGGTCGGGTAGAGTTGAGACATCCGTCCCGCAGCCGAGAAACCCGATGCCGCCCGCTCGGGAGACTGCAATAGCTAGAGGGGCAGTTGATATCAGTCTCATGGGAGCCGAAGTGATGAGAGGTGTGGTTATCCAGGGGTAATCCCTTTGAAGGGTTTGGGTATGAGTTGTAGACATCTTGGTAGATAACCGTTGGACTGGTATTTTGGTTGATGGGAGACAACAAGGTGTTTGGAGAAAAGGAAAGCCACAGGGGAAAGGTCGATAATTCAACCTCGGGTATAACATCGACAGAAACTAGAAATCGGAAGAACTTCCGCAAGGCCGAGAACCAAGATTCGACTAGCAATGTTCGGAACTGTCTTGTCTTGGTCAGAGCCGCTTGGCTAGCTGTTTTTTATAAAGCGCTAGCTGCCAGGAAGCTGCGTAGAGTGGTGAGCTCAGGTGACTGACAAAACGGCTTTCTGTCGTTGGATTAAGTCGTACAACATATTTCAACCCCAATAGGGAAATGAATAGAAGAGATGATAGGTATGAACTTCAACGTGGATGTTTTTCCTCGGAGTGATGTTTGTCGAAGTGAAGCTGAGCTGACCCACAATCTTCCCCGCCATTTCTCTTGGCATCCACTAACCACAATCAGCACTAGTGCATCCAGGAGCCGCATGGCATTGAGGCATTGAGCTCTGGAAAGGAAAGTCTTCGGCTATTTCTCCGTTAAACTAACTCCAAACCATCAACATTACTTTGCGACCTTACTTACCCTCTCTTTGCAAGTTCTTTTTGGTTAGGATTAATAGAGGTATGCTACTGAATTGACAGGTGAATCCGCGAATGCACTGCTAACTTTTTCTTGCAGTTGTAGAAGTTGTAGAAATAGAGTGAAATCATGAACGCCCCCGATAGGTAAGTCGGCACCGCCGCTCCTTCCTCGACTTTCCCACCTTCGCTCTCCGAGTCGAGTCGCTCTCTAGCGATGCATCACCTGCAATACTCGACCGAGTCTACATCTTTCACTCCAATCCCGCGACGATGCGCATTCTCTTTCCACAACACCAACCTTCCAGTCCTGACCGCGCAACAAAGAAACATCGCGAACCACAACCGGCACCATGATTATTACTGACGAAGAACCAAGATTCGAGCTCTTCCTCCTAGGAGATGACGAGAAGAAGTGTTTCGAGACTGCAGATACCCGTATGCACCCCTCGCCCTCGATCTACCCCGCCTGATCAGCCAGCTAACCCTCCCTCGCACACAGGAACCCCAAACTCCTCAGTCTTCACCTTTAACAAGGAAGATCACACCCTCGCCAACATGCTCCGGGCCCACCTCCTAAAAGACCCCCATATCCTCTTCTCAGGCTACAAAGGTTCGTCCCTTTCCCCTCCCCCAAAAAACCACCCAACCCATGCGCGATAACTAACATTGATCCCAAATCCAGTCTCTCACCCCCTCTTCGCGAAGTTCGAGCTAAGAATCCAAACCGACGGCGAGGTAACGCCCAAAGAAGCGCTTCTCAACTGCTGCAAGACCCTCGTTCACGATCTCGCGGTCCTGAGTCGTGAGTTCACAAAGGAATATGAATTGCGAAAGATGGTTGCTGGGGATGCGGGTGCTGATAAATGAGAGAGATATCTGCACGCAGATCGAGAGGGCAAAAGGATGAGTGGTCAGTTGACTGGAGTTTGGAGGCTTGCATGACTTTGGGCGTTTACGGAAAATACTTTGCCTCATAACATGGGATATGAAAAGGGTCGAGGGCAAATGGGGATGGTGGAGTTGTTGCTAGTGGCATACTCGTAATTGAGATGTTCTTTATATCTATGAACCTGGAGTGCTCTTCGATTCTCTACATTTTCATATTTGCGTTGCGATCTGCAGGTCGCCATTTCTCAAAGCTTCTGCGAGTGCAGTATGATTTCTTGTCTTCACACTCGTGGTTCGCCCTATGCACCAATTTCGAGGACTTTGTCGATGATTTGCGACGTGAGTTAAGCTAGGGTGGTTAACACTTGTCGAATGTTTAAAGATTGTATTTTCTTATATTTGTTTTTTACTTATGCTATTGGTAGGTTACCTACTAATTGCGTGGGCTATTCCCGGGCTACCTGGAAACAGCAGCATTACGAGGTCGAGGGAAAATCATAAGAAGAGAGATGATTTAGTAGTACTTTAATTCTACCTATACGGGTACAAGTCTAATTCTTTGTTATTCTTTATTTTTCTTATTTGGAATTATGTCTATGCGTAGGCTTCCTACTACTTGCCGGGGAAGTAAAGCTATCGGTGTGTTACCTGGAAACAGTAACAACCCAAGGTTCTAAATTGTTACATGGTTCAGTCAAGTATCGCAGTGCATCTATCAATGCTCCAAGGAAGTTTTCGTTGACGATTTAGGCGAGAAATGCTTTAGGCTCTCCCATCGCGTCTCCCCTGTTCTATCGAGGGTAGATTCACATAATGCTACGTATTTTCGACACACGCTTCAACTTCCAAGTAACCTGCCGATTGATATCCCAAAGAGGGTCATCAAGTAGCAGAACTTTCGGACTCTTCTCCTATTTGACAGCGTTCCTGGTAGGCCTTCCTTCGAGTGTTCTTTTCCAATTAGTCTTGCACGCGCTTGGAAATTGTTTTGATTTCTGCGTTCGTGTAGTCTCCCTTAGTGAGGTAACGGAAGCTAAGACGCAACGAGGTGTAGGTAGGTAGGATGCTGAGTAAATTTTGAAAAATTATCCGGTCCTCGTCTTGTCCTATGTAGGCATTGAGACGGTTTTCTAGCGTTCGGGTTCCAGTTGCAAGGGTGAGCTGTGAGTAGATGCTGGAGGCTAGATCAATAGAACTAAATTTTATATAATACTTTAGTTAGTTCCTTGAGTGAGGTGCGAAATTCGAACTCACCAACGCCAAGATTGATATTTAGGTGTCGTAAAAACCGAAGGGTCGACATTGTGGTGAAGAGGGTGGGGGATGTCAAGAGAATCAAAGGAGAAGATCTAGGCTATTTGATGTCCTTGGATATTCTGTCATAATAATACCGTGGGAAAGAGGGGAAATTAGACTAATAGCACGCACTTGCTACACTTGGCACTTTTTCGTATTTAGCTTTTCTATAGGATGGCGGCTAGAATGTATTTTTTTGTAATACTTCTCATTGTCTGTCTCGGCTATTCCGACACCTCTATATTTTTACATCACCTACGCTAGATACTGAAAATGAAAAAGTTATAGAAATATATTCAAGTTTCGTACCAAAAAAGCTTCATTCTAGTTATTTCCTCAAAAAATTACGCTCTTAGATTGTATTACACTACTACTTTCCTATGTTTTTGGAGTATATAAAGATCTCTACGTGACTATTCAAAATAGTGTTCGAGGTAAAGTTAAGACTTACACTAGCTTAGGGGCACAAATTTAGTAGCAACCGGTAGTATTCTTACTGTTTCTAAATAATGACGTGGCTATGCTTCAAAATTGATAAGAAAATCTACAGATCCTAGATACCGAAACACTGCTGCTTCCAACACTAAAAACCCAATCATCATCCACTGAGCTAAAAC
This sequence comes from Hymenoscyphus infarciens, assembly GCA_001414345.1. Taxonomy (NCBI): domain Eukaryota; kingdom Fungi; phylum Ascomycota; class Leotiomycetes; order Helotiales; family Helotiaceae; genus Hymenoscyphus; species Hymenoscyphus infarciens. Next base: position 6,202 of record LLCB01000014.1, read on the forward strand.
CGCCTGGCTTAAAACCCCCTTATCTTGGACCGAGACTAAAGGGTTTTGTCCTTCGCATACACCGAGAAATAAAAGGGGGGGGGATGCCCCCAAAGTCACTCGAGTAGTTATATCAAAAGACCAAACGCAAGAATGCGGTTCTGAAAGGATGCTACGCCATTGTCTGTGAAGGAAATTTTTTTTTTTTTAAGAATTAAATTGCAGTAGACGGTTGCTTCATATCTACATTAAAACCAGTCTTTCCACTTGAGAGAAGAACGTCAAATTTCATTACAAGAGCTAGACTTTGACGGGTGTCTCATTATTTTTTTTTAAAAAAAAAAAATAGATGCGGAATTGCTGAAAGTCATCACTTGTCAAAAGTGTGGGACCTACTTAACCCAAGGTAATCCAAGTACTATTTGAAGGTGCCCCATTATTAATAACAAAAAGCAGATAAACAGTAAAAGTATTCTCAGTCAAATAAGTGAGAGGAAGGAATCATAAACACTCACCCAGGAGGTATCACATTTGCATCCCTAGGCGCAATGACAGTATAAGTGTAGGAAATCGCTACTGCGGCAAACCCAGCCCCAGGAATGTAGAATCCACTCGCGATAAGTAATATTTCACAGCGCCTCTTGCCCTGGCTCCTCCAACGAGTTGTGTCGCAATTGTATAATTGGAGTTATAAAATCTCTTTGCTGGAGATATGGAGGTAATTAGGCGGGGTAGAAGGGTTAAGAGATAGGGTGGTGTAAATATCTCAACACGGTACTTGGATGGGAATGCAGACGTTTGCCGCTGTTGTTGCTGTAGAGCGCAGATGTGGCCATTGTTGTAGAAATATAGCCATCTTTACTGACCCGGATTTGTTGTTCCGTTCAGGTGACTTGAGGGTGAGGTGAAAAGATACGAAGTGTAAGGAAGATACTGTTGTTCCTGCTTTGCTGTACCCGACAACTGGATTGGATCCACCTACAAGCATATCCCCCTGTTTTGATATATTAGCCATCTAGAGAGCTATGTTGCACTTGGTGGATAGCATACTGATGGGAGTAAAGTTGCGACGGAATAGTACATGCGTGGTATCGCCGTCGATGGCAGACTCGTAAAATGACTTCCTGCAGCTACACTTGGATGATAAATTATGGGAATAAATACAGGAGCCTAAATTAGTGAGTATTTTGGACATATGGTTTTGGTAAAAGCTTACATCTGCTTGTAAACCACCGGCAGACCCAGTTCGAGCACCGTTGATGAAAAGAATCGTTCCGTCAGGCAGCTATACCGTCATAACGCATGCTAAATTAGGCGTCGTATCGTCCCTAACCCAAGTAGGGAATACACTGTTACAACGTAGGATCGATTTTCCGACAATCGTCTAACCCCTTTAGTGCAGGCATATCACCTGAACAGCTGCTACATAGCAATACACTTGGTCTGCAATCCGGGTCCTGTAGGGGCAACAATACTGCTGTAGCTGAAGAGGGGAACGTCCGGGGTTGAAGTGGTGTATCGGGAAGCGTTTTGATCAAAACATCATTAGCGAAACCCTAAATTACAGAACGGTTTCTAGCAACAACGAAGACGTAATCCTTTACCCCGCGTGTATTAGGAAGGATATAAACTAGTGTGGTTAGCGTAAGCTTAAATTTCTATCTCTGACAAATTGAATTCTTTCTGGGGACAAAGTTCTCGGCAGCAGTAAACTGAAGGATTGGCAAAGTCACTGGGCTTTTGGCTTGGTTCCATCTTTTTTTGCTGCATTTGATTGGAAGTGAGAACGGGGAGTTTTGAAAGTGTCAAAACTAAATCTACTTACATGCTCTCATATGTTGATACGTTGATAGATGCCTCGTTCAATACCAGACCGCCAACGTTTGAGCCATCTATGATTAAGTTTACCGGTCCGGTAGCCCTGCCGATTCCTCAAGACATGTTCCGACTTCTAAGAATCTTGGTTGTAAGCGATGTGTGATGTCGCAAGGGATGTGTGATGTCGCAAGGGAGGCTTTTAAGATTCCTCCGGGACCAGGGCTGTTTGGTTACGTTTACGCATGAATTGAAGCAATTGGCATGCTGCAGAAATCATACCACCAACGGGCAAACAATACTTGGCCTTCACAAGTTCCAATCAATTCCATTTGAAGGTACGGCTTTGCTGCAGAAGGATTTTAATACAGTTACCGGCTACATATATTAGTACCGTTCTAGGAAAGTGCTACAGCAAAGGATACAAAAACCTGCAAACCCGGGAAGTGCGTGGGTGAGTCTTCAACGGAGATGAAGATACAGTAGCAGATAACGGGAATTGGGGATGGGAATTTAGAAATGCATTTTGAAAGACGTAGGCTGACCGTGGCGTCGGGACGCGCGTACCCTTTTTAATTGGCAAGAGCTAAGCCGCATACTTCTAGAAGAAAATCGAGTAACTAATTAAATGTTATTTCTGACAGCTGGGAACCTTGAAATCGTGCGAGTGTTGCATCAAAAAAAGAAGGTTCAGGTTTAACGTTTATTCAGAGGCTTGAATGAAAAACGTAAAGTTAAATCCGCACGTTTTTGTCCGAGGTTTACAGAACTTACACATGATTGACGCATGCTTAGAGCCGACTGTATTCTTACGAATCTCAAAAGGATGACCAAAGTAATTTCTTGAAAATCAAATATCCTGAAACGTAATTTTAGAAGAAAAGTTGTCAGCCACACTCCACGTGACAGGAACCACATTTCACAGTCGCTTGCCCCTTTGGGACTCCCTTGTAAAGTTTTCTTTTTTACCCCGTGGAGCTTTGACCCTATAGTCGTCTTTAGTGAAATAAACCTTAAACAGGGGGATCACTTTATATACTTTTAGGGGTTTTTTGGTCTCATAAAATGTGGCAGGTTCCTCATTTGGATAATCTTTGTCACATGTACGCTAAGCTGCGCTAAGATCATGCGCGGAAGCAGCGGAATCAAAATAAGCTTTACTTAAGTTTTTTTTCCCGGCGCTACGTCGTCCCAGGCGAAAACTAATACGGCAGAAGCGAAATGACCCCTATGAAAATCGGCGGAAAAGCCGTAGCCCACAAAATCTATAGTAATAGTTTGGCCTAAGACGAAGTATTAAAACTGCAATGCCGATCGCATCTCGGGCCCGTCATTTCCTCTTCGTATTAAAATCAAAACAAGTTTATTCCCCTGGAACTGCATGGCAAGCGCCTTGTCGGGTCGTTATCAAGCCGATCCGGTCTTTTACTTCTACTTCGTCCTAGACCTTTTAAACAATAAACCAGGAGCGTCACTTTATAGAGTTTTTAGGGCCCGTTTCTGGGTAGCGTGAAGCCTCGTAAACGTGGCGATTACCCAATTGGAATAACGTTTATTTGAAGACTATAGCCGCGTTCATCTGTGAGAGAGGCTCGATCATCGGCAGATGCAAATGGAAGAATAGCAGCAAGAGAGATCGTCGGTGCTTCAGAGCTTAGCTTAGCTTGTCTGGACTGTTGTCTGTTGATAAATGCCTTTGGCTATGTTCAATTCAATATATGATCCCGCGAGTGCGAGCTAATGTTGCGTGAATTTTCACACCACATTGAACATCATAATGGAAGACATAGAGAATACGAACACTCTGCCGAAAGGCGACCACACTCAAGTGGCGAGCGAGAAAAATGACTACCAAGAGTCGAATCCTACCACTGAGTCCGACCCACCGCCTACGCGAACAATTCATGGCGTCAGTTGGCTACTGGTCGTTGTCTCCCTCATTTCCGCTACCTTTCTTTGGGGCCTCGATGGCACTATAGTCGCTGATATCCAAGCCACCTTTGCCAAAGACTTCCATGCAACCGACAAGCTGGCCTGGAACTCAGTGTCATTCTTTCTCGGTGCTGCAGCTACGGTGTTGTCGTGGTGAGTATCCACAAATTAGCAGTCCCCGGTTTCTTATATCATCTGTATCCGACACTGACGATACCGCAGGGGTCAAATATACAGCCATTTCGATTCGAAATGGATTTTCATCTTTTGTGTCACGGTCTTCGAGATCGGTTCTGCCATTTGTGGTGCGGCTCCATCCGAGTCAGTTCTTATTGCCGGCAGAGCCATTTGCGGTGTGGGAGGCGCCGGAATGTACACGGGCGTTTTGACACTGCTCTCTCTTACTACCGATGAGAAAGAGCGTGCTCTTTATATGGGTATCCCTGGAATCACCTGGGGAACGGGAACCGTCCTGGGACCGGTCATTGGAGGAGCATTTGTGCTTCACGCTACCTGGCGGTGGGGATTCTATATCAATCTATGTGTTGGTGCGGCATGTGCTCCGGTATACATTTTTCTACTCCCCTCGATTGATCCTCAATCGGGTTCCTCCATCAAAGATCGGCTCAAGAATGTTGACTGGCTTGGAATGGTCCTCCTCTGTGGGGCAGCGACAACACTTATCATGGGTATCTGCTTCGGCGGCGTAGATTACCCTTGGAAATCTGCTCGTACGATCGCTCTATTTGTTCTGGCATTCGTTTTTTCCTCAGCCTTTGGGGTCCAGCAGGGTTTAGTACTCTTCACAAACCATCCTGTCTTTCCAGTCAGTATGGTAAGAAATGCCAGTGTCCTGGCTATATTCTTCAATGAAGCATGCTCTTCAACAGCCTGCTTCTTACCTATCTATTTTATCCCTCTCTAGTAGGTACCCATCACATACATTATTGAGACGGGGCCTTGGGCTAATTATCCCACGTGAAGCTTCCAATATGTGCGCGGTGATTCCCCGCTAAAAGCGGGCATTTACCTGCTGCCTTTCATCTGCGTGATGGTTGCGACGGTGATGGTTTGTGGAACCGTAGTCGGCAGGACAGGCCGTTGGATGCCATGGTTTTTCTACGGGGGAGCACTTGTGCTTGTCGGCGGAGCACTCATGTATACGGTTGATGAGACAACCTCCGTGGCCAAGGTTTACGGCTACAGCATTCTCATCGGTTCCGGATCTGGAGCGTATCTTCAAATGCCTTTCAACGTAGCCCAGGGATTTGTGGAACCGCGTATGATTCCTGCAGCGGTCGGACTGATCACCTGCGCCCAGCTTGCTGCTCCTGCAGTCACGTTGAGCATAGCAAACTCCATCTTCCTTAACAAGGCAGTCGCTCAGCTTGCACCAATTCTGCCGCCAGATGCGCCCACGCTCCAGGTGGTATCTGGTGTCGGAAGTGATTACCTTTCAAGCCTCGACCGGGGAAAGCAGGCTGAGGTACTGCATGCTATTGTGCAAAGCATGTCAAATGTCTACATCTTGATAATTTCTTCGGGGGCTTCGACGCTGGTTATGTCAAGCTTTTTGGTACTGCATTCTCGGTGGTCAGCGAGGTACTAGCTGTTGGACATCTAGCTTGATAGGAGAGATTTCTTAGGAAAAGGTCGGGTCATGATAGTTCTACTTGCAATTAGGAGATGTTAGTTTGTATACAAAGCGTAAGAGGTATCAAGTGCCACGGACCAGAAAATTTTCACCAAAACTACTACTTTTTAAAATGATGTTATAAATCAACAATTCGTTTGAATAAGACGAATACAACATAAATTAAAGAATAAATAGTAACTCAATAATCTCTAAAGAAAACGAAAGCTCTCTATTCTCTAGTCATCACGAAAAACTTTTGGGTGCTGGCAGAATAGCCTTGTGCTGGCTGTGCTAGATGTGTTGGCTAAGTGTGCCAAGGCCAACTCAGCCCGGCACTAGTGATGCCAAGGCCGGCTCGCTGTCCGACTCCCGGAGTTGCCCGGTCACATGACTAGCCTCCTGCCTCTTCGCTCAGACGAGGGTTAAAGCGTATCACCAGGGGGTGTCACTACTCTATACGCATAGGCTAAAATCAACTAAAAGCACACTAAGAGTCACTCTCTTTATAGCTTTATAACTTAAAACATATAGTATACTATATTCTAATAATAATAAAAGACGTAGAATTTTATAAAATAAATATATTTCTAACTAAGCTTTTAGTTATAAGTTTTAAACTACGTCTATAATTTCAAAGATTACTATTTTACTAATAAATCCTTTAAAAGAGTTATTTAATATATATTATAAGTTCTTTTATTATAGAAAAAATAATTAAATATCTATACTTAGTTTTAAATAAATTTTTAAAAGAGTTACTCTATAATTAGTAAGAGAAGTTAGAGACTTTTAGTATATTTTTAGTTGATTTTAGCTTATATATATAGTGTAGTAATACTCTCTAGTAGTATTAAATAGCTAAATATTATAGAGCTTCTAAAGATAACTATTTTTATATCTAAGACTTAAGTTTTTAAAAAGCTAAGGATTTTTAAAAGCTAAGATTCTTATTTAAGAGTATAGATATAACAGCCCAGTTCTAGTTTCAGACCTGTCACGTGACTCTTTCACCGCCTAGCAGAATCCTATATATTAGCATCGTTTAGAGCTATCTTCGCTCTTCTTTACTCTTTATCTTTAGTTTTCGTATTAATAACTACGAATAGACTACTTCTCTACTCTACTTCTACCTTATTATTATATTAAACTAAAGGTTACTCTTCTTATAGGCTCTTAACCTTAGCTCTATTCTAGCCTCTCTACCGCCGACTCTATAAACCTCTTTAAACGGCTTCCTAGACCTCTTACTAGCGACTCTTGAATTACTACTAAGCTTAAGACTCTCTTCTAGTATTAGACTCTCTTCTAGTATCTAACCTCCTTCTAGCATCTTTAGATCCCCTCTTCTAGCGTCTACGAACCCTCTTCTAGCGTCTATAGACTCTCTTCTAGTATCTTTAGATCCCTCTCTCTAACGTCTACGAACCTCTCTCTCTCTTACTTCAAATAGCTAGTATCTAACTACTCTGATAATAGACTCTAATATCGTATACTAGGTATATAACTTTAGCTCTCTTATTAAAAAGAAATATTAATACGCTTACGTAATTAATGCTTTAATAAGACAGCTTATTTAGCTTATTATTAGTTAATCTAAGCCTTCTACTAATACGAAGAAGACTTAATCTAAGCCTCTTACTAATAAGAAGAAGCTCTATACTCTAATAAGAGAAGTCTTTTAAGTAGACCTTCTTACTTTTAGCTATATTGTTTTCTAATAACTCTTAAAGCCTTCTTCTTCTTCTCCTAATATTATAAAAGCTCTTAAAGCCTATATTTTAGCAATTGATAAAATCGTAGAAGTATATACTAGTCGCTTAGTAGATTATATAGATTAGTATTAGAGAGCGAATATAGAGAGTTTTAGACAACTTAGTATATAGCTAGTATCTTACTACTCTTATAGAGCTAGTATCTTACTACTCTTATAGAGCTAGTATCTCACAGCTACCTTAGTAGATAGAAGAGTAAGAGTATAAGCAACTAGCAGATATATAGATAGATAAGTACACTAGTTTCTAGAGCTATAGAGCTCGAGAGCGAGCTCTACTAAAGAGAGGGAAATATAACAGCCTAGTTCTAGTTTCAGACCTATTATATAACTCTTTCACCGCCTAGCAGAATCCTATATATTAGTATTATTCAGAGCTATCTCCGCTCTTCTTCGCTCTTTATCTTTAGTTTTCGCGTTAATAACTACGAATAGACTACTTCTCTACTCTACTTCTATCTTATTATTATAGTAGATTAGTTAAAAGTAATAACTAAAACTAGATAAAAAAGGCTAAGTTAAATATAAAGACTAGAGACTAGACTAGATATAAGTATCTAGTATACTCTCTTTTATAATAATAATATAATAGTTACTAGCTCTTATCTATCTAAGTTAACTTTCGCTAAATTAGTTAAATATTTCTTTATATTATAATAGTATTAATATTAATTATTATTATATTAGATAGTTACTCTTATACTAACTACTTAATTTAAGTTAGCTTACTCTTAGAGTATTTATACTTTCTTCTATATATAGTAGATAGTTCTCTTCTTATAGTAATAAATACTAAAATCTCTTCTCTATACTTTTGAATACTAGTATTACTTCTATTAACCTTATATCTATAATATTAATTCTTTATTATTATTACTTTCTAGTAATATCTCTTAAGTATTTATAATAATATAAATATTATTTTATATTTTAAAGTAAACTAGTCTCTAATTTTATCTATTAACTATCTTTTCTTATAATTACTTCTAAACTTAAGTCTAGGAATAGATTACTATAAGTAATAAACTAATAATAAACTAGTACTAAGCTTAAAATATAAAAAAATACTTAATAAAAGTATTAAAGATTTTATATCTTCTATTTAATTATATTTCAGTTCTCTTTTAGTAACTTTTAATTATATAGAATTAAGTTTCGCTAAAAATCGAAAAATAAAAGATTAGTTAGATATATAAGAGACTCTACTAGTATTAACTAGTTATAAGAAGATATTAGCTTTACTAATCTTTACTATAAAGAGTATAATACTTTTAATAATATAGTTATTACTTATAAAGTCTTTAGATATAGTTACGTTTCTATTTAACTTTATAATATAGTTCTTAGTTTTAGTTAATAGATACTTAAGTTATATCTCAGATAATAAATACTTCTTTTTAACTTTAGAGTAATTTACTTTAAACTACTTTTTTTTAATATAGTTTTAAATAGAATATCTCTACTATCTTATATAATATATATTACTTAATTAAGTTATTAATTATTAACTTCTTTATTTTGTTTTATAATTTTATATAAAGCTTTTAGCTTCTTTTTAACATTTATTATTACTAATATTTATAAAACTACTAATACCTCTAGGCTAAGATTATAAATAACTAATACTTATATAACTAAAGATACTAAAGATATTAGTATAACTTATAGTTATAAAAGCGATGTAAAAAGAGTTATATTATCGTTCGTATATACTAAGTAAAGCTAGCTACGATGCCTACTTAAGTAGCTCTTAAGCGAGAAGCACGTGTACCTACGTATACTAATCTGAATCGCTATTTATCTCTTGAATATATACCGACACTAGCACTTCTTTAAAACGACAGAAGTTACTTAAAACTATTAAAAATCACATATCTAATCTAACTAATCAGAGCTCTCTATTCTCTATCCTCGACTAATAAGAAGGCTCTATTTTAGTCTCTTATTTCGTTCTATCTACTCTATAAGGTTAATATCTAGCTTATTAGTATTAATTAACTTTTATAAGGTATTATAGTAACTCTTTTTAGTTATAGTATCTATAGGATTACTTTTATTATTAATCTATTTAATCTTATTAATCTCTCTTAATTTATATACTTCTCGTAGATATATAATATTAATTATTAGTCGCTTCTCCTTAGTTATATCTAATTTAGTTATATATTTATAAATAGACTTTGAATCGATATATACTATAAGTAGTACTTTAAATCCTAAGATGCTTTCGAAAGTCGATTTTATTAAAGCCGCGGTGTTAAATCTAGAGCTTATTATATATAATTCTAATACTAAAACACTATAGGTAACTCTCTTATATTTAGTAGAAGACTAATATAAGATATTAGTATTATTATCTTTATCTATAAAAGTAATAATATAACTGATTTATAATAATAAGTTCTTATTATTAGTAAATAATCTATTAGTAAAAGCGTATAACTTTAAGAAAGATTTATCTAATTTAACGAATTTGAGTCCTTTTAAGAGATTATTAATTTACTATTAAATTTACTTATTAAGAAGTAAAATATCGTTATCTTAAAGATTAATAGTTTAGATAGTATATAATAAGTTAAAAGCAGTCTTAGACTAGAATACCGTGGCTAAGTATATCTCTCTAGTATATTATATAATATATTAATCTTTAGTATCTACTATATATAATATCTCTTTTATATTAGATATCTTAGATAGAGCCTTTTATACTAAATTCAAGTGTTTTACGTAATCTTAAGTAAGAGATATAAAGCTACTATAATACTTAGTAATTAGCTCTTTATTAAATTTAATTAGATAGTTAATAGTAAGCTCTTCTCTCTCTTTAGATATAAATCTAGCTTCGTTAATAGTAAGCTCTTCTTTATTAGTAAAAGCGTTATTAGTAAGTATAAGAGTATTATTAGTTTAAAGGCCTACTATACTAAAAGGAGTATCTAACTTTACTTACTTATTATACTAGTATAATTTAGTATATAAAAGACAGGGGTTAAAAGTTAACTATTCTATTATAAGCCTTATAATATAGTATTTATAGTATATTATAAACTAGTAATTACTAGCTTTTAAAATACTATATAGTAGTCTAATTACCTTAAAGAATACATCTTCCTATTAGAGATAACCTTTAGAAGAGCGTATAAAGAATTTTTAATTTAAGTTAGTTAATAATTATATATATACTTATATAATATTCTAAATAAATACTTATAAGCCTAGAAGTATTATAATAAGTATAAAGATTATTCTCTAGCTTACTCTTTAAATAGTAGGTGCTTAAGTAAGTACTAGTAACTTTCTAGTATTATTATATACTTAGATAACTAATCTTAACTTTATAAAAGTAAGTACTATACTCTTAAATTTAATATTATCTATAAAGTATAATCTAAATATTCTAGTATTAGAAAGCAACTCCTTCTAAGTAACAATCTTAAAAACACCTTAATTAGTTAATCTATTAATCTCCTTTTATTATAATTTAATATATACTATACTATTGTTAGCTATAAATACTTCGACGTTATAAGGTTTACTTAAATTAGTAAGAAAAGTTCTAATATCTTTAAAAGTAATATAGTTAAAATCGTCTATAAAAGTATCTAACTATTAGAATAATACTTTAAAAGACCTATTTAAAGGCCTCGGATACTTTCAAAGCTATCTACGTCTATACTTCTAGAGAGGTTCTAGTATAGTTTCTAGAATATTAGTATTTTAGCGGATTTATAACTATCAAAGTTAGTATTAAGGAGAAGGTAAATATTATTTAATATCTTATCTACTCTATTACTTAAAAGTTCTCTCTTTTTCATAGAGTTATAGTATTATTTTAGATAATACTATACTAGAAACTTCCTTAGTCACTAGTACTATTCTAGAAGTTTTAGAAGTTTTAATAAAGTATAGCTTTATAACTATAGATTAAAACTTTATAAGACTACTTAGTAGTACTATAATATAGTTCTTATTTTCGATTTCTTAAAGAATAAAAGGTCTTATCTAAGACTTTATATACTCTCTCTATACTAAAACGTCTAAATTTAAGAGTAAGTCCTTAACTTAGTTAATTAGTCTATTTTATATATTAAGAGCTTTTTTAACTTAATAGAATATAATCTACTTTTATACTTCTTAAATAGCCTTCTTATAAGTCTTAGACCTTATAGAAATTAGTTACGAAGGTGTATTAGTTATAGTTATTTAAGTATATACCTTATATACTAATAGAGTAGAGACTAGTCTATTTAGGCCTACTATATTATTAATTACTTTAAAAGCTATTTAAAGTACTAAACTTTATAAGAGATAAGGCTCTTATTTATATATAATATTATATATCTATTAAATTAGTCTACTTATTCTAGTAGTAGAGTATACGAAGTCTTTCTTAATAAAGTTTATCCTAGTATTTATAATAATATAATCAAAGAGTCTAAGATATATATTAATCTAATATCTTTAGAAGACCTCTTATATAGTTATTACTTTTATATCTAGTAAAAAGTTATCTACTTAATACCTTATTACTTTATTTATATAGTATAAGACCGCCTACTTATTAAGAAAGAAAGTATTAATTAAAACACTATAATTAAATTTAAGGTTATTATAAAGAGTGAACTTAAATCAGCTAGGTAAACTTCTATACTTTTAGTAGTATTCGTAAAATTTAATAAGATATTAAAAGATATCTTAATTAATATAATACCTAGCTCTTTCTAATATATATTATAATCTTAGTACTAATAAGTAGCTAAATCGTCTATAAAGTCGTTGAATATTAATATTTATAAGAAATATTAGATACTCCTATATAAAGTTATATATAGCTTTATCTTAGAGTAGAAAAGAGTATCTAAATCGTTATATAATAAAGAACCTCTTAATTTCCGCCTCTCTCTTATTCTCTTAGATAAGTACGTTTTAAAGATTATTTAGAGTTATAATAGCACGAAATATATACAACTACAGTAGAGGCATATAGGAGTACGTATAGTAGAATGACGTATGTAGATACTAGGCTCTAATATAGAAGAAAAGGCTAAACTAGCCTTTTCTAACTCTAGGAGTAGGCTGCTATATATAAGAGGTTTCGGATAATACAAAAGGGGTACGAAACCGAACAACGATATACGTTAGCTAATACAAAAGCCTGAACTCTATAAAGTATATCTAAAAGTCTAGATAGACGTATAGACGTATATAACCTTCCTAAATTAGATAATATAAAATAATAACTACTAAAAGCTAATATATATAGTATATACTACGTAATATTAGCTATATAAGATAGTATACTATTATATCCCTCTCTCTTAAAAAAGACTTATCTTAAGTCTTCTATCTCTTATTATTCAAGGTTAAATTAAGATAGTATAAGTATTATATTTATTATATTTATTAATTTTATTATAAGTAAAAAGGTAAAGATTAGTAGCTAACCTAGGTTTAAAGATACTTTATTTATTATAATATTATAAGTAAGATATTAAGATAGGTTCTAAATTATAACTAACTTTATAGATACTTATAAAGAGACTTTGTTTCTAATCCTTTAATATTAAAAGTAAGTATTTACGTTTACTAAAAGAGTATAGTCTAATCCTATTTAGTAAGTTAGAGAAAGTTTAAAGTAAAATTAGAAAAAAGTTTAAAAGTTAAAAGCAAATTTAAAATAGAGTTAAAGGTTATTTAGTTAAGAGGTAATATTAAAAGTAGTAGTAATAACTTAGTTAAAAGCTTACTTTAAAAGTATACTAATTTATATCTAATTTAAATTTAAAAAAAAGAGTATAAGTTTATCTAAGGTTAGTAAAGACTTAGAGTAAAGTTAGAAATAAAAAAGTTAATAATATTATAGATAGTAATAACTTAGCTAAGAAGTTACTATCCTTTTAAGAGTATACTAATTTATATTTAAGTCGAATTTAAATAAAAAAGAACTTCTAGCTTTACTAGAAGTAAAAGAAAGTAAGAAAAAGAGAAAGACTATAAGACTCTTATTAGAGTTAGTAAGGTTTTAGCTAGTTAAAAACGAAGTTATTACTAAAGTTAAAAATATTATCTAAAGTTTAAGATAATAAAAGAGGTATAGTTTTAAGTATAACATTTATTAATACTATTATAGGAACTATATTACTTAGGCTTATAGGCTACCTTATTCTCTTTAAGTACTTAAAGACTTATTTATCTTCTAATTTCGAAAAAAAGAGTTATTATTAGATTATAAGAAGTTTATAGCTAGATAGAGGAGTATTCTTTTAAACTAGAGTACTAATTATAAGTAACTTAGCGTTTTAATATATCTCTTTATTTATAGCTAAAAGATTATTTACTATTTTAGTAATTCTAGTATCTTTTAAAAATAGTAGATACGTTTTAGAGCTAAGGTATAATCTTATTTTATATATAAAAGAACTATTACTATTCTTTCTAAGTATAGCTATACTTAAAAATTAAATATTCTTTTAGTATATTCTTCTTCTAATTCTACTTTTATCTCTTTTAGATAATATTTAGTTAAGATTAATAGTAATAACTTAGCTAAGAGCTTACTTTTAAGTTTTTATTTTAATAAAAAGTATATTTTAACTAATTTATATCTAATTTAAATTTTAAGATTTAAGAGTTAGGAAGTAGTAGAAAGGTATTAGAGGTAATAGTATCTCTTAAGTAAAAGAGGTCTAAATTTAAGCTTTAATAGTAAAGGAGAGTTAGATTAGAGAGGGTTTAGAGGTAGGATTTAGTTAACTTTAAAGTTTATTTATAATTTTATCTTTTATTTTTTTAACTAATTATTTTATCTTTTATATTTATACTACTATCTTATTTATATATTATCTATATTTAAAAAGTCTTTTTAAGACCTTTTATATTTTAGTATATAGTTATAGGTTAGAGAGGGTTTAAAAGGTTATCTTTTAAAAAGAGGGGTAGCCTTAGAAGAGGTTATTACTTAATACCTTATAGTAGAACTAGTTTAGAGAGACCTAAGGTTTCTTAGAAATTTAATATAATAATATTAATTTAAGAGAGAGAGAGTAAGAGTAGATTTAGAAGCCTTTATAATAACTTTTTAGTAATAGTTAACTTATTTACTAAACCTATATATAATAGTCTTTATATAGAGAGGGTTATTAAAAGCCTTAGAAATACTTAGTATATTCTTACTTCTTTAATATATAATATACGATTTTTACTAGCTATTTAAAACTAATATTAAACTCTAATATTACTAGCTATTTAAAAGATCTCTAGAATCCTAGCTATTTAAGAATAATATTATAATAGACTAATTTAGGTTTAAAGTAAAATAAAAGTAATAAAAAGCTTAAAGAGATATTATAAATGCTATTACTAGTAAAGAAGAGTTTAGTCTTTTTATATAATAGTACGAAATATATATAACTATAGTAGAGGTATATAGAAGTATATATAGTAGAATAATATATATAGATACTAGGCTCTAATATAGAAGAAAAGGCTAAACTAGCCTTTTCTAACTCTAGAAGTAGGCTACTATATATAAGAGGTTTTAAATAATATAAAAGAGGTATAAAACTAAATAATAATATACGTTAGCTAATATAAAAGCTTAAACTCTACAAAGTACGTTTAAAAGTCTAGATAGACGTATAAACGTATATAACCTTCTTAAATTAGATAATATAAAATAATAACTACTAAAAGCTAATATATATAGTATATACTATATAATATTAGCTATATAAGATAGTATACTATTATATCTCTCTCTCTTAAAAAAGACTTATCTTAAGTCTTCTATCTCTTATTATTTAAAGTTAAATTAGGATAGTATAAGTATTATATTTATTATATTTATTAATTTTATTATAAGCGAGAAGGTAAAGGTTAGTAGCTAACCTAGGTTTAAAAATACTTTATTTATTATAATATTATAAGTAAGATATTAAGATAAGTTCTAAATCGTAACTAACTTTATAGATACTTATAAAGAGACTTTGTTTCTAATCCTTTAATATTAAAAGTAAGTATTTATATCTACTAAAAGAGTATAGTCTAATCTTATCTAGTAGGTTAGAGAAAGTTTAAAGTAAAATTAAAAAAAAGTTTAAAAGTTAAAGGCGAATTTAGAGTAGAGTTAGAGGTTATTTAGTTAAGAGGTAATATTAAAAGTAGTAGTAATAACTTAGTTAAGAGCTTACTTTAAGAGTATACTAATTTATATCTAATTTAAATTTAAAAAAAAGAGTATAAGTTTATTTAAGGTTAGTAAAGACTTAGAGTAAAGTTAGAAATAAAAAAGTCGATAATATTATAGATAGTAATAACTTAGCTAAGAGGTTACTATTCTTTTAAGAGTATATTAATTTAATTTATATTTAATTTAAAGAATTTAAAAATATAAAGTTAGAAACGAAAAGTTAATAATATTATAGATAGTAATAACTTAGCTAAGAGGTTACTATTCTTTTAAGAGTATATTAATTTATATCTAAGTTGAATTTAGATAAAAAAGAACTTCTAGCTTTACTAGAAGTAAAAGAAAGTAAGAAAAAGAGAAAGACTATAAAACTTTTATTAGAGTTAATAGGGTTTTAGCTAGTTAAAAACAAAGTTATTACTAAAGTTAAAAATACTATTTAAAGTTTAAGATAATAAAAGGGGTATAGTTTTAGGTATAATATTTATTAGTACTATTATAGAAACTATATTACTTAGGCTTATAAGCTACCTTATTCCTTTTAAGTACTTAAAGACTTATTTATCTTTTAATTTTAAAAAAAAGAGTTATTATTAAATTATAAGGAGTTTATAGCTAGATAGAGAGGTATTTTTTTAAACTAGAGTACTAATTATAAGTAACTTAGTGTTTTAGTATATCTTCTTATTTATAGCTAAAAGATTATTTACTATTTTAGTAATTCTAGTATCTCTTAAAAGTAGTAGACGTGTTTTAGAGCTAAGGTATAATCTTATTCTATATATAAAAGAACTATTACTATTCTCTCTAAGTATAGCTATACTTAAAAATCGAATGTTTTTTTAGTATATTCTTCTTCTAATTCTACTTCTATCTCTTTTAGATAATATTTAGTTAGGATTAATAGTAATAACTTAGTTAAGAGCTTACTTCTAAGTTTTTATTTTAATAGAAAGTATATTTTAACTAATTTATATTTAATTTAAATTTTAAGATTTAAGAGTTAGAAAGTAGTAGAAAGATATTAGAAGTAGTAGTATCTTTTAAGTAAAAGAGGTTTAAATTTAGACTTTAATAATAAAGAAGAGTTAGATTAAGAAGGGTTTAGAAGTAGGATTTAATTAACTTTAAAGTTTGTTTATAATTTTATCCTCTATTTCTTTAACTAATTGTTTTATCTTTTATATTTATACTACTATCTTATTTATATATTATCTATATTTAAAAAGTCTCTTTAAGACCTTTTATATTTTAGTATATAATTATAAGTTAGAGAGGGTTTAGAGAGTTATCTTTTAAAAAGAGAGATAGCTTTAGAAGAGGTTATTACTTAATACCTTATAATAGAATTAGTTTAGAGAGACCTAAGGTCTCTTAGAAATTCGATATAATAATGTCGATTTAAGAGAAAGAGGGTAAGAGTAGATTTAAAAGCCTTTATAATAACTTTTTAGTAATAGTCGACTTATTTACTAAACTTATATATAGTAGTTCTTATATAGAGAGGGTTATTAGAAGTCTTAGAGACACTTAGTATATTCCTACTTCCTTAATATATAATATATGATTTTTACTAGCTATCTAAAACTAATACTAAACTCTAATATTACTAGCTATCTAAAAGATTTCTAGAATCCTAGCTATTTAAGAATAATATTATAATAGACTAATTTAGGCTTAAAGTAAAATAAAAGTAATAAAAAGCTTAAAGAGATATTATAAATGCTATTACTAGCGAAGAAGAGTTTAGCCTTTTTATATAATAGTATAAAATATATATAACTATAGTAGAGGTATATAGAAGTACGTATAGTAGAATAACGTATATAGATACTAGGCTTTAATATAGAAGAAAAGGCTAAACTAGCCTTTTCTAACTCTAGAAGTAGGCTACTATATATAAGAGGTTTTAGACGATATAAAAGAGGTACGAAACTGAATAACGACATACGTCGGCTAATACAAAAGCCCGAACCCTACGAAGTACGTCTGAAAGTCTAGACGGACGTACGAACGTACGTAACCTTCCTAAATTAGATAATATAAAACAACAACTACTAAAAGCTAATATATACGGCATATGCCACGTAATATCAGCTATATAGGACGGTATACCGTCATAAGAGTAATATTTAAGTTATCTATATTATTAATATAAAGGATAAAAGGAGTATTAGATTATACTATATAAAACTCTACTTTTCTAATTAGTATATTAATTATTATCGATCTTAAAGATAGAGTATATCTCTTACTAAACTAGATATTAAATTAACCTTTTATACTCTTATTAATTAGAACGCTTTTAATAAGTCTAATATATATAAGATATTAGTTATATTCTATACTTAACTTTCGAGCTACTCTAGTCTTAATTATTATACTAAAGAAGTTCTCTTTTATATATCTTTTAGCTATTATTATAAATACCTCCTTTATAAATTTATATATAATATTAAAAGTGTTATTCGAGTTTTATAAGATATATTTATTAATAGCGTGTTTTTATACTAAACTTATTAAATTCGTAATAAGGTATTTAGTATTTAAATTATTAATAAATCTCATAAAAGTAATATTATAATAGATAACTTCGTTATCTAAGCTAGTATCTAATAAGTAACTATCTTCTTTTAATAAAGCAATAGTATAAAGTGTCTCTAATATCTTCTTCTCTTAGATACTCTAAGTATATACTATGTTTATATTATATACCTTTCTAGTATATCTATCTCGCTTACTTTTAAAGTGTCTAGAATTCTTATTAGTCTATTTAGCAAAGTAATAGTCCTACTCTTCTTAACTATAATCCTAAGATAAATAGTCGTCCTTTCTATATATATAATATACTCTCTTCTTCTTATATCGATCTATATTACCGAATTTATTTATACTATATTATCCGCTCTTATAGAAGTGCCTCTTAGTTATTATAGTTTCGTTTATAACTATCTCTAGATAGACTTTTATATAAGATTAGATTGAACTTCGTAGAAGAGTAATAGTATTAGAAATCGAAGGGTCTTAGAGTAAGATTAATATTATAATAGCATAATCTAGAACCTTTTTATATACTAAAATTAGCTTATTTAAAAACTAACTATTAATATAAAAATCTATAGAGAGGGAAAATCTTAGTAAATTAAGTCTTAATAACATATTCTTAAAAGACTATAATATTAATACTCTAAATACTTATATTATCTTCTATAAATTAATATTATTCTATTTAGATAATTAGCCTCTTTTATAAAGTTTATCTTCAAAGTATTATTATATAAACATAGATAAAACTTTAAAAAATTAATTATTATTTTTATTAAAAAGTATAGTATAAAAGTAATTCAAAGCATTACCTTTTAATATAGTAGAGAAGGTAAGAGAGTAAATCGCTAGTAATACTCTACTTCTCTTATATATATCCTTAAATATTATAACTTTAATTATAAAGTTATCTTCTTTTCTACTATACTTTTAATTGTTCTTATATACTTTTATAAGAGTATCTAATATATAAGAGTAGTCTTAACCTTTTAAACTTTAAGAAGTTAATTCTAGTTTAAAATATACTATATTTATTTATACTAGTAGTCTTCTACTAGGATTATCCTATTATTAATTATATTCTAGATACTTAGAGGTATTATTAAAATCGTTGCTACTAGTATCTTTACTAAATTAATAGAATATAAAGAAGGAGGTCTAGTCGTCTTTTAGTAGACCTAAAGGTTAGATTAGAGGTTATACTAGATTACTTAGGTCTTTTCTTTTAGTTAGTAGAATTAAAGTTATTAAAGATATTAGTTATTATTATTATTATTATATAGTAGATGCTTATAAAGCTTTATCTCTAGCTTTTATCTTAGATTAGGTGTTTTAAGTAATATTTTTAGCTAAAGGTTATTATTATAGAGATTATAGAGGTTATAGAGGTTATAGTTGTTATTATTATAGCTTTTATTATCTTTTAGTATATTCTAGTATATATTTATAATAAGAACTAAAGTCTTTAGTACTAGCTCCTCCTAATACTATATCTTTTAATTCTTTGTCTAATTACTTAGTTTAGTTAACCTTAGTAGCGGTGTTATATAATGTCTAAGATATAAGTATCTTATGTTTATCTATTTTAACTTATATATCTCTTCTACGAAGTATTCGTTGTAACTTAGTAGTAGTAGACTAGTAGATTTTAGTAAATTTATTTTAATCTTATCTTTTAAAGTCTACTTAAAATTCGTCTTAAAGAAGAAGGTCTTCGTTCTCTTCTTTAGTATACTCCTCTTCTTATTTAGTAGTAAAAATCGTCTCTTCTTTCTATATTAACTTTAGCTTTAGTACTAGCTTTAGAGCTTGTTTTAGAGCCGAAGTTAAAGCTTCTAAAGTTATTAGAATCGGTGTCGGTGTATCCGTTATATTATAGATATTATTATTACTTAAATTAAATTTAGATATTATTAAAAGTTCGTTTATACTTTACTTAGTAGATTATAGATAAAAGAGATATCGGGTTTCGAGTGAATAGGTGTCTTAGAGAGTATAAATTATCTTAGAGAGAGGTAGAAGGTCAGAGGTAGTAATTAGCGCTTCTTATCTTAAGAAGCGTTTATAGTTTATTAAATCGAAAGTATCGTTGAAAGTATTATCGAAAGTATTAGTACTAACGATTTTATATATAGTAGACGTTTAAGAGGTTTCTTAAAAAGAGATAAGAGGTTAGAAGAGTTATTAGAATAACGTTAGAAGGTCGGTATTAGTAATTAGTGCTTCTTATATTAAGAAGCGTTTACTATTTATCGAAAATTATAGTAGAAGGAGTTATAATTAGAGAAGTGGAGTCTACTAGTAATATCGAGTTTACTTTTATATAAGTATATCTATAGTAGAAATATACGAAGTAACTAAGTATCTAATCTATACGTCTACTAATTAGTATTAGTATAACTTATAGTTATAAAAGCGATATAAAAAGAGTTATATTATCGTTTATATATACCGAGTAAAGCTAGCTACGATGTCTACTTAAGTAGCTCTTAAGCGAGAAGCCTGTATATCTATATATACTAATCCGAATTACTATTTACCTCTTAAATATATACCGACAAAAGATATTAAGATCTAATATTTATATATAAATGAGATTAAGGTTTAGATATTATATATTTAGCTTTTTAGCTCTTATTATTTAGTATTAGCTATAGTAGATAAGACTTAGTTATTATTATTATTAGACTTTAGTAGTTTCTAATCTCTTATATATATATTTAGTATAGAAGAGAGATAGTTTTTCCTTTTCTTCTATACTAGAGCCTAGTATTTATATATATTATTCTACTTCGAACGTACTTCTATATACCTCTTTAGTAGTAGTATATATTCCGTACTATTATATCTAGATATAAAAATAAGAAAGAATATCTAAATTTATTAAATTATAATAGAATAGAAGAACTTCTTTTATAAGATATAATAGAAGCAAAAGAAATAAATAAAAGAAAGGTTAGATTAGCTAAAAAGAGAGACTAGAAATAGAAAAACTAATTAAACTAAGTAAAAAAGAAGTAAAATAACTATATAAAAATGACTACTTAAATTTATTTAATTTATTCTCTTTTATTCTTATTATTAGAGATAAATAAGAGAATAAAGCTATCTAAAGTTAAAAAGAAAAAGATTAAGTAAAGATTATATAAAATATAATAAAGTAGAATAGCTAAGAAAGTAAGAAAAGATATAAATAGAAGTAATAAAAAAGAAGAGAAGTATTAAAAAAGAAGAGAAGTAATAAAAAAGAAGAGAAGTATTAAAAAAGAGAGAAGTAGTAATCTAGCTAGAAAATCTTAAATATTATATAAAATAACTTAGTAAACTCGATACCTAGTATATAAAAACATTTAGTAAGTAAATACCTAGATTTATAAATTAAAATACTAAAGTAAAGAGTAGAAGTACTTTAAACTAGATAAGTATAGGATTCTGCCGAGCGATGTCGAGTCACGTAATCAGGTCTCAAAACATAAGCATCTGTGATATAGATAAGACTGTAAATTTGATAAACAATAAATACTACGATACTAGAATAAGCGAAAGGCCTCTTTGCTCGTGCTACGAGCTATAGTAATAAAACAATTTTTGGTTAGAATCGCAAAAAGAAGACTTTTACGTAAATGAAATGTCCGTCCGTTATCCCAACCCGTCTGCAGGCAATTATTGATATTTTCACCCTGTTTTCAAGTTTACTTAGTGCTCCTCATAGTGTACACAGTGACACTCGACACAATCGCATGTGGACTTGGTCCCGCACTCACATCCTCTCGGCCCCGGCTGCGGCTGCAGATCTCGGGGCGTGAAGATGAGGCGGCACGCATCCCGCCGGGAACGGAAGCCGTTCGCCTCGAACGGCGCCATAGACAACGGCGTCGTCTCAGGCGCGACCGAGACGCGAAAGGCGCGGACAACTGCCGCCAGGATCATGCGCATCTGGAAGGTGGCCATGTTGCCGCCAGGGCACCGACGGGCGCCCATCCCAAAGGGCGCAAGGCAGCGACGCCGCTCAGTTTGTACAGCAGGATCAGACTCGTCGTCGTCGTCGAGCCAGCGCGTTGGGTCGAACTCGTCGTAGTTGGGGAAGAGGTCGGGCCGCTGCCGGCTAAGCGAGAGCGACTGTGTGGTCACGACAGTACCTGCAGGAAGGAAGTAGCCAAGGATGTCGAGGCCGCCTCGAGGCACGACGCGGCTCCCTGTCAAAGCTACGGGCGGGCGGTAGCGCAGGCCCTCGGTAACGCAGGCGTTGAGCAGCTTAAGGTTCTCGATACCGTTGAAACCTTCGACGGACTGAAGCTCCTTATACATCGCCTCGACCAGGTTCGGATCTCGGGCGAGATAATAGAAGATGAAGGCGAGTGCCGACGACGTGGTCTCGGTAGCGGCAAGGATCTGGCCAGCCATCTCGGCGCTGATTTCGGTCTTGCTCTCTCCGACCGGCCCGGCGAGCTTCATGTTCGCCATGAGCTGGTCGTATACGGGTACGGCCGCCTGCACGTCGTCGTCATTTCCCGCCCCCTTTCCGGCCTCGGCCTCGGCTCCGGCTTCGGCTTCGTTCACGAGAGCTCTCCCGAGATGCAACAAGGCGTCGCTAGAGCGAACGCGAAAGGCCGCATGGCGAAAGGGGCTTAGCTTCAACCATTCAAAGAGCCATTCAGGGAGGCAGAGGCGCCAGACAACGAGGAAGTTGTACTCGCCGACGATGTGAGGGAAGTCTCCCGGCTCCAGATTCGCATGAGAGCCGGCCATGACCACCTGCGAGTTCAGAAGCGTCGCGACACGTAAGTGATAGACGATGTCTTCCGTACTCTTCCCCTGAGATTCACCCAGATTGACGATCATTTGCGCGATGTTCTGCTCGAACGTGGGCTGCCAATACCGCATGGCCTTGGTCGTCGTCGCCATCATGACAGGGCGGCGGCGCGAACGAGCGACCGGGTTCTGCGGGTACGTGACGGTCCAGTCGTGTCCGCCGATGCGCAGCGCCCGGATGGCCTTGGGTGCCGTGTCGAGGTCCTGTCGCACAAAGAGGCTCTGCACCGATTGCACGTCGTTGAGAAGAACCATGTTCGGCGCGATCCGAACGATCGGGCCGTATTTCGACAGCAGACCGTCCGCTTCAAAGGACAGCCGACCGTGCCATCTCTGCCAGCGGATCCAAAGGGAACTCGCGGCTGGAAACAGGGGACCGGGAATCTTGGAGAGGGCGTGGAGCTTGCACCAGTACAACATCTGGCAGGCGTGGAACAGAGCAAATATGGCCAGCATCGCCAGTGCTGCGCTGGCCGGCGAGGCCGTTGCGACGGCAGTCTCGATCATATTGAAGTGCTTCAGTTGCAGTAGAGCCGACGTTGGGCGGGCTCGGGCTCGTTTTGAGGAAATGTTAATATTACTCCAACGTGTAGATACAACGCGGGAGTCTTGGTTCCTCCCTCTAAATGGCCGCCGTCTATCTATTTTATATCCGAAAGCGCCTCTTTCAAATATTGCTTTTCGTTTCCGATTCCGAGTCGCTCTGACAAAACGCGCACATCGTAGCAAAATTCGACATTAGAGTTCTATACCGTTCGTTCATAGAAGGTTTTAGCCGGCAAGCTCGAGAAGAGTATTACGACAGTAGCTTGAAAATTAAAGTTTTCTACCGTTCGTCAGACAGTTTTAGCCGAGAAACATATTACTTATAGTACTGTAGCTTTAGAATTAAAGTTTTGTGCCGTTCGTACGGATTGTTTTAGCCCGGCTTAGCGGGAAAAGTATTGCAGAAGCTTGAGGATTAAAGTTTTACTTCGTCCCAGGTGAAATAAACGTTATTCTAATGGGGCAATGGCCACATTTACTTACTCCCGCCCCCTCTAAAGGAAATGTAAGCGCACGGCCGCTGTGCCATACACATTTTATTCAGGGGGGGGGGGGGGGGGGGGGGAAAGGGGGGGTGATAACGAGGTGACGCGCTTGGCCCGGCGGTCAACTGTTCTTCCCACCTGGTGACCTGGGACGAAGCAAGTAAGGATCTCTCTTCCTTGTTACGTGACTGCTTGACAGTGTAGATCCTTGCCATGCTAGCACCGGGTACATAAGACCTCCGATCAATGTAATTTTGCCACTCTGGCTTGATAGTTGATACAGTATGTTTGGAGTTCCCCCGGTAAGTATGTAGGAGAAAATTTTGATGCGAACCCCGCAACTTCGCCACTACATGAATCAGTCGTGGTACCGTCCCTGCTCTGTATGAATTTCCTACCTACATACGGAGGTATATAGGACAGCAGACTAATTTTATACACGAATGCATTTCAACTGCTCAGGAACCACGCAGGGCAGGGCCCTCTCTCTACCAGTGCAGCTTGCATGCCTCGTTCATGTATTACTTGTGAGGCTTGCGCAGGCCCTCCATGAATCTTCCCCTGGCCTAGCCGCGGTTTTACGACTCTACGAGAGATTGACCCTCCTGTAAGTCGTGAGCCAACTGCATCTGCGGAACAACTACCGCGTTTCCCTCCTAGGCTCACGAGAAGGTTGGGTGTAGATCCTTTTTTTCGCATTCTTTTCAGCGAAAGACTGAAGATCAATCTCGGAATAGCTATTGAGTCTTGAGTCAAGACTCTTGACGCATGCTTCGACCTGACCCTGGCGAGTCGTAGTTTGAATCGTGTCCTCTGACATTTGAAGAAGTGCGACTGGAGACTGAAGTACGTCGAAAAAGTATATGTAAGACCATGATGAGTCATTGTGAGCTGATGCGCAGGGATAGACAAACAATAGGGAGTATTCCTCACGTTGCTATGCTGGAGGGATCCAGTGTCCCATTTGACCCAAATGGCGTGACACTTCTGGAGTTCTAGAAAGGCGAACTGGAAGTTGCTCGACATTTTTTACACCATCATAGTCTCCGATATAATGTTTCCCAAGTCAAAAGGAGGGTGGAGAGAAAAGAGAAACCGGAAGTGGGGATTTATGAAGTCATAGCACAGGGCTGAGCACTTTGGAGTGGCTTCAACTCGACAAGAAGGAAAAAGAACAACAGTCTACAGGCTGTGTATAGCTTGCGTTTCACGGAGTTCTTCGGACAGGTCACGCACCCGGGCACTCTCAGCTATCGAGCAATTGACGTGACTTGTAGGCTGTTCTAGCACTACTAGAGGTAATTGCTAGAATGCCTTCCTACAACCTATTTTGTATCTTGTCAAGCGACACAACACTCTCCGATTACCGATTTCACGATGGATATTCAGGGAAATCACGAATGCCGTCTCCGTTCTTCGGTTAAATTCAGTCAGAATAGGCTCCACATGGGAGTAATTCGAGTCCGGTACACGGGCTACATACACCAAAAAACCGGCCTTGAATTTCTCCTACGTGGAGATGGGGAAGCGTACTGCACGTGTAACATCTGACAGCCTTGTTTCTCCACAACTGAGGAGAATTTGTTTGAGTCCATAGTGGCTATCTTGGTTCGGGAGGCTCGCTTAAAATTCCCGCCCCTCATCGAGCCCCTTTTTCGTCATAGAACGTTTTTCCTCGCCAATGACACCGTTTTTCAGATGAAACAAAGCTGCACTATACGTACACTATTGATTTCTCGAAAAGGAAACTCTGATCACCCGTCAATTGGGCATCAATCAAACTCCGTCAGAAGAACTGTACAAGGCGTAGTATGTATTGAGTGCCGCGGGAGGGAGCCACCGAATAGTTGTAGCGAAATGAAATACAGGGGTCAAGATCCAATCGAAAATGTCCTTAAACCCACTGGCAAGGCCCCTAGGAGATATAAACAAGGCTCTCAGGAGCCACAAACAAGGGAATTCAAGCCAAAAGCCAGGGTTGTGTGGAATTTCCAGGGCCTTTGCAGGGCCTGGGTGGTCATTTATCTCGCTACAACTGTTCGGTTGGATACGTGGTAAGAAAACTCTTCTATTTGGGACTGCTGCAAGTTCGCCGGCATTCAGTAATTCATCAAGACCAACATTGCAAAACAAGATGCACGCCAGAACTCGAGCTTATTTTGCAACGCGTGTCCCGTCTCTTCGGCCGCAATTGAACCGTGCCACAAATCCTTTCGATCCTTCGGTCTTTAAGCCTTCAACAAAGGCTGTTCTTTCTTGCGAATCTTATCGCCACTATGAACTCATACTAAAGAGAGAGACTAACTTGAACACAGGTTGGGCTTTTCGCGTGGACATGGGAGTAGGCATCCTCTGGGGTTTTTTCTCACTTTCAGATTATTTTAGAAGGCTTCCTCCTTAGACCTACTTTTAAAATTTGCACTACTACTCCCGGGATCTTCCATGATACATTTGACTTTCAAGCCGTAAGTACTATCCCCCCCCTTTGACTGTCTGTAGACGCACAGACAAATTCACAGCCAAACTACCCTTGAACATGATAGACAGTTGAGGGGGAAATGTAACACACCCACTTGGATCTCACTACAACGTTCGGACAGCCTAATTCAAAAATCTCCGTGAGTTTCACCCTAGGACCAATGTTCCGGCCACTCGGTGTTGGGGTAGTGGCAGATAGGATTGGCAGGAAGTCGCCTTTCGTGGTCAACAACATTCTTGTAATGATATTCAAGCTTGCTACTAGATTTGGTCAAACGTATAAACAGTTCTTGGCAGTTTGATCACTTTTTGGAATAGCCATTGGGGGTCTTTATGGCAATGCTGCCGCTACAGCACTTAAAGATCGTCCAGAAAAACGCAAGAGGTCTTATGTCTGGCGTTTTTCAAAGCGGTTGTCCTTTTGGCAACTGCCTTCTGGGAGTGTTCCAATGACAAAATGCCATTTGATTGGAGGCCGCTTTTCAGGTGCGGTGCTGGTCCACCAGTGCTCCTCATCATTTTTCGAAATTGTCTTTCTGAGATGGACGCGTATAATGCACGCTATGCATTTCGCAACGAAAAAGGAACCCTCCAAGGAGTGGTTGTAGAGTCTAAGAAGATTGCAATTCAAAGTCACTAGAAACGGCTATTATACCGTGTGCCTCGCATGACCGGGTTTAACTATTCGGTAGATCTCAATTCGGCTATTTTCCATGGGGTTGACACTTACTTTTTCTAGTCTTATGGCACTCAAGATAGCATCGTCCTGATTTTGGAAGAAAAGTGTAGACTGTTTTTGCAATTCACCCCGAAGAGGATAAGCGAGCACAGAGTTTACGCTAACCCAAACTCATTTGAAACCATCATTTTGGTGACAAAAGTTTATAACAACGGTAAAAAAGCTTAGCAACGTCAAACAGGGGTAGTATACTTTTATGGTGAATTGACCGAATAGTCTGTACAGGTACTCCTCAATAGAGATCACTCGAGTCTTTGTAGCCGCCAACATTGGTGCAGTACTTCGCGGAACGATTGTTGGATTCAGCAGTCAAATATTTGGTCGTCGCTTCTCCATTATTGTCATGTGTGTTATTGGCGGAGCACTCCTCTATCCCTACGTATCAATTTCGGGACCGGGAATATACGCCGTCTTCTTCTTCGAGTAGTTCGGCGTGTAGGGTGCTTGGGGGATTATACCAAACCATCTCGCCGAACTTCCCCCAACTGCTTTTCGAACCTTCGTTGTTGGAACTTCATATCAGCTAGGGAATATGATTTCTGCGGCATCCAACTAGGTCTGCACAACGAATAAAAGCTACGAATATATTCACAATATTCACGATTTTCTACGAATAATATGCCCTTCGAATTATTCAAGAATAAGGAGAGTTTGTAGGGCAAATAGCAGTCGTTTATTCATGAATATTCTGTATTCTCCACCCTTCTGGTATGGTTTCCACTTATATATGAAAAATTATCCGCTTTAGTCGCTTTCGTTATCTCGATTAGGCTACGCCGGGGCGTTTCTGGGCTAAAAAAGTGGATAAATAATGCGGCTATTCTAAAAAGAGCCTTTCAACTCCACTTAGTTTAAAGGTCACGTGTAGGAGGTCATGGAAAATGGGGTATTATGTGATACTCCTTTTTCTGTAACAAAGGGGTATTACATAACACCCCATTTCCTATGAGATAAAGAGTAGAGACGATAGTAATCTATTGATAACAATTAAAAGTAAGTGAATTTATAGTTTAGTTATGTTTATAAATACGTGTGAAAAGGGAGTAAATTTCAACTTATACGAACCCTACGTGCCAAGACCTAGGGGGGCTATATGAATAGAAACTATTCGTAATATATTCATTTAAGCTCTTGTCGCATGAATAATCGCTCGAATCCTATATTCTTATTTAATATTTATTTAATATTTATTATGAATAATTGATATTTTACTCATCTATTCGTTGTGCAGACCTACGTCTAATAAGATTGAAATGACCATCGGGGAGATATATCCTTTGCCTGGTGTGGAAGATAATGGACGTAAAGTTCATAGATTTGACTATAGTGCTTCAATGTGTTCAGTGCTTGTGTCTTTGCATATCTCATCATAGTAACATTTCTTGGGTAATAGAACTTGGGGAGGAATCTGAGTGATGAAAGCGATGATGAGTTGGATGGTAATTTGGGAACAATCTTGCCCTGCTAGTTGTGACCTCTGGGAATTGTCCGAATGGAGTATGAATAGATCTATTCTAGGATATAGTACAAACCTATAATGAAAACCGATTTTCTGTAAGCGTTCACTAGTTTATTCTTATATTTATCCGTGTGACTATTTAAAACATTCCGCCATCAAGGTATTGTTCCCCGTTGACTTGCGAGGTAGCATGTGCTTCTATTTTCCGGAACCTACGATTTCTCAGCATTTTTTGTCTCAAGGTCTTCTCTCGCCCACCGTTTCCGCCAGGGTTGTCAAACTTTTTCCGATCAATAATCAGATTATACGGGACAAATGGCTTTTCAATTACTCAGAGGCGGCCATAATTTACGGGTAAATTCTTAAGAGGTGGTCGAGAACGATTGGAGAAAATAGTTCCTATTCAAGTCGAGCTTTTTTCTAATATTCTTCTTAGCGACAAGGGAAGGAGTAACGACGCATTCCAAAAACAGGTGGTTCTTCTCACAGCATGTGTATAATATTCAATTCGTGTACTTCTTCTACTTTCTGCACTTTTTTGAATTCTAACGAGGAAATCCCTTCAATACGGTCCATATCCCAGAATTACTGCAATAAGATGGAAAAATCTCCTACTCTGCTCAACCATGAACCTAACACCAAGTTCAGTCGCCAAGTGAACTACAAACCCCATTCATTACTATTCCCGATTCCCCAAAAAGTCTGCAAGAATACCTCGATTCATAGAATCCTTGTGCAACCCAATTATCGCCGAAATATCTGCCAGTGACGTGTGGCGAGACGATCGTTGAAACGCGTTTTGGCAAGACGCCTTCAGATTTGGTAGTTCGTGGTTGAATTCTGCCGTCTTCTTGCGATAGTCTTTGAGGTTTGCTCTGATTGTGAGCAAGTCGGCGAGGAAAACCATCGATATTTTTACATCGACATCTTGGGGGCCTTTTCCAGCGTCTTCAAAAGCAAGATTTATTAGCACCTCTAGCCTCCGGTGTGCTTTGCGCACTTTCTTTTTGTCAACCATGCCGGATCGTCGTGGGTCCCAGATAGGCCTATGGGTGGTATGATTGAGGTAGCAAATTCGACACAGCTTTTCCTGGTCGACATCGGTTTGCGCAACGTTCTTAAGGTCTCTATCTTCAGTGATAATATGGAAACGGTCCTTTGCCTCTTGGTGTTGTTCACGGGCGTGCCGAAATAGAGTCTTATGCCAACTGTGTGCCCTTTGAAACAATTTATCCTCCGGGCTGTTGGATATCCCAAAGCTGCCATCCCCAACAAAGTTAGTGACTTCGACAATTGCCCACATACTGCCACCTTTCACCTTATAGGGTTTGGGGTCGGGGGACTCCAAAATTGGTATTCTTTGATTCTTCAAGCGTAAAGCACCAAGGTAAAAGGCGGCCAAGATTGTGGGCGCAGTAAAAACGGCCTCTTGCTCCGATGCGATGATTGTCGCTATAATCCAGGTAAAGTTATTTCGTGGGTTCCAGAGTGGTTCGAGGAAGGGCCACCAAAAGGACGCGTCATTCATAAGCTCCTTTTCCAGCAAAACTTCGTGTGGTAACTTGCTACTAGAATCAAGAGAATCGGTAGTCACGGATAATTCAAGTTGAATGTCCCTAAGCGGTAAAGGAATTGGGAAAGAAGTATTTCTTTCGGCGGTTGTATAATTATCTTGAGACATGGTTTCGAACTAGCCGAAATGCCATTGAAAGCATAAAATGTAATTGTTGGAGATTCATCGAAGAATGTTGATATAAAAGAAGAGAAACAACTGATTGTTCGATATTTGGTAGTGCGATACAAGGAATCAAATCTTGCAGTGGGTTCCGAGGAGTTGCGCCATGAGAATTATGATGCGAAATTCAACAGTGATGAGACAGCCCTCAATTGCCTAGGGCTAGCCCCTTGCACATGGTCATATTTCTTACTAGCAATTATCCATTAGACTACCCATACTCCACACGCGAAGCCATGGTGAGATCACAGAACCTACTTCAAACGACAACAATGCTAGTTCACTAACGAATAAAGAAGAACTACCAATTGGTCAAAACGAATAGAATACTTCAGATATCTAATACGCGCCTCATTTGAGTGAGTACGGGATAACGTAATGTGTAGAAGTTCGCTTTTATGGCTTACAACAAATACAAGCGATTTCAGCTTGACGAGACCCATAAGCGGGCGCGTAAATTTGACCTCGATCCACGTTGTTCTACTGCAGTTTTGGCTCGGATTTCGAAGTATCGTGTGTTTTGAAACTATGACATGGACTAAAGGAGAGCTAGTCAGCATTTTGGGGGTAGTGAAGAGTCCGGCGGCGATCGGTTCAAGTTGGCTCGAGATGGACCGAAACCGGCAGCGTCTAATTTTTCTACGTAAACATTCTTGGAAAGATTTAGACCCAGATCCTGCGCGAAATAAAAATGATGGCGCTTGAGATGAAATCTGACGGAGAAAAGTGGTTGACCTAACTTAACCGATCCCCTCCCTCTCTCTCCAAGGTAGCAAAATCGGAAATAATGACAAAACAATTCAAATAGTTCATCATCTCGGAAAAACGCAGGAGAGTAATTAAAGCTACCATCTCCCGCGGCAATTGAAAACAAATTCAAAGCGACCAAGCAACAGACGAAAAGAAA
The DNA here is from genome assembly GCA_001414345.1 of Hymenoscyphus infarciens. Lineage (NCBI taxonomy): Eukaryota > Fungi > Ascomycota > Leotiomycetes > Helotiales > Helotiaceae > Hymenoscyphus > Hymenoscyphus infarciens. The sequence goes on from LLCB01000014.1 coordinate 37,228, forward strand.
AAGAACGACCACAACCACGATTTTTCAAGCAATATGGTCACCCTACTCACCTTTTGTGACTTGCTCAACCACACCTCGGCTGGTTTATTACTCATGTACCTCATTTTCGGGGGTATTTGCCTTATTATTGTTGCCGCAGTTCTGATTTTTGCCTCACGAACCGAAATCAGACGGAAACTGGATAGACTCATTGCCATCGGCACACGCCTCGGGCTATTCTTCGGTGTCCAAAGACAGTGTGCACACCTTGCGGTTATTATCCCAGACCCAGTGGGACAATGGTGGAATGCTACAATAAAGCAAATGTTGTTTCCTACAGAGTCAGAGCAAATTCGACCAAACTTTGTCCCGGAGCCAGCGGCAGCCGACGAGGATCTGCCTGCTCCACCAGTAGTGCCACGACATCCCCCTTTCCTAGAAGCAAGAAGTAAGTCCAGTTCCCCAGTAATCCGAACGGTTTGGAAGAATTGGGGGCCCAAGTTCTCAATTCTCCCGAATCATCTGGATCAATAACGTTACTTGACCCAACGGTTTCGTTCTTCTCCCTAAAGAAGGAAGCAAGCTGACTGGATGAAAAATAGGACTTGTAGGTGAAGGTCGAGAATCTCCCCGGATCATGCTACCAAATTTCCCGTGCTGGTTCCGCAAACAAAATCAAGCAGTATATTACCTCAAAAAGAATTGGTTCGAAACCCCAGCAAGGGGAAAATGGCAAAAAGGAGCGGTATTTATCAACAGTCTGTTCACCGAGGTTAACAAATACTACGACGAAAGCATTAGACACGCTCAGAATCGGAAAAGAGAGATCAAAAAAATTGCGAATATGTCCCCCCTAGACAGGTTTTGGCAGGCAATAGAGGCGGATGATCCCTTGATCGACCAAAACGGGGACTGTCCTCTGTGTTACTCAGAATTCCTCCCGTAAGTCAAGTTCTCATTAACCAGACCCATTCGCACAATCCAAAAGAAAGCTAATACTGGCACCAGGACTCCAGAAGGACTCTCGAAGAGTGAAATCATCAACAGCCATATTGCGGTGTCGGTTAAGTGCAATAAGGGACATGTCTATGGCGCATCCTGCCTCTGGGAAGTAAGTTCTGCGAACGCTCCTTCCCACTCCCCTAATACCCAAGATATTCTCGAACAATCATGAATATTGTGCAAACTGGTTTAGGAGAATTAGAAGTCAATCTCCCGAACCTTCTCGGGCAATATTGAAATTGTCCGAGAATATTTGTGATCACAACGTCTCGTTCTCCTAGACCTCCTCAAACAATCTATCTCTCGGAACAATAAGCTTTCAACGAATATCCAACTAACATGAATAAAAGTGGTTCCAGAAATGTTCCAAAGACAGTGAAAACACAGCGTGCCTCCTCTGCCGCACCCGCCTAGACGCTGACTACCCAAATGAACTCCACGAAGGGAGGTGGAATCCAAACATGTCACAAATCCGCTACCTAACAAATAAGCGTGCCGAATTATGCCAGTCCGACAACCACTGGTCCTTCCCAGAAACCAGCCATCGCGTAAATCTAGACCACTGGTTCGAAATCACCCAAGAAGAGTGGAAGCACCAACTAACCGACGTCCTGCTGGGCCTCCAAGTATTCGACAACATGCAGGATTGCTGTCTGACAGTGGAAAAGGCATTTGTTCTCCTTCTTGGTCTACACAAGATGGGCCTAAGATCCAGGAACAAGTCAATCAAAGAGAAAATGACCGATCTAGACTTAGACGCTATTCTTTCCAGAGGACGCCACGTCAAAGAGATTACAAACCAGTACGAGGCCCAGGAACTAGTCGATTTCCTCGATCTTCTCGCCAAAACATTGATCGCAACTGTCCAAGACCTGAAAAACGAAGTCTGCCGACTATCGACAGACAGCTTTGAGAACAATGAGAGCATGAAGGAACAATTAGAAAAAAGTGTTCCAATGGATCAAGAGAAGTGGATCGACGATATGATGCAAGCAAAGGATGCCCTGGAAGAAACACTCAAGTGGAAAGAATATAAGCAGAAACTCGATATGCCCGCATCTTTCAAGACGGAATGTACACCACCCTGCCCCAAATTCAATGATAAAATAGCAGAAACTTATTTACGGGAAAGACTAAGCCTATTAATGGGGTTCGTGAACCCGATTCATCAGATACCAGAGGGCCTGATGACTCCTGGCCAACTTGAGGTTATGGCCAAAGATATGCTATTTTTTGAGGCACAAGAGGTGAAAGGGTACTGGAAATCTCCTCAGGAAAAAGAAGATCGTCCTTATATTCCGCAGGCGCGTCATACGCGTGGAGGGAAAAAAGGAAAGCAAGGATCGCATCGAAGAAGGGTTGAGAAATGTGTAGAGTAGAAATGGTTCTCGGGCTCAAATCGAGGATAATTCCATGTAAACCGAGCACTCTGTTGAGAGATTCGTGACCTTCCTATGCTCCGCCTTGCCCCCACCAGTGAAGACTTTGTGCCAAAAGATTTCGAACCATCGTCGCCCATTCTTCCAGATCGACTCGCACAACATAAATTGATCTGCGAGTTCGTCTCGAACAAATGGCATGTGGACTAGGTTCCTAAGGTGGTCGCTGATGCCCTCGATTGATTTGGTCCCCGCGGACCTGTTCCTGTAATCCATCGTAAGAGGATCCTTCTGTGGCATTTAACCAGAGGACGCCTCCAAGTTTTTATATTCCCTGATTATAGGTACAATATCATGCTACTGTAAATTTGACCACTGAGGTATCCAGAGTCTCCGTGTCTATCAGAACAACCTCGCCAGTTTCCGAAAATTTAGGCACCGATATCAATCGAACCGTCTGGCCTTCTGGACCTTCAATCGTTGCCGTATCGAACTTTGGCTGAGAGCCGACGAAGAAGAGATGTGGGCATGAATTCAAGACGAAAGGATCGTGATCTTGAAAAGGGTAACTCCCTAGGAATTGTTAGTGCTTTGATTGAATGAGCCCTGGGATTGCATGCAGATCATGAGGGTGTGGTGTGTAGAGATAGGACTCGAAACCTACATAAAGTATCGGGCGCCGATGGTGCGCAACATCTCCACCTACACATGGCTTCCATCATGCCCAATCTATCTTCCCCTTCCACATACTTGAAAACGTCATCGACATTTTGCCCACCTGTACCCAGCAATTTCCATCCCTCAAGCTCGCCATCCCAAGGATTGGTGACAGTGTCGAACCAGCCTGGTTGTTTGGGCGCTCCTTCAACGGGCGGCATAGCTCCATATGCTCGAGCTTGAGGGAACATGGCTGAATGTATCGGCTGTTGAGGAAGACTGACATTCGCCGGGTCATTATATCCTGGCAGTAAAGTTATTGGTAAACTTGGCAATAGGCCTGCGAGGAAATTATCGAAATGAGCAGTCGGTGCTGGATTGTAAGCACTGCTATCATAACCATACTTCTTGTGCGCTGCTTTCTTGGTGTTTCCGATGGTATCATGGGACACTGCTTCGGAATCGAGAGCGATTGAGTTTCCGGCAATGATTAGTCTGCTAATCTGCGAGACAGTTTCTTGGGTGACTGAATCAAGAGCTTCCCCAAGAAGAAATTCTGTCAAAAGATTCAACTCAAGGGAATGCTCAGCATTTGTGCCAGAAAATCCCAGACCAGAAACTATGGCTATCTTCTTTCCGTTGCTTGCTGGGGCGGGCTTATCCATATCCTCGTCCTCGTCTCTCGCCTTCTTATTGACTTCGGAGGTATGCCAGCGTTCGGGTTGTGGTGGCAGACCGGGGAGTTTTACATCAACGACTTCGAAGTCTCCATTTGCGTTTTCAGTCCCCATCACTGCTATAATGCACCCTGTAACCAGCATTTCGTTCTCGAGCGCCAAACCAATTAAACGCAGTCTTCCTGATTCATCTTCCAGCATTATGAGGTCTTCTCCGGAGGGTGAGAGGTATTTTTGGCGTGGAGGTGGTGCAGAGATCCAGTGCTAACAGGCATTAGCAGATGCTCCCATGGAGTAATACCCCACAATGCGCCCAGCAACTAAAAACACCAGTGCAACGCCAGAAATGGAATATACTCACATCTTTGCTAATATCGTCCAGAATATTAGGTTTCAGAGGCATCTCCATATAGATTGTACCAATAACCCAACATAATCGACCTTGTCTAACATCCAGCACTCTTTCCACCTTCTGCACCGTCTCCCCCGCGACCTGGAATCCATCCCATGCTTCCAATGCGATCTTTTCCACCGCAGGCTTCAGCTTCGTCAGCCGCAGAAAGTACATGTCGCCATATTGTTGTTGGTACTGCTTTTCCTTCGCAAGCGTATAGGTTTGAGAGGGCAGGTAGGAGGTTGAGGTTCGAGTTAAGGCGGGGTGGGTGGTGGAGCTGTGGTTTGTTTAGCTGCGTTTTCTGGCAACACTGGGGAAGTGGGGGGACAAACGATGGACTGCGAAGAAGATTGCCATCCTCTGGGACAGCCATCTTGGATGATAGGTTTGTTGTTCCTTCTCGCCAATGTTATGCTCCAAGGTTGGGTTGCGGAAAACGCGTCCTCCCGCGTTATTTTTACGGAGACAATATGATGTGCACGTGATACAGAATTCAGCCCTGAAAGTGAACCAACTCCCCTGAAATTTAGCGAGTAAAAGCCTGCAGAGACTTGAACAATTCCTCTGTTGAAACATCATATCCCAAACAGAATGTAATCGTATCGAGAATACGAGGTACCCCGCTATTGGTGATAAATTGTTGTAAGAATGCTTTCGACGTACTCACATTGTGTGTCACCATCAAAAAACATCACAGACTCGGCTATAAAAATCAAGAATCAAAAAAGCGCCTCCCAAGCAAAGTAATAGCGTGTCTTGTCACGCGATCCCCCCCATCATACCTATCTTCTCCAGTTCTAGAACTTCTTCCCAGCCCCAGGAATCGGACCGTAAAGCTTCCATACATTCCACTCAAACCACTAATTTTCCAAAAATACACCTCTCGACACGCGTATGGAATGTCAGCCTTAATCACGCTATACATTCCACCATGAAAAGTTGCTACTTATATCTCAATAGTTCGAGCCAAGAACCTTCTCACGCCTCACACCTTTCACCAATCGCCCCAAGTCTTTCATTTTGTTTTCGGGATTCCAGAACAGTCTTTACATCACAGTCTCTACCAACTCATATTATTCCATCACGCTTCCGAAAATTCAATCTAAGAAGAAAACACCAAGCAAAAATTTAATCGGTCAACATGCAATTCCAGCTCTTCCTCGCTCTCATCCTCCCTCTCACTGCATTGGCAGCCACTCCTTCCGAGTACGAAAACTACGGACCCAAGAAATATGAGGAGGCAAAGAATCGCACCGCTGTTCACAACACCACCACCATGTTAGTATTTCTCTTCATCCACTTCCTATCTTTGCCCATTTTTCTCTCTTTCCATCCACCCTTCTCCTTTTCAACACCCCTCCTCCCGAAAACCAGATACACTAACGGGCTCTGAACAGAGCATCATCAACCTACTGTCTTCACTGCAACAAGACCGCAACAAAAACCGAGCTTCCCGCTTCCAAAACAAGCGCAGTAACCAAATCAACTTCTGCAGCTGCTACCAATGCTAGTATCCCGACAAGTGGCGTTTCGGGTTCTTCTTTCGAAGCTGGGAGGGAGATGATTATGGTCGGGGGTGTGGTTATCGGCGCTGTGGTTATGGGGTTGGGTTTGTAGATGGTGGAGATGACAGGGTTGGGGATGTCGGATATGAGAAGCAGAGGTGAACCAGGGGTGGAATAGAAAGGGAGATGGAGAGAGAGGGTTGGAGATATTATGGATTAAGCGAGGGAGACGTGATAGACGGACGAATTCACAATGGGAATTGGATAAGGGAATTTGAAAGCGGTAAACGGAGTTTATGGATACGTTGGCGTTCATGTTTTCATTACTAATCCCTTTTGTAGAAATAGAAGTTATTGGAAATTGAAATTCACCTCCTGAATTTAATGTGTATTGAAGATTCACTTTTTTTCTCATCAATACTCGCAACACAACAAGAAGCAGCCAAAACTGGAATCGAGCAAACGCAAAAACAAGTGTTTACACTAAACATGGGTGATATGTACAAAATCGACAACAGTTCAATTTAAGGATTGTAAATTACAGAGAGCCTCGTTTTGTGAAGAAAGTTCACTGGTTTCAACATACAAACTGCAACTCTTGAAATTTCAAACTTGCAATATTCAACATTCTTCAATGAATGCCTAGTGCTGTTTGATAGTGACCATTGACAAAATAGGAACAGCCGGTGAAATAAACTGCGTCATAGAGTGAGTAGCTAAGCCGAGCTTTGATACTCCCGCAGCTATACCTGGTTTAGAGTGGTCTCACACTCGCTGATCTGGGTTCTAAAACGGCAGGCTCGGAAACTAAGATTTTCATTAGAAGCCAACCATGAATAGATACTCATATGTATGCTTGTAGCCATTGAATCTCAGTGTAATATTTTCCGAAAGTTACACCCCCATCTCCCATTCTACCCCCGAAATCCGTTCTACCCCCGGAATCTCACAAAGTTCGGATTTACTTTCTTGCCTCGAATGTTCCAGGCTCAAGGGTTACGTCAAAAAGCCAGATGAAGTCGAAAAGGGAATGTTGATCAATTTTCATGAGACGGAAGGCACCCACAGCTAACTCCAGATCCCAAACACCGTTTGGCTTGTGCGATGGCAGACATCTAGAGTCAAAAGTCTTTAGTATCATATCGGTTCCATATATCAGCGAATCTAGACAGAATCAAATACATTGCGTAATGAATACTGGAAGAACAGGTTCTGCCAACGAATCAAGAGTGAGCTAAGCGTTGGACCCCTTGATTGCAAAGAAATGACAACAAGTAACGTATCCTAGGATCTTTTCTAGTAAGTTAGGAGAAGATAAAAGACAGTTCAAGCATAGCATTCCTCCTAGAAGCTTTTCTGGGTTCAGAGAGAGATTCAGCTGGTAAGTGGTGTTCTACATTTAGATTTCAACATGACAACATTCCTTTCATCCATATGGACTCTTGAAGCTACATCAACGTACTTATGACACTTTTACTTCACTTATAAGATACACCCCCTTCCGGAACTTCATGAAAATCGGTTTACTTCATTATGATTCACCTCACTAAGACTCGAAAGGTGAGGTAGAAAAGAACAATACGGTTACTATCTACTGAGAAATTGAAGTTCACCAGGCATTCCAGCAGAAGATTCTTTCTCTCCGTCTCAAGTAGTCACTGTTGCGTATTTAAACTCTTTACTTGCCTATCTAGACTCTTACATAGGTAGTGACTGGAAAGAAGTACACCCAAGAGATGAAAGACACAGGAAACGATCTCAAAATCACACACCCTCGCGACCGACCGAAGTCTCTCTCCAATGTTTCAACTATTCTTTCAAGAAGTCCATCTACATTGGAACTGATGAAAGAGTCCTTCCCCGAAATCCAGAATTGCGAGTTCTGGATTTCGGGGAAGGACTCTTAGAAGCAAGCTAGAACGTATTACCGTCGAACCCCCCCCCTCTACCCCCGTTTTTCTTAAATCTTCAGACCTATCTCAAAGTCCAAAAAAGTAATCACTTCCTCACTCCAATTTCCCCCCAGCAAGTAAGTCAAAAGGCTAGGTTTAACGGGACCGGGGTAAGTAGTTTTGTCCTCTTAAGAGTTAGTAAGTAGGTTTAGTAGGTGTTGAATCGATGAAGAGCCATCTAGTTTTTGTTTTGTGTACGTGAGAGTTAGTTTTTCAATCAAAGAAGAATACTCCACGTGCTATGACGGAAATAATATTTCTCCCAAGTTCCTCATACATCATCCCCACAAATCATGAAACCAAATCAAGTGATTCTCAACCTCAAAATCGAGTTCCGCTTCTATAAGTCAAGGAAAACAACAGAAAGTGTATTCCCATTTCTATACATCACATCACACGGAGCGATCATTCGATCTATATCGTGAAGTCCGCGTTCTCCATTTCATACCACGAGAGTTCTTCTAGCTAGAAAACTTTGCAATAATTGTTCAATACCCCGCTAGAATAAATATGATCTTCCAGGAGGGAAATCTGAAAGTTCCTTGCTATCTCGCCAACTCCCTCTCAACCACCCATTTTTCTTCCCCGCCACCAAAATGGCAACTTAAATATCTACGCCTTCCCTCCCAAAGCCCAAGCTAACCTTTATAGGCCCGAATGTCTTCAAATCTTGGTATTCCGTTGATGTTTAGCAGAGAGGACTCACAAGACTCTAGGTAACTCAAGATATATATTGGCGGAAAGCTCAACTCTCGTAAGATTCACAGGCGAGAGAGTAAGTTTCTCTCCCCCCACCAGGGGATGCAGGAATTCGTGACTAGCGAATAGTTGACCAACTCTCTACTATTCCTTCTATTTTTTATCTAAAACTTGATAAATCAATTCTATTATTCTAAAAGGCTTAAATAATTAAGATTTTAAGATATTTATTATTCTAAAGAAGTTAGAACAATTGTAGAAGTGTAAGTACTTCGAGAATACAGTCACGAATTCCTGCACCCCCTGGTGCCCCCTTCCCCCAAGCAAGATCATTCATTCCTTTCGAAATATCAGGCTTGTCAGTGTCACAGTCAGCCCTCGTTCACCAACTCTCATCCCTCGCCATCCTCAAAGTCTCTCCTCTTTCTTTCGCCTACCTACACCCACCCACTACATCACTCTGGATCCAAAGCTCCTCCCCCCAAAAACCACCCCATTCCCCCGCCCATCCAATTTTTTTTATTTTTTTTTTTAAAAAAAAGAACTCGTTCAAACCACAAACCACAAACCCTGAATCTAAGCCAGAACCCCCAAATCTGCATAAAACCTTACACAACATCCATAAACCCCGCAAAACACCCCACACAACTCGGCACAATCCCCCCCCTAAACCTAAACTCTCTCTAAAACCCCCCTAAAACCCCCCACTTCCATCACCAATCACACACCTCCATTTCCTACAGACTGTTAGGTCAATTCACCGTAAAAGTATATTACCTCTGTTTAAAGTTATAGGGATTTTTTACAGTTATCCCTTCAGTTATCCTTACACCCCACGTGACTTAGTGGAACGCGGTTCTATTTCTAGCTCTGACGCGACTAAATATTTAAATCATTATCTTATTCTTTAAACCCTACTAAAGTATATAACGATATAGAAATTTAATAATAATTTACCTATTTTCTTATATTTAAAAAGCCCTACTAAAAAAAATTATCATTTAGCGTAAGTTAGCTTATAATACGAGCTTATCTACTCTTACTACTTCTACTACTTCTATTACTTCTACTGCTACTTTTATACTCTTTTATTACTTCTTTTTAATTAATATACCTTCTTTTATAAGGCTAATACTACTCCTACTAAAAGAGTCTTAAAAGCTACTAAAAAAGTCCTTAAAAAGAAGGCCTCTTAAGTATATCTTATAAACGTGTTTCTTAACTAGAAAGAATTCTATAAGATAGAAGTTATTAAGAGAGCAGGAGAGATTAAATAAAGAGGTAGAAAGAGGCACACCTCTACTATATATAGAGTAAGTATAAATAGCTTTAATTTAGATTTTGATATCTTAGCACTCCTAAACTGGCTTAGCAGCATCGTAGTTCGAAGCTACCTAGATTTTAGTCTAAAACTACTCTAAATGAGAGTAGTTTTAAACCGGACTGCTAAACGCGTCTACACGTGGGGTGTAAGGATAACTGAAGGGATAATAAACTTTTGTCACCAAAATAATGGTTTCAAGTGAGTTTAGGTTCGCATAATCAGTACTCAATTATCCTTTTTTGCGGTGAATTAACAATCCATCCTTCCCCGTCTTACCCCCGAAAAGTCCGAAGAGAGCGAAAAAGCTCTTCGTGGATTACCAAACATCCTACCCTCTATAAAAACCCCTCGTACTTACATACCCCTCTTCCTCTTCTCCCTCCCAAGTGAGATTTCTTCTTGTTTCACGTTTGATTATTTGTCCTCTCTCTCATATCTGTTGTCACTATTGTTATCGCGAATTATACACCAGCATGCGTTTCATCTTTTTTGCCTGCCTGGGCTGCCAATGCATACTTGCTGAGTTTGACATAAGGTTATGGCTGTCATACAAAGTGTACGTATGCGCCCCGCAAGAAAAGATGTTTTGTTTCATACGCAGGTAGTACCTATCACTGGAGGAGGCGCTCGTCATCAATTATTACATCTCCTACTCATATGTTTATGCAAACTCTCTCTCTCTCTCTCCTAAGGCAGGCAGGCAGGCAGGTAGGCACTTTCAAAGACTCTTTTTAGTTTAGGCATCACATACGATACCACACTCTATTTATCTATGCGCACGTGCGAACGCAGCCCATGTTCATTTCTATGCACAGAATGCATGCTTTACTCCCTAGGCTTATCGTGCCTCACTGATTCATGCCAGAACCCCTCGACCTCCCCCACCCCAGCAAGCTTAGGAGTATGCATTTCAAATTCCATACCAGTACGAAAAAGAAGGCAAACCAATTAGCATACCAAGACCCCATCCACAGGGCTTCATGCAACAACAAAAGTGCCATCGAAAAAACAAGAAAGAAGGAAACCAGAAGAAAAAGAAAAATGTAAAAGGATATTTACTCCCCCCCTCCTATTCCTACACACAACAAAAACGAACAAGAGAACTTCGTGCAAAGGAACAATTCGATATAGCCAAGGAGAAACATATCGATCGATCGAGGATTGTCGAAACGGAAAATATGGAGATCACGATGCCATCCAGGATTCGGAAACAACGAAGGTGGAGAGAGAAAAGGGATGAAGGTTTTCTGACAGAATGCTGATGGGTAGATGATGCCTGCCTACTCCGAAACGCCCAGACGAAAACCGCGGATATGCGATGATGGGAGGAAAATATGTACAAGGGAAAGATTGGGCCGACGGGGCGAAGGAAAGTGGATAGCGTACTCGCAAAGCGTATTCGCGAGGGCAACCTTCAGCTTATTGAAGCGTATGCGAAGGAAGATTTGGTTGGTGGGTTGTGATGAGAGATGGTGTTTGGGTGCCTGGAAATTGGTTAGAGGTTGCTGGTACAATTGGGGAAGGGGATTCGACGTACGATCTCAATTCATCATGAACCTTTGGCGATTGGAGAGTTGGATGACCCCTTATTCCAAACACCACCTCCGACAGCCTTGCTGATCAGTACGCACATCAGAACGATGACGACGACGACGAATAAACCACTTCCAATCTTCACTCCCAGCTTCTGCTTCTTGCCCAACGCTCCCCAGCAAGCACAACATGCCTTACTTCTCTTCTGCTCTTTTCGTTGACGCCTAACCGTGTTCGCACTTGGCCACGGATCAGCTCCTCCACCAGCGTCCTTTGACAGCACCCTGCAGCCCGTTCCTATGTTCCTCGTGCTGTTATTTGTGAAACCAGCTTCCAGATCAGGGTACGACGAAGCTCCAGACTTCGTTTCGACGATATCATGTTTTGAGTCGCCAAAGGGGGAGTTGTGGGCCATGATGGCGGATTTCTCGGAGTGTGCGGTGCGGGTGGGCGTGAGGGAATGTGCGGAGTCAACGTCCTCTATGGTGGACAGGACGTCAAAGGATTGATTCGAGGTCTGCCGGGAAGATGTGGGACGTGTGATTGTGAGGACATTGGTTGAGGGAGCCGACTTTTCTTCGAGGTTGGCCATTGCTGCGGCTGGTGTAATTGGACGAGGCTGAGCCCGTATCGTCGTTGGTGAGGTGGAGGTGGTGGTGGTCGTGGTGGTGAATGTAATATAGTGGTGACGATGCCGTGCGAGGTGAAGCTGGATTTGGGGAGCTTCCCTTTCTCGTGAATCTTGTGAGGCCGCGTCCAGGTGATTCGATGCAATTGAATGACCGATTTCTGGAATATCTTTCCTCTCGTGTCGAATTGCCGGGCGAGTGGTTTTGGTTACTCGGGTAGGGTGATGATTGCGTGTGGTGTGGTCTTCTTCGTGGTGGTGGTGGTGCAATCAATCCGTCCCAAATTAGCTTCTTTTAGGAAAGTAGCAGTTCACTTGAGGTTCAAAAAAAAAAGAAGAAAAAAAAAAACACAATCAGCAGAACAACCAAGTCCTGGGAAATGTCGGAAGAATTGAAGAGTCGATCGGGTAGTGGTAGTCGAGTTGGTGAAGGGAGAAGGGAAGGAATGTACGGTAGTGGGTGATGGTTGATGAAGGTAAGGTATCTCTATCTCGCTCGTCGAAATTCACGATGCAGGAGCAATGGCCTAATGTAATCTCTCGGCTGGCCAAGCAAATGGAAAGTTTGCCAGGGTCTGGAAGGAGGGAGGACGAACCTGGCAAGTTCACAACCTGGCAACTTCACAACCTGGCAACGTTTGAGGGAAAGTGTAGCCGCTAAGACCATATTTTAGAAGTAGAGGCCCTCTACTCTACATCTCCGTGCAGTGCATGCTGAATAGCGCCGCTCCTTTTCCTCGTCTATCATCGTCATCCACTATGGATCTTCTATGCCTTCGCGAATCACAACACCATCATTTACTGCTACCTTCATTTTACGCCTGAGACAAAGTCCTGGGTCTGATCACATCGCAATCAGTCGGGAGTCGGGACTCGGGAGTTATTCTGTCTCTGCTATCGTCAATTCCTATTTGGTCACTTCCAGGTGAGGTGAAATGGCGAGCGTCTGGTGGCGCGCGTACTGCATGGCCAATCCCACGACTCACGACTGATTCGCTGCCAATTCACATTCAACCTTTCATCGGAAACGCATGTTCTAATGCGGGCAACCCGGTGGCGAAGGATTTCGTGTGCCATACTAAATGTCTGTGCACTCTACCTTTTATTTGGGGGGGGGTACTACCCCTCCTCTTATTTTGATGGCTGAACATTCCTTGCCAACATATGGCTTGTTGACCAACTGATTGACCAGCATGCAGACCAACGCATTACTGGTACACTAACGTCTACCCCACCTTGTCCTCCCCCCTTTCCAACCGAGAGGGCAAGCTTGCGCTCGGTACAGCCAACCATTGAGGTGAGTCCCAAGCATGACTGACCACTTACTCATGGGGAGAGAGAACAGCAGGGTCACCCAGAAACTCAATATAGTGCCGCATGGACTGGATTTCTCTTCCAGCACACAACGTTCAACCAAGTACTCCGTACCATCCATTAGCTCAGGTATCTGCCGTTGAGAGATTTCCGTTTTTGTGTCGCCCTCAAGTTTTCGCCGCATATTCATGCCCCTCAACCTCCCAGTCTCAGCCAAGGGAATCCGGCGTTGGAGAGATGGAGGGATGGAGAGATGGAGAGATGAGCTTGTTTACTTGTCACATGGAGGGGAAATTCCACAAGTTTTGGTATCAGTTATCACACCGAGGATGGGATGGCTGGATGGTTGACTCGCTGTGCTCCTTTGTCGCCCCCTCGTGGAGTACTCGAGTACGAGTACCGACAGTTGAAAACACATCGTCCCTTGCGATACCAGCCATCCTCCGCCACAGCAAACGCGTTAATGGCAAACATCCAACATGGAATGGGAATGGCTTCATGTTTTCAGGTCCAAGCCAACCGCTGTCAACAAGGAAGACGCAAACTCTGTTCCTCGCAGATCAATTAATTCCACGGCAGGGGAGGGCAGGGCAGGCTGGACCGCTCGCAATCTGCTAAGCTTCAAATTTAGCTTTAGCTTTTTGCCCGGCGGACTAATGCAGGCCTGCATAAATTTGAACCTAATTCTCTCTCGGACCCTGCAGACACGCGTTCAATATATCCATCCCTTTTTTTTTACCAACTTTCCAAGCCTACAGTACATATACTCCGTATTCGCTGGCTTTGGACTGAATAGCCAAGACATCGCTGCCACCGAACATCTCATCGCCGTCATGATGGATGTGTGCGCCCTCATTTGTATCATGTTGACATGGCTATCAATGCGATCGAGAAAGAACGACTGCCATCGCGAATACAAGAGCGTGGGGTTTCTCTGTTTCTCTTCACTGCGACGATAAGATCTCCAAAAACGGAACGAAATGGCCTGCATCTCCCAGGAAGGCACACACCCCTCGGGTACATACCGATTAGACATTTTACCATCGTCGGCCACCACGCCTAGATGGGATTGTCCCGTTCCTGGGTCACCCAGCTGAGATGGACAGAGGCAAAAGGTTCTGCGCTGTCCCGCTTTCCCATCGCATCTTTTTTTGTTGGTACACGTTCATGTTGCTATTTTCGAAAGGTTCTTATCTGGATGTCCACTTCTGGTAAGGTTACTTGCAGGAGTTGAAGGTTTTTGGATAAGACGCGGGGATGAGGTCTGTATCGCCGTTATCTGTCTGTCAACCCCAACCACAGTCTCATCAACATCAGCCGGTCAGTATACCGTTGAATTTGTCGGTCGTGACCCGGAAGTATCACCGAGTTTTTGAGTAGCTGCAGCTTTCCTTCCAACCTCCAACAAAAAATCCCCGCCTTCGAATGGCTGTGGGGATGCCGCATCTAGATGCATGTGAAGGGTGTCTCGACGGGCCTATTTCCAAGGCCCATTGAGGGGAGTAGTTTCTCTCGGCGACGCTACACCACTACTACTGCTAGTCCACCCACCTTCCCCGGGCTTCATCAGTCACCTGTCTACATTTTCTAGTTCAACACCAGTGGATTGAGTGCTAGCATTTCAACATTGTCAAAAAAAATACAAGAACTAAAAAGGTGCGAGGGGTTTGATTTTCCAGTCCGAACAGCTGATATAAATGTCTGCAGGCTACATTCGGGAGACACCCCACCGAGGGCACTAGAATCGTCATAGGCGTGTTCAGCTCATGGTTGCAAGAACACAAGCTACTAGGAAACAGTTCGAATGTTGGTATACCTTCTTGAAAGGAGGAGCTACCACGATAGCGGCGACTCTTGATTTTGTGAGATGCAACCTCGTGTTGGTGCAGCGAGTCCTCGGGAAGTCCTTGCGCCTATCATCACGAGGTTTTCGTGTATGCGGGGTTTTCAACACCATGAATGAATACCATCACGCCTCACCATCTTCTCTCTCTTGTCTTTCTCAAAACGTTTATCTCTTTGTTTCTATTTTTCGCGCGAACCTTTTCTCCGCAAGTTGCGTCGACTCGGGAATTTGCTCATTTCAATCATAAATATCAAATTCCCTATTTGAGTCTACGACGAGAGGAGGTACAGAAATATTCTTGTCAGCACCTTATATTATAAGACGATAGATGATAGAACATTACGGTAAGGGAACATAGAATACCTTTAAAACAGTCTCAATTATTCGTTTCATCGTTTCCCACGATATCCCAAACTCCTCGGAAAATTCCCATTCGTGAAGATCTCTCCTCTCAATCCAGTCGATCGTCCACGTACGTTTTCAGCGCCTCAAGCAAGGTGGTATTCTTACTTGCTTATTCCCCGGTCTGATTCCAAAAAAAAAAAAAAAAAAAAAATACGAACTATTGATTTTCTTTCTTCTCTTCGCTTCTCGGAAAGGGCGACAAGTATTTGTTGCATGTCGCGAAATCAGTTAATTTATTTTGAAAGGTTACGGGAGTGGTGATTTGATTTGACGGAGAGGTCTGAGAGACGGGGTCTAAGAGGTTTAGAGGGGTTGCTAGGATGAGGGGGTGAGGTTCGGTCGAGGGATTTGCGGGCTGGTGGTTGGTGGAGATATGTCCGCGTAACATAGTGAGAGCTAGAGGGTGCGAGCCCAGGGTTCATAAGGAGGGGGTACACGTGATTCTTTCCTCCTCTCAAAGGCTTTTGTTTAAGTTTATTTACCAGAGGTTCTGTCGAGTTAGTATCTTATTTTTTGCTTTAATAGATAAACTTAGATTAAACTTTAATACTTTCTTCTACTAAACAAATATACTAAAAAAAATAGCAAAAAGGTTCCAACTATCCAGCCCCCCACTGGGGGACTGGCATGTACTCCTTATTAGATCATTTATTAAATTGTCTTAAATGGTATATACTTAGGAGGTAGATGTGAAGTCCCGGAAACCTTAGTTTTTGGTCATTGCGGACTCGTAAGAGTTAGAATATATTCATGAGCCGCGTTAACGTTTACATCAATTATTAGATACCCTAAATTGGATATAACTAGGAGGTAGATTTCATAGTTTACCGTCATTTCGGACGTTGCGTTGACCACTGGGCCACTCGAGCCAGCGCTGTTTTTTTTTATGGGAAATAAACGCTTAATGGTCCATAAGGATGATATTCGGGAGCTGGGTGATTGGGGGGTGATTATCGGGAGTGTGCAGTTTCCAGGCGACGGACTGGTGGGGAGCTGTCAAAAGGAGGTGGTTGGGATTGGTGTGTAGGGATGTGGACGGACATCTTTTCAGAAGAGTGCTGAAGCCAAGATCGGGCGGGAGCTTTCCAGGTTCCCTCATCGAAACGCGCAGGTTCTTCGAAAGCTGTTATTTTGTGCGAGACAAGCCGTGGAATTGTTCGTGGACTACTCAATCTCGAATAGATCGATGAAAGGTGGGTCGAGAGGTTTTGATGGTTCGATCCTGATCGTTGGAGAAGAACGGAGAATTCATGGCTCGGGGAATGACGGTATATCGCGTTTGACGCAAATAGTTGGCATTGATGTCAGCGTTGTGAACTTATCGAAACAATCGTCTGGAAAGGGGGCAGATATGAATCATGCTTCATTCGTTGAATGCGCGGTGGACGGCTCTGAGGAGAGGGGTTGGGGTATTCATGAAGACTAGCTTCGCTCCTCTCTCCTCGCAATTGTGTCTGCGGTAATACGCGGGCGGGTGAAATCAGGTGGAAGAAGTATATCGGCATGTTAGGATCGGGTTTGGGTATGTAATAAGTATGTGGTAAGATGGTAGGTACTGGTTGTATAATAAGGAAGTTGGTGACTGTGAGCGGGGAAACAGATGAGAAATTTGGCGATGGGTCTAACCGCTTTTGGTCAGTGCGAATGTATTCTACCACAGCCTAATCCGGCTAGCGCAGCTCCGATTTGTCCGAGTCACGAGTCTTTTCTCTACCCATCCCTACTTACCATCAATTGTATTAGAAAATTCTTCGAAAATGAAATCACTTATAACACAGTATCACTGAAATGAATTTAATTTCTTATCCACACTTTGTTCACGTGAGCAAAATGAATATCGATTGCCAGGTGTCATTTCAAAAGATACTTGAAGTCGGTATTAGCATGGTCCCTCGAACCAGCCGCCTCATCAGCACGATACCGTCTACGTGTCTCAAAATGGCAATACGCCATGTATAGAAGAATGGTGATGATGGGCAGCACATATGAAGCGAGAATGCAGCCCATACCAAGAGGGTAGAGAGGTGCTTGTTTGCTCTTGAAAAATCAATGGGGAGAACTATAAGAAACTAGTAAGAAGGACAGAGAAAACTATGTCTAGGACTTACGTTAGAGAGAGCTCTGTTAGGAACACAGATGAAGAGTATAAATAAAACGATGAGATATGTTTTAGGGTCTAGAAAAGCTTCCACCATCAGCTCTTGCTTAAAGTTTTTGTTTTTAATTCCAGTCTAGTTAACACGAACCCTCTTAATAGCAATTGACTCTGAGACAAATTTTGCCTTGACTGGGTTATCGGGCAAGGATATGCCAAAAATTCTAGACCATCTGTGAGAACGTTAATTAATGTCGAAACGGCGGCTGAAAATACATACCCGACGGTGATGGCTCCTATAATAAGAAAATAGTCTCTTCATTTCTCATCACTGTTAATAAATCCGACGCTCGAATTGTCAAAACAGCCAGGGTTAACATGAAGTTTCTACATATGTGGTGATGAAGTACTTATGTGGAGAGCGGGTGGAATATATTGTGTTGTTGTATTAGATATTCACTCTTGTGATGACTACCCGATTGGGGTTAGCTCACTCTTGGGGTATTTATACTCCCTCCTATACACAGTAGATAGTTCTCTCCTTGTAGCAACAAATACCTAATTCTCCACCCTACACTTTGGAATGCCTGTAACACTTCCCTTGACCTTGCACTTGCAATATATTATATTCCTCGATATAGTCATATAAGCGAGGGTGAGAATGACGATTTTCTACCAACTAACACCAACTAAATTAGACCGGGTTAGGGCACTGATTTGGTAGTAACTAGACACTTCAGTACCCTTGGCCGTGAATAAAGTCCTAATTGTACACCTTCTCAAGGCCTCAAAAGTTTGAAACGTTGATTTCGCTCCGACATAATAACATTTTCACTCTAGACAATCCGAAAGCCTTTGGTAGGTTCTTCCGTAGGTTCCATGGCTTCTGAGGGTCGATTAAATGTGTCGACTTAGGTGGAAATTCAAATTTTGAATCGATCCGTATCGCGAAGGGACAACCCGTTATTCTTAGGAAAAAGCCAAAGGTTAAACCTTCTTGTCGACTGACTGCTCAATATTCTAGAAGGCCTTTCAAGAGGTAAACTATATTTCGTGTTTTTACTTTCTCTATCTTAAATAGTGTACAAGGTCTTGGTTTTTTAACACTCCCGCCTCACCAGGTATTGTGTGAACGCTTTCAAGAAGACCAGAGCCCAAAAAATTCCCTTTCCTAACATTTAGTAGAGTCCCAGCAGATGATAATATTTACACTTGGTGCAGCTTTATTTACCCTGCAATCGCAATAGCAGAAGGCTTCAGAGGGTATACAAACGCGACCCAATCAGCTTGCAGCAGCTTGGAATTCATCCCATGGGCTCTCCTAGTGCCGCTGGGTCATTGTCGCTTTTCCCCCACCCCCAGTCCCCACCAAGACCCACAATTCCACCACCGCCTCATATTTACAAATAAGCGACATCCATCCATCAATTATCAGGTCTCTTGCCCGGCTGGTTCGATGGTGGCATCGACCAGAGGAGTCAACTCTAGGAGTGCTTGAAACTTGGATCTAGGTCTACCTTGGCAGGTAGAACCAGCTGGTCAACAGCCCGGATCAGATTGATATCGCCATGGACCCGTTGGAATTACCAAAAAACAGTAAAACTCAGTACGTCTGGTTTTCTAACCTTGGGGGACTCCTTGTCCCAGGAAATTTTTGCTATTTTTTTCTAAGCTTTTGGGTATTTACTAGAGTGCTGTTGTGGTTTCTTTTTGCTACTTGGACGCGGTGGGACAACGCGTTTCTCGACTCGCTTAATCGCCTACAAGCTAGTATCGTCTTTTACTGAGAACGGCGAATCGATTTAAAGCTCTTCATATGATCGGAGGGTAGTTTTTTTATTAAAAAAATGCATGAAATTGTGGTGTTCTGCTGAAGTGACTCGCAGTCTTGAGGCTTGCATCAAAGGTTTGGGGCTTTTAGTAAGGGGGGGGGGGTGGTGGGGTTCCCCCCAATTAAGAGACTTTTCCAGCATGGCCAGCATGGTGGGGCAGCAGAGAAAGAGGCCACAGGGAGGAAACAACAGAGCTAGGAGGTTCCCTCATCCTTTCAGTGCTTCTCAAATGAAGATCACCAGCCCTGATTCACTTGAAGATCTACCTGTTTACCCTACACCACTTTTCAGGGTATTGTAGAGTGATGTTTCTGCCATTCGATTTAATGGTATGTCTATTTTGGAATGAATTGAAATCTTTTCCGAGAGGAAGCAGAACCACGACGCGTTGTTGCGAATTTTGGCGGACCCACAATTCCTCCCGCTTAGGTCAAGTCGCAGGTGAAGGTCAATAGCACAACCCGCAAATTCCATCATGCTCTTCCACTCCCCTCTCTTGTCGCAACAACTCCAATTCACACAACGCCGGCGATGAAGATCATCAATCCTATGCGCAGCCCTCCCCCGAGGAGGACGCCCGAACAACTTCTTGAGCAAGAAATATGCGTCTCTCTGAAATACCTCACCCTCGACAAGGATGGCGACAAGAATGAATGGGTCTCTTGTTTGTCAGATGAGAAAAAGCAAGACCTACTCGCTTTGATCGAACCCGAAGACGGCAACCTCATGGACTTCGTCGACCTCTTCTGCGCTCTTTTCCCAACCACGCCCCTCTTTCGATGTCGCTTTATGAGGTTTAAACTACGCGATAATCCCTTGTGGGGACTGCATGGTGAACTTTTCGAGGAAGAGATACGCGAATACATGGAAGAACTCGCCCGTGACGAAAACCACGATATGAACTCTTGGCTATCGCTTCTACCAACGGAGAAAAAGAAAAAACTCCTGGCGTTGATCGAACCCGCTGACCATATCGCGGTAGAGGAGGATTCAGTCGTTCAGGAAAGCGAAGAATATGAACGCTTGGCCACCTTCCACCTCTTCCAACGACTTCCCTTGGAATTGCGACACCAGATTTGGGAAGAAATACTTGGGCCAGTCAAACCACGAGTTCACACTATCAAGCTCCATGGTCGCACAGAAACCTTTCGCTCCAATCAACCGTTTTCACCATTTCTCAAAATTTGCCAAGATTCTCGCAGCTTCTACATCCAAAAGACCAGAACCCGGCTTGGTTTTAGCAACTACGTCAACTTCGATATCGATACGATCCACATACTTGATACGAAGAATATGCCACGTCACATCAGCCGACTTGTAGGAACTCCAGGCATCTCTCAAATCCAGAGGTTCTCGATGACAAGCAGACTCTTCGATAACACTCCAATGTGGAAGAGCGCTCCCAGAGGCTCACTGGCCGCGCGAGGAAACAACTTGCAGTATGTATTCCTTCACATGCTAGCTATCAAAGAGATCACTATTGTGTTCGACGAGAAAAGAGACGAGGAAGTTTGTTGGAAAGATCATGACGTATCGTTTCGCACTATGTCTGTCAATGAGAAGAAGCGACTACCAGAAAGATCGTTTCATCGATATCGTGTGGCTTGTTTGGAGAGAGCGTTGGAGGCCGAAGAAGGAGATAAGTTGAAGTTCTCGCATCGATTTGCTTATGTCGATAAGAAATTGTCTCTTCAGCCTTCGTCTTGAGGCACCGGAATGCTGATACATCTCATGCGTTACACTACTTGAGAAGTTCGATGGGTTTTTTATGGGAAAAGGAAAGCAAACAGCAAGAAATACGAACTCAGTTGTGATAGGTCACGCTCTTCCCATTCCTACTTTCAAGAAACACTCGATAGTTCAGATAGTTACTAGATTTATTCCGACCATTCCCCCCATACTGTTTCCACGCATGACCTTGTAGTGCATCACCATACTGCTCATGTCAAGATTTGGGACCCGGTTACATGACGATGTAATTGTTGTCGATATCTGTACATGGCAGGCTAGAATAGTGAATCTCAGAGTTTAATGTCTACCTAGCGTTGCGGGGTAAATCAAATCAAGTTTGTCATGTTAGCGTTTGGATCACTGAGGGTGTATAAAGTCCATTCGAAGTACCTCCTTTCGTCTCTTCGACTCCATCACCGTCTCCACAACCCACTTCCACTAACATCAACAAATTTTTACGATGGACAGCATTTCACATAAGACAAACGATCAAGCCCTCGAGCAGGTACTCTGCACTAATCTGCAGCAACCCAATTGCAATGAGACCACCGTCGACACGCCTCGGGGCCTTCTTTTTACCAAGCTCGCTTTAGAGTAGGTAATGGGGACATCGTTCTCCCTCTTTTTTTCTCTTGAATCACTCCTAAATCACTCCCGAATCACCCCCGAACCCCAAAATTTCCCTGTGCCGTATCCCAAGATATTTCTTAAGAGGCAAATACTGACACTCCCATCTTCTAGGTTGCGACGTCAAATCTGGGGCGTGATCCTCACCCCATCTCTCGAACCAAGTAAGCACTCCATCAAGCTTACGAGTAAGAATGAGTTCAAGTCAAATCAACCATTGTCCCCACTTCTCGGCATTTGTCAAGAGACTCGCAACTTCTATTTTGAAAAGACGAGTACAGACTCTGGATTTGGCACCTACGTCAACTTCGACATCGATACGCTTTACTTCCTCTATGACCCAGATATCAAGGCCAACTTCACCTCATTCCTCAAAGAAACTCCCGCTCATGACAAAATCCAAAAGCTAGCTTTGGCAAAAGAAAACATCCTAGTAATGAGAGAGGGAAGCTCGTTCCCCGGGGATGTGGCGAAAATGGACTGGGACAAGATATTTCGCCTAATGACGAGTCTCAAAGAAGTTACGGTCGTATGAAGTCCTGCAAGGGCTTGGAGCGATTGCGGAATATCACTCTCTGTCGTTCGGAGATCCGAGAAAGGTTCATGGTCACTTTATAGTAGCCGGTTCCTCGAGATTTTCACAGGTGAAGGTGGCCAAAACTATCTTCTCACACAAGCTTACGTTGTGATAATCTTGGTGGACATGAAAGATGACTTGTACATTCCATTCTTGCATCCATTTAGTTCTGCTACCAACTCGTCTCCACAGCGTTATGCGAAAGGAGAGATAGATCAGGCTTTGGAGCAAGAGACATATTTAGAGTACGATCTCCCGTTCATATACCGCTACATCAAACGATTTATAGCGCAAATCATCATGAAGGTCACTCCCCTGAGCAGCTCTCAAAGCTGATTCTTCCGTCCCTTTTCAAAAGTCCGTAAGCTATACTGTCCTCACTCTCTTGCCATAGCTAATATTTCATAGTAAGATAACCACTTCATAGTAAGATAACCACTTACTTTACCTCACGAATACGAGCTTTGACCCATCGCAAAACATATGCCTGGTGCAAGTAACTCCTCCCCTCTCCCCAATTTTCTATTTATAGCTCACACCTCAATAGTCGTTTTTCTTCCCCTCAATGACAACGTTAATTTCTTCCATTATAAATTTATGCCAGGTGCACAGTACCCTCCAAAAACTGAACTGCATACGTAATTTTACTACCCCTCTCCTCTTTTTATCTAACATTTCATTAGTGGAGATAATTGCTAGCTTTCCACAATCAATACAATCATTGTCGCCTCCCATCCCTGAACCCTGAGAATGTGAACCAAAAACATTCCAGAAGCAGTTCAATACTACCCTTCAAAGTTGCTCGTTTCTATCATACACATACACACGCGCACTCGGGATGAATCTTTTCCCCATTTTCCCAAATCCGAAAATCCCAAAATGCATACCTCTACCCCAAAGTCAACTAAAACAATCTCCTTTGCACCTCCCCATTCTCCCTACTCCAACTCAACGCACCTACTTCCCCCCTACATCAGGCATCCCATTACCACTCTTACTATGATACTGCCCCCTCAAAAACTCCTCAACTTGCACATCATGCTCCGGTCGTCTCGGCGGCTCCCCATTCGCCCTCTCCATCTCCCTTTCCCTCTCGCTTTCCTTTGCTCTCTCCGTATCTTCTGCCTTTGTGGGTGCGAGACCGGGGATGTATGATTTCACTGTTTATTCCTCTAAATATCAGCACACTTTCCTTTCCAACATCTATCAGGCAGGCAAACCTGTCGCAACAAGTCCTTCCTCGGGCTTCTCATTGTTTCCAACACCACCCGGCACCTTCCCATAAGCAGCGTCATTCAAAGCATCCTTCAAACCCCCCTTGCGGACTTGATTTCCGCCACTATCCTTCGCGAAGTTCTCGGGATCTTTCTCGGGTTTGTAGTTCGGATCTGTTTCCTTGGCTGCAGAGCTCTGGAGGGAATTCGCGGTATTGGCAGCGGTGGTTTTTATTTGGTCGATGGTGGAGGGTTGGTGTGACATATTTGCGGGATTGGATTTGGAGGATTGGAATTAAGGGAAGAGGAATGCGAGGGACTAGGGTTTGTTTGTATGGGTTGAGGTTTGTTGGTGCTTTGGAGAGCTGGAGAGCGGGAGGTTTTGGTTAGCAACCTGAGGGATACTTCATCACCCCCCAAAACTCGTAGATATACACACCCTGAGAACTCGTCAGAATAACACTTGTCGTTGTAAAGATTTCGCAGTTCAAATCTCCACTGGTGTTTTCGTTTTATCTCCTCGTACTCGAATAATCGGGCAATTACTAGACGTTCTTTGTCCCCAAGCTCTACGGACAGGTAAATGCTGGTACTCGTAGCTCCTTCCCCACATGACGTATTTGCCGAGACTAGGGATGACGACCCCCTGGTGCAGATCAAGAATTCTTGTCCTACCTGAGCTCCACTACTCGTACCGTACTGTACCGTACTATCCCCCCCGGAACTAAATGTAGAGTGCACAGACATTTAGTATGGCACAGCGGCCGTGCGATTACATTTACTTAGGGGGGGGGATAGTAACGTGAAGAATGAGCTTCGAAGTGCTGAGGAGTAATAATTTCCAGATGAACTCTATCCATTTTTAACTTCTAACCTTCAGACGGTACCCTTTCACCCCTGTACCCACTTCAGCTACCCCTCCTTAACCCCTCTTATGTCACTCATTTACAGCTTACTCACAACGACCACCTCAACCCCTTATTCACAACTTCAAACTTCAAACATCATTCAAGTAAAGGGTAACAACGCATTTTATTCAATTTTGGGAACTCTGGCTCATGAAAATCAGGCGAACTATATCCACCCCTCGCCTCTCTCCCCTTCCCACCAGCCCAAGTAATAAAGAGAACCAACCACCCACCCCTCCCACCACACATGAAATCCATGAGCAAAGGAAAAAAAAGGAGAAAAAGAGAAAAAGAGTGTACAAATCAAGAATTGAGCTGTCCATTGAAGAAGTTTCCTCTCCTTCCATGATTTTAATCAAATTCGTGATGAGAGTTTTGGGGAGTGGGGAGTGTTTTTGGGGAAAGGGGAGTGTAGATTGAGAGATGTGAACCGTGTCGTGAATTAATGGACTTTTTAGGGGAGGGGAGAGGGGTAGGTGCGAGAAGTTTTGATGATGCGACGATGATTGATAGCTTGTGTTTGTAACCTTGCCAATTCGGCAAATTTTTGGTTGAGATGAGATTTCGTGCTTTGATAAATTTCGATGTTCGTAGGTCTTCAGTGAGGCAAATGAGGTTGTAATGTGTTCCGTGAGGGTTCCAGGTCGGTGGATTCGGCATGTTAAAAGACGACGTTGTAAGGTTGTGCAGCCATGAGGTCGATGTCTCGTGAGAAGGAACCCATCTCAGCTAAGAGTTCACTTCGAAAGCGTGCTGATTCGTATCCGATTCGAAAACTTCCGAGAATCACAACCAAACACCCATCCTCCCAACACTCCTCCCCAACTTAAAGTCTCTTGATACACTTGACACCGATAATGCTAAGCTTCGGTCCAACCCAATGAGGATTCTTCTTCAAGAAGGTCTCCCACTTCTTCGTATCTCTATACCGACCACAATTCTCCTCGGTGGCCAGCTCCCAAACACTCGAGAGGTTATCCCAGAACCAAGGCGCCCTACGACTTCCGAAAATTCCTGTCTCGTAGTAAGAGGCGGGAAACTTGCAGACATCGTAAACCCAAGGCTTAGGGCCCTCGGTAAAATACGTCTTATCGAGAACAAAATCGATGGACTGGAGACTGGGATGTTCCATTACCAAGTCGAAGAGCAGTGTGGTCGGAGTCCCCGTCTTAGGAGGCAAGTGGGATAACATGTGGTCTTTTTTCGAGATGAGTTTGTCCGCCAGCGCATCCTTGAACAGGAGATGGGTGATGGGGGTGCACTTGGCAAGTGCTCTGACGACGGTCAACGTGTCCTTGCAAGTTGAAAAGTTGACAAAACAGATGCGGTCCACATCGTTGACGTAAATCTTTCTACCCCACTCTACTTCATTCTCCGTGAAGGTGATAGAGGTGGGAATCTGTTGGAAATATTTCAAAGCTTCCCCACGGGCTTCCTTGTCAAGGCGGAGGACGGTAGGAACTGGACCTGCTTCAAACATGTAGGAAACATGGAAACGGTCGGGCAATGTCTTGGATCCCCATTTGGCACGGATGAGGCGACCAGGAAAAGAAGCGTATCTGTAAATACGATAGCGAACTTCGATGGGTAATTTGTTGAACTGTGGGAAAGTCCGTATCCTCTTGCGAGGAGCCACATGAGTATCCGGTTCCATTGGTTCAGCTGATGACTCTTGCTTCTTGGGCGTCATTGGTTTCCTGGGTGCCGCCTTCTTCATGAACGCTGCCTTCTTCATGGGTGCTGCTTTCTTCATGAGTCCTGCCTTCTTAACGGGTGCGGCTTTCTTCTGAGGTAGCATTGTGACAAGTAGAGTAGCGACCGAGGTGAGAGCTTATCAAACCTGAGGGCGATATTGGAAGATGTTTTGTTTGATAGACTTGGAGGTGAGGTTGTCTGATAGTCGAGTCAATTATCTGATTTAGACCAGCGGGGGTTGAAGAAGGGAGAAGGAAGTTGGGGGTGAACGAACAAATAAAAAGACTGGCTGGTATCCAGATTTTACGAGCTGATGTGGGGACCAAGTGGGGGCGAGTTTGTGGTGAGTAAATGCAGAATTGCTTGTGAGAATTTCAAAGGTGAAATCCAAAGCTGAAGTTGCTGGTAGAAGATGAAGTTAGTGAAACCCTGAGGTCCGCCAAAGTCTGTGGAGAGGACCCTGTAAAGTACTATCGTTCTGATCCTCGGAAGACTAATAGGATACCAAAATGGGAATTGAAGATAATTGTTGAAGCGGCAGTATTTATTGAGATAGATGTATCAGAAAGAAAGTTGACATGGAATCTGGATGGTAGAGAGATTTATTTGAAGTGGGTCATGAGGTGAAGCGTTCTACAGGGAAAGGGTCAGCATAGGTGATATTAAGTTAGTGAATAGAGGCGAAGAGTCACCAAAGCCTTACATCAGCTGCCAAAGAATCCGGATTACTTCTAGGAAAGGTGAACAATAAGTACTTACCTGCATTGAACTTCCTTTTGGAGAGGCCTTTCAAAATGGTTGTAAAGGCTGAAACACAATGGGGAAAGTAGCAGCAGGAAATAACAATCACACAGGTAGAGGATGTACTTCATCTCTACCTGACAGATTTTGGAATTCCCTTCTGTATTTGAAAATTTGAAAATGGGGCAAAGGATCGTAGTTGGAAAAAAACTATTAGATTTCATATGTGCAACGCCTGTTAAAGACAATTCATGTCCTTCCATCCCAAACTCCATTCCACCTCCCAAATGCGCCGACAACCCTCAGCAAATCTGCACCCCATCGCAGTCCTTTCCTTATTTTCCACCGACATCTTGTTGGATAATTTTGCTGGATTTCTTCCTTCATTGTCCAAATGCACCACTTGCAACTGGCTGTGACTTAACAACTCCGAGTTTCTCCTTCTTGATCCTTGGGAAGACCCCAATAAGAATCAACAGGGAAGAAATAAGAACAGCCCAAAGCTTGATATCCAGCACATTTAGGTTGTAGTCAGTCTGAGTGGCAGCACAGACCGTAGCCAACATAAATACAAGCACGATATATCCACTGATCCGATGCCATTTGTAGAGAGATTTCGCCTGGTTCACTCCCCCGTATAGCTTAGGCACAAAATACGCTGTGAAGCCAACCGAAGCCTGAAGGAGAAGCAGTATGTAGGTGATGAGCCCGAGGATGGAATGGGCTGATTGGAAATGGTGGGGAGGGTCTTGGTGGAATTTGTTGTATTCGATGATGACCAGACCGGCTATAAGGGCATCGAGGCCCAGGTTGTTAAGTGTGAAGTGGGCAATGGTGCCTTGTCGCTTTTGCTGGGGTGTATGCGTGGGTTGCACGATTAAAATTGCCTGGGTTATGAATAGTATCCCGGCCGAGTTTAGAAGCGGATGAGGAGAGACGAAGGGTAGTAGCTTGTTGAGAAAGACATTGGCCCATACAGATGCTGTGAGGAGGATGATACCAGCTTGGGCAATGATGGCGGTGCCTGGGAAAGTTTGTTAGAGCGGGGAGAAAGTTGCGAGTACAATCGATCTTACCGCTATAAGAATTGTGGTAGAGTGCTCTCCCCTCTGGTTGAGAGGCATCTCCACGACGACCGAGAAGTGGTTCGTCTTCTCCTCGCCCCTCCTCGTCTCCATGGGGTGATGTGTTCGGAATACCGTCGGGGATTCCAGTTGCGGAGGCCATGGCTGGTGTTGTGGTTTTTGAAGATGGGTTGTTAGGTTGTTGTTGGTGTTGGTGTTGGTGTTAGAATGAAATAATGGAGATCAGCTTAGGAAGAACGATGGTAGTCAAGAAGAGCGTGGAAGACAGAAAACAACTGGGTTGATGGGAAGGTGGTGTATTTTGAGGTGCAGCCTAGGCCTAGGTAGTAAGTAGCTGCTAGGTAGGGAGCTGATGTTTATGCTCACACAATCAGCCCCCCTCAATGACGCGGGTAGGATTAGCTCCCACCAATCAGAGCCCTTGCATTCAAATCCGATTTCTGGAAAAGGTTCTAGTGAATTGCGCAATGCATGTACATGTGTAACCATCTTATTGATCTGGAAATTGTGGTGTGAAGTGGTACTACTATCTATACCAGAGAAAGAGGTTCGAATTTTAGCGATGCAAGCACATCGCTGTTGCAATTCAATTATTTCCAACTCTTTTTTTTGCTTGTAAAATGGTGAAGAAGCGAGAGGCCCGGGGCTGGGCTGCCGATGATTCCTCCAGCCAAAACCCCGCTCAAAGTGATTGGTCCAAGGGTGGGGTTAGGGGGCCTATCAACTCTTTTACTCGATATCAAACACCTGATGGCAACTACACCAGCTATTCAAACGAAAAATTGAAAACTTCCTGAGAACTCTCACTCTTTCTTTTCTTCATTTATCAACCTCCCTTCAAAAAGAGTCACGTTCACCATCATGTCCTCCGAAACGGAATACAAGCTAGACAATGTCGCAGCCACGATCGTCGAGTCGGACAAGATTGATGCAACCTTTCGATCTTCTACCATAGGTGAGTACAATTTCGTAATCTCGCAACTCCGAACACAACCTGGGAAAACGAAGAAGCATCTTCTCCGATGATCCTTGGATGACTCAAAATTTTGATCTCTGTGTTCAACTCCATTAGCAAAATACATGTGATCCTGGCTAACACCTCTTTAGATCTCGTCTCTGGAACTCTGGGTGGAAAGATTCTCTCCTTTTCAGACGAATGGTTTGCCGAAGCTGCCAACCTTCTGACTCCCACTCCACCCATTCGCCAGCCAGGGAAGATGGTCTACACTGGCGCTTGGTACGACGGATGGGAGACTCGTCGTCACAACACTGCTCCCTTTGACTATGTAGTCATTCGTCTGGGTGTGGCTTCAGGCACAGTGGAAGGTATCGAAGTCGATACGGCTTTCTTTTCCGGGAACCATGCACCGGCAATTTCTGTCGAGGGTGTGTTCAGCTCAAGTGACGAGGAAGTAATTGGCTGGAAGGGAGAGCATGGTAAATGGCAGACCATCTTGGGACTTCAGGAGTGTGGACCTTCTAAGCGATTTGGCTGGAAGTTGAATAACCCAACCAAAAAGGCTTACACACATGTTCGTCTCAACATGTACCCCGACGGCGGCATTGCTAGATTCAGACTCTTTGGTCATGCAGTTCCTGTCTTCCCCGAGGATAAAGAGGCGGTGTTCGACCTTGCTGCAGCCCAAAATGGAGGTGTGGCTATCTCCTGCAGCGATCAGCACTTTGGTGTCATCGCCAATTTGATTCTTCCAGGAAGAGGAAAGGATATGGGTGATGGATGGGAGACTTCAAGATCTCGAGGACAAGATCATGTTGATTGGGCCATCATCAAGCTTGGAGCAAAGGGCACAATTCTGAACCTGGTTGTTGATACTGCCTTCTTCCGAGGCAACTTCCCCCAAAAGGCAAAGGTTGAAGCCATAGATTGGTCCGGCGAAGGAGAACCAGGAGTTGCTACTGATGGCTGGGTTGATGTGGTCGTGCCTAGCAAGTGTGGACCAGATAAGGAGCATGAGTTCGAGTCGTTGATTAAGGATAAACCATTTACTCATGTGAAGCTAGTTATGATTCCTGATGGAGGAGTGAAACGTATTCGTGTCCTAGGAAAGAGAGCTGACTAGACGATTCGGAAACTCAGGTTGACCCCGCTTTTAGACACACCAATATTTTGAGAGCAGTTGTACATAGATTTGGTTTTCAGTAGTGGAGGATGCCTATGCAATGAGAACATACCAATTTGTTAACCATATTTTGATTGTTTTGTTGGTTAGAAGGTTAAAAATTAAAGGGGAAGCCTCTCACTCAAGATACGAAAATACAACTTCCATACAGGCACGGACCACATTAGTGGGCTGAACCTCAACCTGATGGAATACCACCACTTCCTTCATACAAGAGAGGCGTGGCATCTATCCCAAACCCAACGACAACGGCAGATTCCCCAGATATTGAGGAGAAAACCGATTAGTCCCAGAGACTCCATTCAACTACACATGCCCACCGGCGGATGATCACGGACTACATGCAGTCCTTGTTCAGCAATGGATATTGGGGATAATGGCGGGGACATTAGCGGTGGCTTCGGCGACGAGCCACAAAAGAAACCTCGAGCCCTTCCAGATGATTTGCCCAAGTCTCTTGACGACAGGAAAAGTGTCCCTTCTCATTACACTCCGGAGACGGAGATGTATGATGCTTGGCAAGGTAATATGATCTTGTGCTCGCATGCCTTTGAAACATACTGATTCCAACAGGACAATCACAATTCTTGACAACTCCTATGCTAGCAAAGCCACTACAATTTAACAACCTCTCCCTCGAAGATAACTCGCACGATGACGACCTTACGACACAGAAAGTGGAGGATAGCGATGCGAGACTGATGGAGATGCTTGCTGCGCAAGCGGCGCACCGAGATGGATCTGCTAGTGAGGATGAAGATGCTGTGGCTTCTAATGAGAAGTTGACGGATTCGGAAAAGAAAGATATTCTGCAAAAGGCACTCAATATGGCGGCAAGCAACGGAGACGTTGATCGAATCGAGCGTATATTAAACGGGAAGGCAAAGAAGCTGGTAGATATTGATGCGCCGGATGAGGAGGGCACGGCACCTCTGATATATGCCAGTTGCTTTGTAGGCATACACACTTCCGTCTGGTGAAATACTGCTAATGGATGTATAGGGACATGAAGCTGTTGTGACAGCACTTTTGGACGCCGGGGCCAATGTCGATAAGCAGGATCGAAATCAATGGAGTGCCCTCATGTGGGCCATGACGAACAGGCACAAAAATATTGCAAAGTCATTACTGGATCATGGTGCCTCACCCGAGGTCAAGTCATCATCTGGGCGTACCGCTTTCGACTTTGTCGCCCCAGATAGCGAAATATCTGGCTATTTACACGATAGTGGATACAATATCGGAAGTGTTGGCGTAACGGATGATTTCTATAACCCGGGATTCTCACAAGATCGATTTGAGGAGGAAATGGCAGAAAATGAAATGAGAAGGCGTATGATGATGGAAAGTGCTCGAGATTTGGAAGTCGATCTGGGGAATGTTGGAATTGATGACCAGCCAGAGGTAAGAACCACTCGGAACTGGACCATGAAAATACACTAACACTTTGTTTCCAGTCGCCTGGAGAACTGGAAGAAGAGTTGCAAGAATTTGACTGGTCAAGATGTCTGCATGATCAGATGTTTGTATTCCAGGAGAATGAGTTAAGTCGAATTCTCGATATCATTATTACCAACATGACCCCTCAACGGTCACCATCTCAAAAACCAGTCCCAGCCAACATGATATTCCTCAGTGCTCGATATGCTCATTACCACGCGGATCAAAGTCTTCTCGCAAACCTACTCATCACTGCTATGGATAAGATCAATGACGTTGTAGAGAAGAATCAGTGGGACATGACAATTCTGGCCTTCTGGATATCCAATGCGACATTATTGCTACACTATCTGAAGAAAGATGCAGGTCTATCAGACTCAACATCTGATTTTCAATTACAACTCGCAGAACTTGTCAACGAAATCTTCATTCTCATCATCAGAGACGCAGAACGAAGAATGGACAAAGTGCTGGATTCAGCCATGTTAGAACACGAAACAATCCCGGGTTTTGAGGATATTGCTTTCCAGCATGAATGGAAGATATTCAAACGGAAAAATCAAGTCAAGGAAGAACCAGCCGAGAAGCGGTTTCGACCTCCCTCCCCAAAAGCACGAGCCAAACCCTCACCACGTAACATTACCTCCCTGTTATCCTCAACACTTTTCGTTTTAGATTTGTATGATATACATTCCGTCATCACGGCTCAAATACTGGCACAACTCCTATACTGGCTCGGGGCAGAATTATTCAACCGCATCATGTCGAATCGAAAATACCTAGCCCGAACAAAAGCCATGCAAATCCGCATGAACATCTCCAGCCTAGAGGAATGGGCACGAACAAACAACCGGCAACCCGAGCACTACGAGCACGGCTCCATGACCTCCAGCGGTGAGACGACCATCGATGCGGCTAGGAGACACCTCGCCCCGCTAATACAGCTTCTGCAATGGTTACAATGCTTTTCCTCGTTGGGAATGGATGACTTGGAAGCACTTGTTGGGACACTACAACAGCTCACGAGACTGTCGTCTCAGCAGTTGATCCATGCGGTGAAGCATTACCGGCCTGAAGTCGGCGAGAAGGGACTGCCGAAGAGCGCAATGAAGTATTTAAATAACATGCAGAAGGAGATACAAGCTCGCAAGGAGCGGCAGAAACGCAGCTCTGTTGTGTCGCCTAACACGACGCCTGTCAAGAAGAGTGGTGGTAGCAACAACGGACAAGCACCTGACACGCCGGAATCGAATACGGAGGAACAGATGGAGGATGAGTATGATGCGCCTGAGAATCTACTTTTGGATCCTGCACTCATGCTGCCATTTTCGCTGCCGACGAGTACGGATATGCTGGTTAGTTATGGGGCGGGCTTTGGGGGGCTGAATCGTGAGAGGGAGAGGAAGTATATCCCTACTGTTCCGCCGGAGTTTTTGGCCAAGCTGGATTTGAATGGGGGGAGGCAGAATAGTACGTATGGGGAACGGGATTGGGAGAATGAGGATGTTTGATGTGATCAAGCAGGGCTTGTTTGGGGGATGTGGTATGTGAACTGCGCGCAGGGAAATTTCTGCGAAAAAGGAAGCATTTTGGAAGCATTGCGCGGCGTTATTTTCAGGAGGCGTTTGATAGATGAGGATGGAGGATATCTCTGGTTCTCTTTCTTTCTTTTTGTTGTTGCGATTCAGATACGATCATTGTTTTCGGCTTGAGAGTAGGAAGAATACAGTATGAATGATGTCCTGAGTTCCGAATATTATTGGTGTGATGTCTGTTTTTCTTTCTTTCTTTTTTTTTGCGATGGCCGTTGGATTTTATCATATTTGATGAACCTCAATGGGTATTGATGTTTTTCTTCTTCTTTTTTTCTTCTTCAAAATCCCATCAAGTGATTCATCCCGAATGAGTATTGGTCATAAACTTCTCATCAAACGGATCTTCCCGCTGGGCTTTGTGGGCTTGTGTACTAGTTTGTGTAGTGACTCGGTGTGGCGGCTGTCAATCGGCTGTTCCAAGCTGTCAATTGATCGTCCTTCCGTACCGTACGTACACTAACTACTTGGGTAATTGAGAAGGGATGGAATATGGTCATTTTTCCTTTTCACGAACACTGCGATTAGGTTGTGGTTGTGATTGTGTTTTACAGGAGACAGACGGGGAGATACAAGGGGGGTTCTTCGAGGTCAGCGGGGTCTGGGGAATCGAGAAACGAGAAACGAGAATCGAGGATTTTGAATGTGGTTCGTGGTTTGTGGTCACTACCTTAGCAGTAGTCCAGTCCAGTCCAGTACCTATTTTATTGTTCAATGGTGGTTTGTAGGAGCATTTCTGGGGTGGCATGAAAACTTCTCATGGTGATATGGCGTTCCCAATTCCCAATTTTCCTGCCACATCATGAGTGACAGCTGCCCATGGCATGGGGCGGATGGGGGCGGGGGCTACGGGGGTAACGAGAAATTGGGGAATGGACTGGATCCCCGGGCCGTTCCTGCTAAGGTACGGGCTGCTAACTAGCTGTGCTAACGTAATGCAATGTCGGTGGCTCGTCTCGTCAGTGGTCACGTACGGACATGGCAGACTTTCAGACGGTGGACAGCAGCTGGAGACAACGAGTCTCTTTTTTCATGGTGCAGGTGTGGTGGAGGGAGGATCCACGTGGTGTGGTTCATCTGATGGGGTGGTGGTCGAGTAAAGGGCCTTTGGGTGCCACGTATGCTGTGGTGTTGTGTTGTTATTCAGTTGCGCGGTGTGGAAAGAGAAATCTTTTCTCTCGAGTTCGTTCTCGAGGGTGAGATTGAGATGGGGGGGGGGGGAAGAGGAAGGGAAGGGAAAATGAGGATATAAAATTGATATGATAAGATCTACTAGTAGACCACTCACTTCTTAATGGAGAAATAGGAAATAGGAAAGAGGAAATAGCCCGATAGGAGTGAAACAATTGGATCTGCCTGAGCCGATTTCCCGTCTTGTTTCTTTTCGCACAGACTCTGGCCCATGCCATCCATATCTACCTATTCGGCTATTCCCCACCGCAAAGTCAGTTCATCTCGTTCTGGAAAGGAAATCTAATTTCCAAGGCCCAGGGCCCTGCTGTACCTTCTCTGCTGTACCTGCCGAGTCCCCTTGCCTTGCATGGCTGGCTGGAATAGGCAAGAGGCTAAATGGGCGAAGGATTGGGAGAACCAATTATCAACAGCCATGAGGTCAAACGGAGACAGGAAGTGGATGCTCAAAGTGGTGCAGTGTACATGTACATGTGTCACTACTAACTGGTGTTGTGTTGTTGCACAACCACTGAATTCCCAATTGACAGCGGGCATTTTGATAGGCGCGAGGAGAGGAGATTTTCTTGACAAGACAGGCTATAGGTTGAGAGATGCAGGCCTTGGGGGGCGTCCTTTCTTTTTTTCCCTTCTGCTATCATATCATTTTGGTGAGCTTGCCCTTCGCTTGCTGACCAGCGAGTTTCACGAACCACGACAGACTCACCTCGCTACCTAGTCATTTCAGGAATTCAATATTAGTGACACCATCCCTCCTCACTCTCTCCCTCTTCACTTGCTTCTCCTTCTCCTTCTCCTTCTCCCGCCACTACACTAAACTCCTTTTCACCAAGTCGCAAGTCGCAAGTCGGAAGTCGGTCGCGACAAATAAACCTTTCTTGCAAATCCTCTGCACCCATCCGATCTGCCCCCAAAAACCTGGTCAACGCAGGGGTAAGCTTACCACTTACCACGCGCATCACCAGCCCAGCCAAACAAAACAACCTAACAAGCGAACAACCTAATACCTAAGATTGCCATTGCATTGCTCAATAAATCCATCCCAGTGGAAAGAAGACCATGAAGCATGGCGCCCTCACGCTCAGGCACGCTCCGTTCTAAATCCTCCAGCGTCAGAAACCGACCTCACCTTCACCCGACAACCCACGCACCTGTGGACGAACTAATCGCGTTCCCATACGACCAGGCGTTGGCAGCAAAGAAACCATTAGCGGTAACAGTCCCACCTCCTAGAGCGCCGCCTGCAGATACCCATCCCGCCCTGAGAGAACGTCCCAACACCCATCTGGAGGACGACAAGAAGCGGGACTCTGGTCTGGCGCCAACCACAAGCTCAAAGGCGAGGGAAGGATCGGTGAATACGGTCGAGGAGAATGTGCTAGGGATCCCTATAAACTTTAATTCCACTTCGCCTGTGGTCAACATGTCACTCCCTGCTGAAGAGCCTTCCAAAGAGCCTTCCAGCGCGCCGATCACACCCGTCACTTCTAGGGAGTCAAAGAGTCCAACCTCAAGCAATTTTTGGAAGAGGGCCAGAAGTGTCAAGAGCGTCCGGTCGCCAACCACCACTGCAACCTCTCCTGGTTCCAAATCTGCAGAGGAGTTTTCGCTCATTACTACGGCCATACCAACGGAGAGTTTGCTGGGAGAGGGGTTCTTGAATCAATTGTCTTTTTCAAAGCGGGGGAGTGTAATGCTAGGGGGGAAGAAGGCTGTTAATGGACATTTGCGACCAAATGTTGGCAGAAGGTTGGATGCGCCCCCGAATTTGTTCGCGCAACACGACTGACATGATGCACAGACAACCAAGTTTCTCAATGTTAGCTACGCCGACGGTGAAAGTGCTGCCAGATGATGTAGAAAAGGAGTCGCAGAAAGTGCGGTCTATGTATGAGAAGCCGACAAGTTTTGATTGGAAACAGGGAGCAAGTGCACCAAACTCACCTACCTCTACCTCAGCTCCTGCAGATAAGGAAGAGAGTGACAAACAAGAAAATGCGACGCCTGCGAGGTATGTACCAGCTGAAAGAAGGTCGAGTCTGTGCTAATTCAAAATAGAACAAACGGCCTCTTGAGTCCTGATGATATCAATGCTCTTTACCAACACAGCTCCAACAGCGAGATCTCCTTCGAACGCGATGCTGAACGCGAGGTACGCGACCACGAACGAGAACACGAACGCGCGGGGGGAATCGAGAACTGGGAAGATGTCAACGAAGAGGACGTGGATCGATACGGATTCATAAACTTGCGCCCACGACCAGGCACACCAGAACCCAGACCACCTCAGCGAGTCTCCACGCTTTTGATGCTAGCATCCGAGACACCACGACAAAGAAGATTCGGGAGATCACCATCAGCCCCTACCTCCTCGAGATCGCGATTCAGCCGTGCGCCGAGTCGAAAAGTTTCCGCTCGTTCTTTCAAAACACAAAGTTCGCTGGATTCCAATAAGAGCACTGGTCGCGCCCAGCTTCGGGCTGCTGCCAATCGATTACCCGGTAACAAGGATAGGAGATGGATGGAGGAAGCTGGAGATATGCTCACTTTACCTCCTGGACTGGCAGACATCGCTGAAGACGAAGAAGGCGGAAAGGCTGTTGCGATGCTCAAAAAGAGAGAAGCCCGACGAGCTGACAAGTGGAGAAAGATGTCCAAAGTCACCAAGCTAGGCAAAGATGGATCGGGAATGGAATTCGAATTCAATGCCTCGAGTTCGAAGCTCATTGAGAGAACCTGGAAGGGCATTCCTGATCTCTGGCGAGGACCAGCTTGGCATTCGTTCTTGGTTACTTCTGCGAAGAAGGCGGGACATTTCATACCCGACGAGGATATCAAGGCGGATTTTCACAGGCTGCAGAAACAGAGTTCGGCGGATGATGTTCAGATTGATATCGATGTTCCGA
This sequence comes from Hymenoscyphus infarciens, assembly GCA_001414345.1. Classification (NCBI taxonomy): domain Eukaryota; kingdom Fungi; phylum Ascomycota; class Leotiomycetes; order Helotiales; family Helotiaceae; genus Hymenoscyphus; species Hymenoscyphus infarciens. The sequence continues at coordinate 74,297 of LLCB01000014.1, forward strand.
GAACTATTAATAGTCATATCATGTTCAGAAGACGGTATCGCGGGGGTCAACGTTTGCTATTTCGAGTCCTTCACGCTTTGTCTTTGTATTACCCCGAGACTGGATATGTACAGGGAATGGCTTCAATTGCTGCGACCTTACTTTGCTATTATCACGAGGAACAGGCCTTTGTCATGTTGGTCAGAATGTGGAAGTTGCGAGGTTTGGAGAAGTTGTATGAGCAAGGATTTCCGGGTCTGATGGCTGCTCTGGACGAATTCCAACACGACTGGCTCAAGGGCCGTGAAGTCTCTGATAAACTCGTAAGTTCTTCCTCCCTCATTGCCCCCAATCAAACACCAACTAACACTCTTTTCAGGATGACCTCACAATTGAACCCACCGCCTACGGCACTCGCTGGTACCTAACCCTCTTCAACTACTCCATCCCCTTCCCGGCACAACTCCGCGTCTGGGACGTCTTCATGCTCCTCGGCGACTCAGATCCCGCCCTTACACCTACGAAGGAACGACCGTTCGCGGGGGGACTCGATGTAATCCATGCTACGAGCGCGGCGCTGATTGATGGGACGAGAGAGATTCTTTTAGACTCTGATTTTGAGAATGGGATGAAGGTATTGACTAGCTGGATTCCGGTTAAGGATGAGGAGTTGTTGATGAGGGTTATGAAGGCGGAGTGGAAGTTACATCGGAGTAAGGGGAGGAAGCACTGAGTGGAGCTTCATCCCTTGGCCTCGAACTCGGATGCTCTCGTTGTTGTTGGAAGAAGTGACGACGACCAACGAAAGGCTCTACTAATTTTTAATACGACACGGCCTCTCTTCGCTCCCGAACTCGATACGGACACGGTACCCTCGAGTCTTCAGAATCGGAAAACCGCACATGTTATAGCGGATAATGCACCACCGGCAACCAGTCGGGTTTCTCCTTTATGATTTTTTTTTCCCTACAACTTTTTCTCGGGTTCTACTTGTTTGAGATGGACTTTTGTTGCAAGCATGGTGTAATGGGTGCGATGGCCTCTTTTTTTCTCTTCTTCGGTCTTTTGAGTTCTTGCACCATACCCCCATCTTTTTTAAGAGAGCGATTGTTTGAGTTTATACCACGGTCGCTTTTTGTTTCGTTTGTGCGCTTTAAGTGGGAGAAGAGAAAGAGAGGATTGTGTATGTATCTCTGTACATATCACTCTTTTTCTTGGGAGTGTGGAGGATGAGATGAAGGGGGGAGATGTTAAGAGATGAATGCGCGTTCTTTTTCTTCTTTTCTCGGGACTAGAAGGATTGTTCTCTCGGGAACTGGAGGGGAGGGAGATTGAAAGTTGGTGGAGGAGGATTTTGTTTGAGTGCGAATGGAAATGGAAGGAAGAGAGTGAGCGTTTGGTGATATACCCCTGTTTGTTTGTTCTTGTTGTTTGTGTTTTTTCCTCTTCTCGCCATCCCCTCTACGGGTGTGGGAGGAAGAATGGAATGAATAGATGGATTCGATGGAATTATTTTCCATCTTATCTAGTAGATAGATGAATGACGGATTGATGGATAGGTTTAATGGAGATAGAGATACCTGCCTGCCTACCTACCTGCCTTTTTGATGTTTTTGTGACGGTTGTGAGGTCAGGTGAAAGGGGATGTGATACCGGGCGGAAGAGGGGGTGGGGGTAAGCTGAACCATTGTCGAGTAAGCCAGAGATTTCTTGTCGCTGACTCGGTCGGTAGTCGATGAGTAAGCTGAACCTCGAATTTGGGTTCGGGGCGCAAAGCCTGTGATTAGTAAGAGGGAGTTTTGTAGCTTTACTCGGTAATCTTCAAGTAAGCTATTAAGCTGTCGGGTGAGCTACACAAACAGCGAGTAAGTCATGTTCCTTATTTAGAGGCGCTGGGCTAAAAAGAAAAGTCGTGAGTAAGCTACGAGTAAGCGACGCTCGGGGCTGAGAGCTAAAATAGGTTAGTAAGTAAGCTACGAGTAAGCTAAGAAAGAGTAAACTAAGAGTAAGCCAGATAGATGTTCATTAAGTAAGTTAGTGAGTAAGCCAGATAGATAGTCATTGGGTAAACTGGCGAGTAAGCCAGATAGACGTTTATTAAGTTGTACTCTATGAGTAAGCCAACAAAAGGCGAGTAAACCAACTCTCAAATTTGAGAGCCGAAAATCATATAAGAGGTAATCCAGAGATTAGTATTAAGGAGTAAGCTAAACACTTGACAAGTAAGCTAGTCACTAGGTTTAGAGGCTAAGAATAGACTTACGAGTAAGTCGCGAGTAAACTATAAGTAAGTTATAGATAAGATATAGATAAGATATAAATAAGGTATAGGTAAGCTATAAGTAAACCAAGAGTAAGCAAACCAACTTTTACACTTAGAGGCTAAACATAGAGTTAGAGGCTTAAATCAAGTTAGTTAAGGTCACTTACTTACTTACTTTGTTTTTAAACCTTGATTTTATTTATGCTTTACTAAGAGAGGAAGGGGGTAAGGCGTAGTAGATAAAGATTCAAGATATATATATTATTAGAATAAGTAGTTAAGAGAAGATAAAGTAGAGATATAGTATTTTTAAAAAGAGTTAGTAGTTGTATTTAAAAAAAAAAGCTTAGGTTAAGTTGTTTTTAAATTATAAGAGTAAGTAGAACGAGGATATACGTTGAAGTGATTTAAGATAGAGAGAGTTGTGAAATGAGAGAGAAAGAGAAGAAAAACAAGAAAAAGAAGAAGAAGAAGATATAGCTTCTCGCTTCTACTTTCTTACTCTTCTTACTCTTCTTACTCTTCTTACTCTGCTAGTTTAAAGTCGGTTTTCAAGTCCTTATCTAAAAGTGTTAAGTAGACTTAGACGGCGATATAATATTTCTTAGATTATCGCGATATATAATCGTATAATAAATATCGTTTAAAAAGTAACGAAAATAAAGAAATATTAGGTTTTTAGAGCTAGTGCCTTATATTCTATAACCTATTTTTTCTCTTTGAAAAATCTACTTTCTTAAATTAAACTATTATTATATAGAGCTTAATTTAGTATAAAGGACTTATAATAAGATATATAATCTCTTCGAGTTATAAAGAATTAGAGTTTATTATTAAAAATATTTAACTTTATCTTTGTTTTTAGAAAATACTAAGACTAAGTATATTATTATTTCTCGGGTAGAAGAACTATAATCCTTTAGGTTAACTATTTTCTGCTGATAATTAATATATTATTAGTTATTCTTAGAAATCTAGTATCAATTAGATCACTTAATACAATATAACAAATATCGTAGACCCCCCGATATGTCACTGGTATTATCGCCGCCCAAGTCTGGTGTCAAGATTTTCTGCGCCGAGGGAAAGGAGAATGCTTTTGTCTACAACTATGCTACGATGAATCCTGTTGAAAATGTTTTGCTCGTTTGAAAGATAGGATTTCTTGGGAGAAGGGGCGTGCCGATATGTTGGCAACAAAGAGAAAGTTGATTACACAGATGAATCAACGAAGGCCATTCGACAGTAGATCCAACGCGACAGAAAAAGCTCTTCTATCTCGCTGTTTGATTGAGCAAGCAATACTTGAGTTTTCAGTACCCGGTTTCATCACCTTTCGCTCGTTTAGCAATACCTATCATCTACCCTAAGCGTCACCAGTAACATGATAACACTTACAAAGCCACACGCTGTAAAGTAGTGAGAACGAGATTTTCTTTGTCCTTGATTTGGTGAAGTTATGGGTATTTTCAAGTCTTTTTTGTATTAACTTTCTCTGAGAACTGAGCGAGTAGTGAGGTCTCAAGGGAGTATTTTCATAACCTTTTCTCAATTTCTTCTTACCATTCACTGCCTATTCCTACTCTCGCTACCTCGATCTAACTCTCTCCTAGGGTTCCACTGATCGCTTATGTGAAAGCCTTTGATAAAGATAGAGTGTCCACAATTATAACTAGGTCTTTTCTTTGGAGAACAGAACAAGAAAGAGTTATTCACTTAAACTTCGAAGCTGGAATGACTCTTCAGAACGCTCGAAATTGAAGTATACGGAAATAAACGAATGGAGGGAATTTGATGGTGGATTTGAGAATGAGGGTAAGAGAGAGGAGGGTTTTACATTTCCTCAGCTGCATTGTAAATTTGTCCAAAAGACACGTCCGAATGGTCTTGTTATAATTTTGAAGGATGTCCGGCGTAGTTCCAGTATCCGCAAACAAATTGTCGATTGACTGGATCTTACGCTCAATCGTCTTAACTTTGATTCTCAAGAACTTGATCTTGTATTCAATCCTCTATTGCATTTCTGCACCAATCTCATTTTTGCGAACACTAAGACCTGTTTCCGCCAACTGGCAGGCTTGAAGCTTTAGTTTGGCTTCCTTGTTCAATTCCAACTTCCGGTCGTTAAGATCTTTCTTCGATAAAGCTGAGACATCCCTCATTATAGTGTTGAAATTCTCGAGGACTTTGTCGCTATACTATGTCTTTGCTCCTCTGACAAGCATAACAATATCCAATTTTCCAATTTTTTCTGGCTTGCCGGGGGGAAGGTATATATCTGCAGCAGTGAGACCTCAGAATGGCTTTCTCACCGAAGAGAGTTTCTTCTGGTATTTCAACTTCCCTCGCCACCACCTCCTCTTTCCTAATAAAATGCATTGCTTTCGCCAGAAACGGTATTCAAGATCGAGTTGCTCGAACACTTTTCTCTCCCAGCTATCTCGAGCTGAGGTTCGAGATCTCGTTTTTTTTCTTATACTTGCTTGGTCATAGTTGGAGATTGTATTCCGCTGTCGCTGTAACTTATTTTTCGAGGGTATGCATAGGTTACAGTGTAGGTAAGAGTGTAGGTGAGAGTATAGGTAAGAGGGGTAGAGGAAGGGGGTGAGAGGGTGAGCAAACATTTCGGGGGAAAGTTTTTCCTAGCGTGGGTAAGGGGATTTGTGGAAGTAAACATATCCCTACACCTCCTCTCTTCCCCTCTCTATTATTTATCTAGAAACAATAGTAGAAACACGATGTAATAGTTAGGTAATAGTAAGGAGGTAAGCTCTACGGGGACGGATGGAGAGGCGGATTTTGGTCCAGCCTAGCGCCTGCCACCTTATAACTTCTCAAGTTTTAGAATAAAATCGCAGAAATAAAACAAAAAACCAAGATAACCTATTAGATACTAATTAACTCTTATCTCAAAGCTTCTAGCTTTTCTAGTCCTGGTCGTGGTTTTATTAAAGTTTTACGACCGTGACTCTAGTACTAAAATCCGCCTCTCCATCCGTCCCCGTAGAGGTAAGGAGGCGAGGGGCGTTTCCACTACTATACACGTGATATACGAGGGTGGGGTTGAAAAAGAGCTCAATACTGAATAAGACGTCAAAAGCGACAGGAAGTGTTGTTAGTAGAATAGAGGTTACTCGGCACGAGAGGAGGCATATATATGCCTCCCCCCTGCTTATTAAGCTGATTCCTCAATTCACTATAAACCCTTTCCATATATGTTATCTCTCTCTGTTTTCTAATTAGCTAGTAGCTATAGATAAGACTATTAGGTCTTAAGATAGATAGTTTTATAGGTGTAAGAGAGTAAAAAAAGGGGGGGGGGAGAGAGGGGGGGAATTTAACTTTAAAACTATTCTATTTTATACTTGTAAAAAGTAATACTTTACGAGTTACGATTTTCTATTTTCTATTTAGTTAATTCGACTTTCTAGTGTTTTCAGGATGCCGTGCTAGGAGACTGTCGTTCGCTAGGAAATATTCATATACTACCAGTTTTTACATTTTCTTTTAGTAACGAGAAAGAAGTATGTGATAACCCCTCTTACCAATTATAGTAAAAAAGTAATGGCTTTTCTCAAGGTACACCTGATGTATAAGTCACTTTTAAACAAGTCCAGAGCTTACATTTCTTCTTCAAGAACGTTGAGAAGAATCTTGAACTATACTTCTATAAAAGACCTCAAAAAGTACCAAGTGGCCGTCACTTCTTTTGTAGAATCGAAGCTTGGGCCAGAAGATGAGAGACTAAAGACTTGACAAGAATTCGATCTGGGCCTTCTTGAGTGGGTCTGGCCGTCGGCGGATTATACCCTCTCAAGATTTTTCTAGGCGGGAGGTCTAGTTGGCGTTCTGCTTTGGTTGAACAGAACTTGGCCCAAAATTCACTGGTCGGCTTCCAAGCTGTGTCTTCACGTCAGTACTCACAAGTCAAGACAACATTTTTTCAAGTTAAACGTTCGAAGGCGGGGCAGGAGCATAGATGAACGGTGATTGCTGAGTCGCGAATAAATGGAAGATATTTGACAGCAAATTCAAGTTCGACAATGAAAGCTCTTATTTTTCACTGTTTCAATCAAAACCAGTACTTGGGCCCTCTTGATCTGGTAGCTAAATCTTTTCATAGCTGTTATCTCTCCATCTCAGCTGCTCCGAACCTCATTACGTGCTAGGTATTATTCACAAAGCTTCTCGTGGTGTATCGCGATGTTTAGATGGACGATCTTGTAAGCACTTTGTCCAAGTTGGGGGTGCTTTTATGTCTGTTATCGTGGCTCTTGCTTAACTGTCTTATGATAGCCTTGGTCAGAGACGTATTACCCGAGGAAATTGAGTTCTTGGGGAATTGCGATGTGAAGATGGGGGAGTATGAGTAGGTATGAAAGGTGTTTTGGGGGGTCTGTATAGGCTTTGTTGAGTTTGAGTATGATTAATTTCTACTTTGAGAGAAAGAGAGAGTAAAGAGAGCGGAAAGGGAATTGTAAAATTAACTTCAAGGCTAAAGTCTTGACTTTCGAAACACATGCTCTCATAAAGATGTCACAATAATGCGACTATCTTACAAGGGGGAATGGTGACAAATTTCAAACTTTCTCGCCCCCTTGAGATAGTATAGGTAAGTCGTCACTATTCAACCATCGGTAATTGCAGATATACAAGAGATCTCTGAGACATAATCGAGAATCCCAAACAGTTGGAACGAGCTGACAATGAGAGGTCTGTTGTTAGGTGAGGCTCAAGACTAGGTACGCAATCTTTAGGGACGAGTCGGCGATGTTTTTAAATTGCAACTCTGAGAGGTACGAGTAGCACGCAGCAGAGCTAGAGGAAGAAATGAATGATTGAAATCTTTTCGATGATAAAATCGTGGTGGACAGTAAATGCTATCACCAGTCCACCCAAAGAAACGGGATAGCTCCAATTTGAGAGAACGAATCTGTGTTTCAACACATCGTGTCAGACATTTCTGAGCTTTGTGATAATTGCTTATAAAATGGCTGGCACACGAGCAGTCACTGAACCCATCATTTTTGGTTTATCAACTGGTTCCTGTCTACTACGACGCAGTTGTAAGGTTTAAGTAGTGTTTAAAAATATCGAGGGAAACTAGGTCTTATAGAGAAACTTGAAAAGAATGGTGAAAATTAAGTCTCTAAGTAATTAATAGGCAATAGTTGAGATTTTAAAAAAAGAGTTTTAAAGGTAATTGACAGAGGAGGGGTGTGCATAGAGTAAAGTATGCGATTCTTATAAAATTAGTAGACTACTCCTTGTTTCTTTCTAGCGTGGGTAGAAACTCAAGTCATGCCAACTTTTTGCTAAATTAAACTCAGTGTAACACCAAGGAGTAATTGTTTGGTCTGAGAGCTTGATAGTAGTTACCGCCAACTTAGCTGCTTTTCCAATGCTCTATGGTTTCGAGAAGATAATAGTTGTAGTTTAAGAACGAGAAAGACCTATTCTATGCGGCTACTGCTGAGATATGAATGAATGAACGCTATGTTTTCGATACTAGATTTGAAGAAGACAGTTGTAGGTATCATTTATTCTTTATTCAAGGAGATAGGAGGGTCTTTTCTTGTGATGGAAAGGACAACCCTGTGTTTCATAAAGGCGTGATCTGCAAGTGAAAGTCTTGTAACATTTACTGCCTTTAAATCTCTGACATAGCCTCTCTTCTTAGTCGTTTAGATTGTGTTTATTGATTTGTGAGAAAGTAGAGTTAAAGTTTTCTATAGATGTGTCATGAACCTAAGAAATCTTAACAAGTTAACTTAGGAGGCTATATAATTTTAGAGTGAGGAAATGGCTATGAACTTGGATATGGATAATTCTTAGCTGTTGTTCCCCGGGTATCAGCTGGAACTCCCTATAAAGCATCGCTGTACCGGAGCTGTGCATGTTTTGGTTCTCTCAGCCCAGCTAATTCCAGAGTAGAGCTCATCAAACATGTGACCCAGGAATCTTTACTCCCGGCTTCGCTCTATTTTAAAAATCTCTTATATCTCCAGGAGTGCAAAGCTAATATATCCAAAAACGAGAAGTGCCCATTCCACCCAGATAAACTTGACGATAGACAATAGTACGTGCTAAGTTCACTCCCCTTCCCCCTCTCTTTTCCCCCTGTCTTTTCCCCCTCCCCTAAGATATTTTCTCTTTTTTCCGCAGCCTAACTAGAGCTAAGAGAAGAACGACAACAATCCAGTCTCAGCATTCCCCCTTTCTCCTTTGAGTAAACTGTAGAATGCCGTCTCTAACATGCTGATAATATAAGAAGCTAGTTAGGCTTTATATCCTCGAGTGTACTGAAGGCAAATTAACTTTTCGCCTCTTTAATGTAATACTTCATCCGCAGGCTATGAGCTCTTGGTACCTGAGCTTTCTGGAAGACCTGCTACTCATACATGGAGGTGCAACAACAAGACTCCATGATTTGTAGTACTCTTTTCGAGCCTGGCTTTGGGAAAAAGTGGAAATTCCTGTCATGGCCAAGTTCAAATGAAGAATTGGAAGTTGTCTAGATTTGAGGAGATTTTACCTTTTATTAATAGGCCAGTTGCGGAAAATGAAAAGAGGGTGAAAATAAGGGCTGTTTGATGTTGCTTGCGCCACTTTTTGCTGCTCAAGGGATGTAGGGCAGTTGAGTCTTTGACGAATCTCAGCGATGCATCCACCCCAGTTTCGGAGTTTGATCAGCCATTCCCATTGGAACTTTTGTTCCGTTTGAACTTTCGCTCCTTTTGAATTAGGAGGGAACTACTTCTAAGAGAACTAGGCGAGATCTTGAGCGGTGTCTGTTAATTTCTTTGAACTTCCCCTCATCCCAGCTGGATTTAAACCAACAACCAGTATCGCCAACACCAGCTTTTTGGTAGTTGGACCAGAGGATCTCAGCAGTCCATATTATACTAGGCAGTTCTTTATCAACTGCGAAACGCCGAAAACTAACATTCTTGGATATAGTGGCGTCTTGTTGCTCAGAGCCTTGGTAGCAAGAGTCACCACAAGATCCATCCACCCATCCACGGGCAATTACAGCATGATTCTTTACTTTCTTTGTACTGCTGTGTCTATTGAAGACTTATGAAGTAAGGGAGATAATACATCCATTCCCACTTCATTTCTTAGGCATATAATTCAGTACAACCAGAAAAATATTCCATACCACCTTTTATAACGACGCTAACACAGCCAAGATGCCTAGCGATAAAGAAGCTATACATAAGACAGAGCTGAGCAAAAGAAACGGAGAAAGAAACATTGATTCGTGATGAACTTGAACCAACGTTTAGTTGGACTGAGTCTTCAGAGCACAAACTTAATGCGTCAACCTTCTTTTCTTTTGGTAGATGTCCACCTGACAATTGTGCTTCATATATTTTCGACAAACAGGTCCAACTAAACATTATACGCTAGCAACTCAAGAATGACAACACCCTCTGCACAAAGTTCTATGACTGGACACGCATACGTGATTAGGTCGAGTTAGATTTGAACACTTTGCGACAACAACTTCAGTGTTTCAAGGAAAGTAAGCATAAGAAATAAGAACTGCTAAGGACATGAAGCTTTGAAATGTTGGGGGTTATTTCCATGTGTAGGTGGTGGAGTATTTCTTTGGTAGTCTGTTTTTGTTCTCGCTAACATTGACTGTTTGTCTTTGTTTTTGACAGAACTTGGAAGTCCTTTATTCATAAGGAGTTTTTGTTCTTTCTATTACAGTGTAAGTCTAATCTGTAAATCAGCTTTCATGTTCATTCATCTCATTCATTAATTAGATAGCAATAAACAGCATCTTACGTACATTCACAATCTGCCTTACCCTGCTTGTAGTAAGTTCACAAATATTATCGTGAATTCTATTTTTATAAAAGCTTGTTGTTGTTGACTCCACAGAACCTTGGAAGAGGTGGTTCCACAGCCCTAGCCACGTGATATGCCTCAAGGATAGCTCAGGTGATGCAGGAACGAACACAAAAGACAGGGATTAATACAAGGCAGGCGCTGCCTACGTCATTATCGGCCGCTTTCACTCGCCTCCTTTTTTATTTTCCTTACTCACCTGCCAGGTGCTCCTTCAGACCTTTTTCAGACCTGTCACTCTACTCGGCCAGTCTACAGATTCAGGAAATCATATCAAAGTATAAGTTTAGTTGAATAGCGAGAACCATAAAATTATATGTAGGCGACAGTTGGCGGTTGAGTGATGCTTTCCTTTTATTATGGTTCATGCGACGTTCCAGAACCCCCCCTGAATGGAAGAATGGAAGCGGAAGAGGGAAAACCTTCCATTGCCGACTCCCGACTCCCGACTCCCGAAGTTCCAAGCTGGGAATCTCAATCCTTGATCATTTTTTATAACATTTATAGCTACAGTACTAACTGGTAATGGCAGAGCTTCCACTTGCTGTCCTGTCGCCGCTCAAGAAAAAGAAAAATCGTTGCTAAATAGTGGACGAGGTTACGAATACGCAGAACTTGATTTAGCCAGTTGGCAAACTTGAAGTGTGGTCAAACAGCACCACGGGCAGTCCATTTAAAGCGTCTAGGCCTCGCCTCAGAGCATTCACGAGCGTCTCTGCTTCTCACTTGTCGTTGTACAGTACTCGTTTGATAGGTCTCTGAGGATATATCAACATTAAAAACAGCATCTCTGGCATGGCATATTAATTCTCTTTCTCAAAGCCTTGCGATAGCTTCGGATCTTTTAAGATGGGTGGGGAAAAGTAAGATCGGATATCCTGCAGTCCCCACCAAACAAACCTGTTAGACACCCTACCACCAACGTGAATCTAAAAGCAAAAAGGGCACCCAAAGGATCGACTGATTCTGTAGAAACTTACTCTCATCCAATTCACTCTTTCACTCTCTTTCATTCTTCGCTTCTTACTTTACCTTGATACGCAACCAAATTGGGTTTGTCTTGTCCTTTCATCATATGGCCTTGCCACTGATTGAAGGTTGGGGTCTCCTGACATACGTCATTTTCGGATCATGAACCTTCACCCCCAAAGCCGACCCATCACTCAAAATCAACAGACTACCACACCAACAACAGAAGACTGAACCGATCACAAACCGAACCCAGGACCGCTGATATTGCAACCATACTCTCCTATCCTCCATCATTAGTCTGGGGTCTGATACGGGGCTGGGGGGATTCTAGAGGCATGCCGCCACCAAAATCGACTTTGGACAAACAATCCTCAACTCATCGACGCCCTGGCAGTTCTCGTAGATCCAGCAGCGAAAAAACAACACCGAAAACCAAAGATGGCATGAGACCTTCCTCTTCCACCGGTAGATCCAAGAACTCGATGCCCGAATCACCGTCGAAGGGCGACCCGGCGCCCTTAGGTCTCGAGAGGCCTCCCCAGGATTCGAAGGAGAGGAATGATAGTGATCTCGAACAGAGAGGAGAAAGGAGCACCATGGAATCGATCACGTCAAACGATCGCGCCGACCGGTTCAATTCGACAGCGTTAGAAGAGACTGGCGAGGGGCGACCGGAGAGAAATACCAGAGGCGCAGAGTCGAAAGACGGTTCGGCCGATGAGCTGGAGCGTTTACGAGCAGCTGTGAATGCGCAGATACACTTTTCCCAGCAGAGGGAGAAGACAACGCGGAGACCCGGGTTACGCGAGGATGGGAAAGCGCCGACGGGTGGAAAGTCTCGCGTTTCGCCCATCCACGAAGAAGTAGTCTCGCCTTCGTTGGAAGATGCTTTCGCTAGTCCTCTCGTCCCAGGCCAAGAAACGACTTCGACTGAATCCGCAGCGACTTTACGTGGAGGAATTACGCCTGGTCTCTCGAGTATACGGACACCTTCATACCCATTTCCACCAATGAAGCGAAATACCAGCTACAGCACTAGTTATAGCAGCCATAGGCCCTTCACGGCATTGTCCCCGACCGTCAATCCAGCCAACTACTCCGGTGGTAATTTTGAGGGAACTCCTCTCGATCGAGTGCAGTCTGGATCCGTGACTCCAGCTTCAACTTTGAACTTTCAGCCACGCGGGACATCTCAACAACAGGAGGATCTCAACTATGAGACTCCAAATTTGTATGATTTAAGTTTGATGCTCATGTCAGAACCAGGCTTGGACTCGTGGTGGACAACAGTCTCTCAAATTATGAAAGATTTATACAAAGCTGATCGCGTGACATTGACCATACCAGCAGATCCAACCGATGTGGAGAATGTACCATGGGCACAAAAAGCTACCTTCAACACCACAGACGAAGACGAATTAAGCTTGACATATCTTCCACGAGGAAGTAGTCTGCACCCCAGCACCACGAATGAGCCTTCCAACAACGAAGAGGACTCGCCATTATCACCATGGCAGCCTCCCATCTCAGCACGACCGGGCCTTGAAAGCAGGCACTCCTTTACCGCGTACGAAGATACGAAACGCGAATCTCCTGCAATCCTCGACCCAGTTAGGCCTACAGCTGGTCGTCCAACGATGATGAACAGAGCGCAAAGTTATGTCACCTTTCGCTCTAATAAATCACCACGCACCGCAACCCTGCAGCAAGCAGAACTTAGTTTGCAATCTCTTCAACACAACATGGACTTTGAGGAGGCCAAATCTCCTGTCAGCTGGGAAAATGTTGGAGACGCGAACCCAGACGTCCGAGGACGCGTATTTCCCGTGTTGCAAGCTTTGGACTTCGAGGCCGACCCATTGATAGACAACACTGGAGTCATGAGAGTTTTGGATCGCGAAAAAGTCGTGGTACTAACACGAGACTATCCCTATACAGATAAAGCGGAGCAAACAGACGAGCGGAGTAATGGTAGCGGAAGTAAAACCTCGCAACGTAGCGCTAAAAGAGAGTCGCCAACTGAGAAAGGGAAGAAAGGCAAAACTCTGGATCTCAGCTCACGAATACAATCCTTCCTAGGCAGCAAGAGCAAACATATCCGGCAATCAAGTCGCGAGCCCACGTCTGCCATCAAATACGACGAGTACGAGCAAGGACCCGCTTCGCCCTGGTCCCAATCACCGGCACCATCACCTGCTGTTCGCAACGAGACTGAGGAAAATCCATTTTTTGCCGAAGTGAGCTTCGATCCAAACCAAGCACCGAAAGACTACTCTCAATCTTCACAAGTTGAGGCTATTGGCGTCGATAGGTCATGCACTGTATTGCACGTTCCCTTGATGCACCCTTTGCTCTCCAAGGCCGTTCATGCATTCCGTCTAGACACGGCAGCTCTGGAATCCAAAGTCGACAGACGTGGCTCCAAGACTACCAAGCCGAAAGAAGTCGAAACGGTGAATGAGAGGCGTACTCCCGTTGCTATTCTCTCACTTCTGAGCCCGGTTATTCCATATCCGTCGAATCTCCGTAATTCACTGGGATATCTGGCACCGCACTTGGCATCTTCATACTCTCTGTGCCGACATCACTCTAACCTACAAACGGAGATCGCTGGCTTGTCTAGGAAAGGCCCACGGCAAGCTGGATTTGGCGCTGTTGTGCCCACTGACCGGAACCTGCTTGAACCACAATCTTCCTCGTCTCTCGAGGATATAGGCGCCCAGAGATCAAGTGGGGGTAGTATTACGAGCCCGAGTGAATACTCTGGAGTATCAAGGAGTACTGCTGGTTCCCCAGCTGTTACCCCTGGCTGGGACCCGAGCAATGTCGGGTTGAGTCGAGACAAACGATTCGGTGGAGGTAGTCCTGGCTATCCAGGAGCAGGTGGTGAGAGCTACTTCGCTCCACGGGCGAGACCATCGCTGGTACGGCTGGAAACGGGTTCTGCTAGCCATGTTGCTGGGGCTCGACGTTCATCCAAGGATTCTTCGCCGATTGAAGCAAGATCACACCACGCCACTCGAAATTCCGGAGACAGGCGATATCTATCCGAAGCACTAGATATCGATTTCCATGGCGATTCTAGTGGAGTCAAACATGAGAATGATGATCATAAATCTGATGCATCCACAACAAAGAATAATGATCGCTCCAGCCGAGATCTGTCTTCGAACACCGCTGAAGGGAGAGATCCAAGCCCACCTCGTCAACAGCATGATACCACTCTTTCACCCAGACGCCAGGCAATGCTTACCGCTTCCCATAGAGGGACCTCTAGAGAGCGCGTGCATACTCAGCTTCATTCATATGGAGCAGATTTTAGCGCCACCTTTCAGTCCATACCTCCGACGTCTGGCACACTTACGCGGTCGTCCACTGGAAACTGGGCACCTCCTTCGCGTGCTGGGACAATTCCTCTGCCAATGGAAATGCCACCGCCTTCTGATAGAGTAAAGGGCTTGATGCTTGACTCACTCCCTGCTCACGTTTTTGTAGCTATGCCACCATCGGGTGAAATAGTGTGGGTTAACAACAGATACTTGACTTACCGAGGCCAGACTGTGCAGGATCTATACCAAGATCCCTGGGCAAGTATCCACCCCGAAGAGCGTGAAGAATATCTCAAAGCCTGGGGTCATGCCATTCGATCCGGCGAACAATTCTCCAAACAAGTTCGAATCAGAAGATTTGACGGGAATTATCGCTGGTTCTACACTCGAGCTGTTGGTCACCGTGATCACCGAGGTGTAATCGTTCAATGGTATGGTACGCACATGGACATTCATGAGCAGCATTTGGCCGAAGTCAAAGCAGCTCGTCAAGAAGAAATTGAAGCCTCTGAAGCCAAGCATCGACAACTCGCAAATTTGATTCCTCAAATCACATTTGCTGCCACAGAGGATGATGGAATTACCTTCGCCAACGAGCAGTGGCTATCGTATACTGGCCAAAGCTTTGAAGATGCCCTGGGACTTGGTTTCATGGACTGCATCCATCCGGAAGATCTTGCTAAATGCCACGTTCCTCATCAGGCGCCTAATCCGACGCACTACAAAGCACGGACCAAGAAGCCACACGAACCAACTCGAATGCTGTCTGATACCTCATCTAATGAAAAGGGATCCTCTAAATCCTCGAGGTCCTCGATGCCTTCAGAGACACCGTCTGAGACGACGGTCAAGGGAGTACATCAATCACTCTCACGAAACAATAGCTCCAGTAGCGAGTCTATGTACGAGTTCCCTGTTTCTGAATTATCAGAGTTGGCGAAAGCAGGTGTTATCAAAGTAACTTCGGATAGTGATGGGAGACAATCTTATGAGGCCGAGGTTCGACTGAGATCAAAGAGTGGAGCTTATCGTTGGCACCTTGTTCGCTGTGTCGAAGTTGAGAATATCGCTCTTGGTAGTGGGGATGGCTCGTGGTTTGGAGCATGCACTGACATCCACGACCATAAACTCCTAGAGAAGACATTGAAAGAAACCATGGATGTCAAAACACGATTCTTGAGCAATATGTCGCACGAAATTCGAACACCTCTTATCGGCATTTCTGGGATGGTCAATTTTCTTCAAGACACACCTCTCACTGATGAGCAAGCAGATTACTCAAATACCATCAAGTCTAGTGCAGACAGTCTTCTTAACATCATCAACGACATTTTGGATCTTTCCAAGGTGGATGCAGGAATGATGAAACTTTCTCATCAATGGTTTCATACACGTTCACTAGTTGAGGAAGTCAATGAGATTCTCTGCTCGTTGGCCATCACGAAGAGAATTGAGCTGAATTATGTTGTTGACGCCGATGTTCCAGAGATGGTCAAGGGTGACAAATTCCGCATTAGACAAGTCCTTCTGAATATTGTCGGCAATGCAATCAAGTTCACCACTGTTGGCGAGGTTTTCAGTCGCTGTAGACTAGTGAAAGACGCTTCTGTTGGAGAGAACGAAGTCATTCTAGAACACGAAATCATTGACACTGGAAGCGGCTTTACCCAAGAAGAGGCCGAGATGATATTCAAACCATTTAGCCAGATCGATGGGAGCAGCACACGGACGCACGGCGGGACTGGCCTCGGTTTGGTAATCTCAAGACAATTGGTTGAGCTTCATGGAGGCAAGATGGAAGGAAGTGCTATTCCCGGAAAGGGATCTACTTTCACATTCACAGCCAAATTTGCTTTACCAACGAATGAGGATCACCCTAATATGCCTGCGCCTACACCTCAACCTAGGGAGATATACAAAGGCGTCTCTGGCTCTTCCACGGGCTCCTCGCTCTCCGAAGCTAAGCTTTCTCGCATCCCTAGCCATGAGGGCTACAAGCCGACAGTCACCAGTCAGCTTGTCCAATCTCCACAGGTAGTGACTCCAAAAACCGAATCGAGTACTGATTCTCCCGTCCTTTCATCAGGTAGCTCGGTTCCATCAATCCATTCAGTACGCTCGCATGCAACCCAGAGAACATCGAGCTCGTCTATGGGCCAAAATATTGCACACTTCAGCCGAGCAGCGATATCTGGTTCTCCGGACCCTAAGCAAATGAATCTCGCTCTCCCAAAGAAGCAAGGTTCGGCGTCCGGATCTGTGACCTCGCAACTAGGTGGTGATACGGAATCTGCAAGTGGCCTCGCATCTCCGGCGTTGAAGAATTTCCGGCCGCCAATGTATTCGATTTTAATCATCTGCCCTCAAACCCATAGTCGCGAAGCCACCACGCAGCATATTGAGATGACATTGCCAAAGGATGTGCCACATCAGATCACTGCCTTAGCAAGCGTCGAAGAAGCTCAAGAGATGATAAGCGGAGAAGACCCAGTGTTATTTACCCATATCGTTCTGAATCTTGGTTCAAAAGAGGAAGTGGTTGCACTAATTGATCAAATCAACGGGTCAATATCATTACCAAGCACCGCCATTGTCGTGCTTTCTGACCCTGTCCAACGACAAGAAATCATCAAGATGGCAAAAGATTATGATTTCGATCAACTCGCGCAAGATCACAGTGTGACTTTCGTTTTCAAGCCAGTGAAACCGTCTCGTTTCGCTGTTATATTTGACCCAGAAAAGGAACGGGATCTCAGCACTGATCGCAATCGCTCATCTGCCCAACAACAAGTTGCGGATCAGAAGCAGAGCTATGTTGATGTCACAAAGCGTCTCGGCAATAGGGGATTGAAGGTACTGTTGGTGGAGGACAATCTCGTCAACCAAAAGGTGCTGCTGAAATTCTTGAGCAAGGTGGGTATCGCTGTAGAACTCGCTCTCGATGGCGTGGAATGCACAAAGAAAGTCTTTGCCCAC
Source organism: Hymenoscyphus infarciens (assembly GCA_001414345.1). Taxonomy (NCBI): domain Eukaryota; kingdom Fungi; phylum Ascomycota; class Leotiomycetes; order Helotiales; family Helotiaceae; genus Hymenoscyphus; species Hymenoscyphus infarciens. Next base: position 91,676 of record LLCB01000014.1, read on the forward strand.
GACCACTCCTTCTATTCCTTGATTCTCGTAAGTTTACAATTCTACCCTGCTTTATTACTCCCCTTGCTGATTGATTTTGCAGTGCGATCTTCACATGCCTAACAAAGATGGCTACGAAACATGTCGCGAGATCCGACAATGGGAGGCGAAGGAAAGACACCCACGCATGCCAATCATCGCCCTCTCCGCGAACGTCATGGCCGATGTGATGGAGAAATGTGTGGCGGCTGGATTCAACGACTACGTCACCAAACCAGTTGATTTCAAAGCTTTGAGTGCTACGATGGGCGACCTCCTTGAACTAAGCGAGTAAAGAGCGGGTGACTTGGGTTGTTGATGATTGCATAGCGATGCAGGATTTGGCTTCGCTTTATTCTCTGTGTGTATCTGGTTAGTGAACGAACAAACCATTTTTCGATTCCTTCTGTTGTAATGGGGGAAAGTGGAATTTGGGTGGTTGATAGGGTTGTATTTTGCATTTTCTGCTTCTCTTCTTTACACTTTCGAGAATCTTTTCTGCATGGAATGAGATATGGTGATGCACTTTTTTGGAACGTTTTTCTTTCTTGCCGTAGTTTTTTGAGCGAATGGCTGGATTTTTTGTTGTTGCGGCGGCTGCAGTGGTTTGTTGCAGTGGATGGTGATGTGAAAGGGTGGGGGGAACCATTCCTATAATTACTTTTGATGGAAACGGGTTGGAGATTTTCATGAATGATGCAGTTGTTGTTGTTGTTGTTGCATAGCGCAGGACTAGTTTTCTCTTCTCTTCTCTTTCCTTTTTCGATTTCACTTCCGGGCGTTCTTAGGGCGTTGAAGGCATACCTCTTCTTGTTTTGCTTTGGTCTTTTGAGGTAGGGAGGATGGGAAAGTGTGCTTATTTGTAAAAGGGCATAGAAGGGTTGAGGGGTGGCTTGGGATGGTGGTGTATTTTACAAAGGGGAGCAGAGGATGAATAGATGTGGTAATGGATGATAATCATAAGATTTGATCATGTCTTTTTGTGTTGGTCTTAGTGTGGTTGTGATACCTTTCCGTACGCTCCTTCAATTTTCGATTGAGATTTTTGTGGAGGATGGGGAGCTAGTGAGCTTTGTCCCCGTCACCCTGACGCCCCCACCAAATGACCCAAGAGTATGCCCGGAAAAGATCAGAAACATCAACAAAAAATCTACAACGGCTCCTTGGTAGCTAGTTCATATCAGAACGAAGTTTCATCGAGTTCAATTTCCAGGTCTTAGTATAGTCCTCATGGCAGGTTGCCCTGGGGAGAATCAAATGCCAGCAAGCCTAGATAGATACTAATCAAGCTGGATGACAGTCGAGTGATGCGAAGGGAGTCGCGAATAAGCTAAAAGGGATTACCAGTAAGCCAACGAAAATCGAGTAACCCGGTGGAACATTAGGGGGTCGAAAAGAGGGGTACGCTTATTTGGGTCCCCAGTGGCATAAAAGTGAGGGACGCATACTATCTCCCCCCCTGAATAAAATGTAGAGTGCACAGACATTTAGTTTGGCACAGCGGCCGTGCGCTTACATTTTATTTAGGGGGGGGGATAGTAAGTGCGGCTGGCAGAGTAGTCTATTCCTAATCTAGCTAGCTTAGGCTCACTCGCTTAACGGCCGGGCGTTATCGCACCACAAGCAGACCACACCATAGTACACATGACTAATATATTGCGTTTAATTATAAACATTATTAATAAGGGGCTAAAAGACTACCTAATCAGCTAAAGTAAGAGAGAAAGGTATAAATAGTAAGGGTCAAAGTTTAGGGGTGTCACGTGTTAGCGTCTATAGGTGGTCGGTCCTTAGAGTTAAAAAAAAGTGCCTTATAATAAGGTAGTAGAAGTGTAAGCAGTTAAATACCCTAATTAGGAATAGCGGTGAGAGCAGTGCGGGTCGGTCGGACTTTGACTCCGACGCAGCTGGGGCCTAGTACTAATTAGGCATAGTGTAGGTGTAGATGCGTCGTTGTGCACGTTGAGAAGTTATGCCACTGGGGACCCAAATGGGTACGCTTATTTGGGTCCCCAGTGGCATAAAAGTGAGGGATGCATAAGTGCGGCTGGCAGAGTAGTCTATTCCTAATCTAGCTAGCTTAGGCTCACTCGCTTAACGGCCGGGCGTTGTCGTACCACAAGCAGACCACACCCTAGTACACGTAACTAATATATTACTTTTGATTATAAACATTATTAATAAGGGGCTAAAATACTACCTAATCAGCTAAAGTAAGAGAGAAAGGTATCTAAAGAGTAAATAGTAAGGGTCGAAGTTTAGGGGTGTCACGTGTTAGCGTCTATAGGTGGTCGGTCCTTAGAGTTAAAAAAAAGTCGAAAAGTGACTTATAATAGGTAAGGTAGTAGAAGTATAAGCAGTTAAATACCCTAATTAGGAATAGCGGTGAGAGCAGTGCGGGTCGGTTAGACTTTAACTCCGACGCCGCTGGGGCCTAGTACTGATTAGGCATAGTGTAGGTGTAGAGGCGTCGTTGTGCACGTTGAGAAGTTATGCCACTGGGGACCCAAATAAGCGTACCCACCCAAATAAGCGTACCCGAAAAGAGTGTCGCGGGTAAGCTAAACAGTTTACCGAGTAAGCTAACACACAACGGGTAAGCTAGACTTCACATTGGGGGCTAAAGAGTGGTCACGAGTATGCCTGTGTAGAAAGGCCTGGTTTCACGAAAGTTATTTGAATTAAGTTCGTATAATTTTATGAATCAAGTATACTTACGCTGAAACCTAGAAGAAAGATGCACTCGGGATGGACGTGTGCTTAGTTAATAGCATAGCTCACGTTGTTCCACCAATTTTAGAACCATTGAAAGCTTCAGAAAATATTCGACAGCTTCAATTGCCTATTAAAGTGAGAGTTATTTCCTATCGCTCTTATCCATTGAGCTGGAGCTTCCCGTGAACTTTCCCCGCATCCTCGGACTTTTATCCCAACTAAGCAATGACCTAGGAACCGCCCAACATACGTTGTACGCCACATTCACGTTGACCCACCCCCATCAACAGCTCTCTGACTCTTCCCTTCTCCTCCATTCAACCTGGCTTCCCAAACGCAAACACAATCGAGGAGCCGCTCGAAATCCAGAATCCGTCGTGAAAACAGGAAGAAGAAGGAATAGGCGTATTTGTATGCCAACTTTGTGATTCCGCTGGCTGGTATTCCTTACAACGATTGCGACGAGGATTTTTGATATGGCGGGCCAGTCATCGAAGGCGCATAGGCAGGTGGAGGATGCGGAGAGGGCTCCTTTGTTGGGTGTGAAAAATGCTGAGAATGGGAAGAGTGGTGGGAAGAGTGCTAAAGAGGATACCGAGGCAACGGTGCCCGTGAAGGCTGCGAGGTGGGTGGCTAGGCATGCGGTTATTGTGTTTATGAGCTTGTTGATTTTGGCTGTTATTATTGTGCTGTGCCTGTTCTTTGGAAGTAAGAAATCCCCTTCCTCCGTTTGGTATCTGCGGATTTGTCTGAGGTTCATAGCTAATTGTTATTGTTTACAGCATACAATCATGATAAGAAAACCAATACTAAAGCTACCGTCTGCTTGACGCCTGCTTGCGTTCATGCCTCCTCCGAAATCCTCTACAACCTCTCGCCCGACTATAAGGAGATTGATCCGTGTACGAATTTTGAGGAGCTGGTTTGTGGTGGATGGGGGGATAGACATGATTTGAGACCGGACCAGGGAGATGCCTTTACTGGTACTATCATGAGCGAGAACAGCCAAATGTTGCTCAGACATATTTTGGAGGCCCCATACCCGGACGAATCGAAGGTGGGTTATGCTGGATTGCCGGAGAAAACAGGATGGATTGCTAACTTGATGTACAGCACTCTAGCTTCTCCCCAGCACAGCTTATGGCCACGGCTTCTTCGGTCGATCAACAGAACTTTGACAAACTCCGAGATGCATACGATGCCTGTATGGACGAGGAAACAATCAAGAAAGCAGGCGTCAAACCACTCATGGATATTCTCCACGATGTAGCTGAAATGTACCCCGTCCAAGCCAAGACTGCCACAGAAGACAGCAAAGGGCTCTCAGACACAATTCGATTCCTAGCTAAACTGGGGGTCTCGTCCCTCGTATCTTTTGGAGCAGGAGCCGATGACAAGGACCCAGATACTGTAGTTGTTGTTGCTTCTCCACCATGGCGAATTGGTCTTCCAGCCAAGGATTATTACACTGATGCTACTGTGCTGAAGAAGTACGAGGATACACTTTCTGAGACTATTCAGAAGTTTCATCCGGAACTTCAGTACGTAAATCATTGGAAGATCTCCGTGCCTTGGGTTGAGCTAACTGTGCATGGTAGGATTGTGAAGGGGAGTGGTGCTCAGAGTTATGCTCATGAGGTTGTGGAGTTTGAGAAGAAACTTGCTGCTGCTTCTCCAGATGAGGAGGATAGAAATGACGTTACTGTAAGTGCTTTTTTTTTAACGAACAATGGAAGTCTAATCATGAGATACAGCAATATTATAATCCTATGTCTCTCAAGGACGCGGACAAACTTACTCCTCAAATTCGTCTGACGGATATTATTGGAAGTCTTCAACCATCAGATGTTACCACTGAGCGCATTATTGTGTCATCTCCTAGTTATATGACCAACTTGACTAGTATTCTTTCCGAGACCTCGAAAGAGGTGTTACAAGGTTATTTCATTTGGAAGGTTATCCAGTCTTTTGCTTCAGTCGTGGAAGCAGATGAGCTTAAAGCCTACTCGAGATTTCAGAACGAGCTTCAGGGCAAGGTGAGAGAGCTTTCTGTTCACGTAATTTGAAAATTTGGTGTACTAATATCATCTAGGATCCTGATTCTACCCCTGAGCGTTGGAGAACTTGTGTTGGTCATGTTGACGATGGCCTAGGATGGATCTTGAGTCGATTCTTCGTCGAAAAGGCATTCTCTGAGAAGGCTAAACAATTTGGTGATCAAATTGTTTCTGATATCAAGGATCAGTTTGTTGAGAAGCTCAAGGTTACGACTTGGATGGATAAGAGTGTCATCGAATTGGCCATCGAGAAAGTGTACAAGATTGTGCAAAAGATTGGCTACCCAACAAAGGTATGCATTGGTTTTTCTCAGACCATTTCAATATTAACAGTCTACAGAGCCCCGACATTATGGACCCTCCAAGTCTTCAAGGTTACTACACCTCTATCAACATCACTCCCTCCGCATTCTTCGAAAATACTCTATCAATGAGTCGTTTCGGTGTAGCACGCGAATGGTCGAGTCTCGGTAAACCCGTGGACCGTGAGGAATGGGGTATGACGGTCCCAACCGTAAATGCGTACTACAACCCCCCAGGAAATGAAATCGTCTTTCCAGCAGGAATCATGCAATTCCCAGTCTTCGACGTCAACGTTCCCCAATACCTAAGCTATGGGGCTTTCGGTTCGGTTTCCGGTCACGAACTCTCGCACGCATTCGATTCCACAGGTCGCCACTACGATCAAAACGGGAACTACACAGATTGGTGGACTCCCAGCACCGTGTCCGCATTCAAGGAACGCGCCGAATGTTTTGTCAACCAATACTCTGAGTTCACAGTCCCAGGGCCTGATGACAAACCTCTTCACGTCAACGGACGACTTACGCTAGGTGAGAATATTGCTGATGCCGGCGGTATAACAGCAGCGTTCGCGGCTTGGAAGAAGAGAGAGCAGGAGATTGCTAATGAGGATCTGCCTGGTTTGGAATACTTTACTCAAGAACAGCTTTTCTTCGTGGGCTATGCCGGGTGGTGGTGTGGCAAGAGTCGAAAGGAAACGGCTGTTCAGAGGATATATACGGATCCTCATGCGCCGAAGTGGGCGAGAATTTTGGGGACTATGGCTAATAGTCGAGATTTTAAGGAGAGTTTTAAGTGTGAGAAGAAGGAGCCTGTTTGTGAAATTTGGTAGGTGGATCAATTTCAAACTGGGAGGTTGGGTCGAAATATTAACCCAACTCGAGGGAGAAATATGGATCTCTCATGGATGTATTATTTGGAGCTCGGAGAAAGGCGGGGGAAATTTGTATATTTGTATTAATGGGGAGCATAGGGTGCATTATCGGCTACTACAGCATTATCATTTTCTTTTTCCTTTTTCGAATTCATTAGCATAGGCTTAAGTAGGTTATGAGAAACTTCGCAACCTTTATACTACTTTTTCTCATTGTATGGGGAAGGTGGTCAAGAAATCTCTTGAAAAATAATCTCGCTAGCGTTTTCCTCCCTGCCTAGGCTCGCGATGGGTATTGAAAATGGCAGTAGATACTTCACGTTCGTACCTGCCTACCTGAATCTCGTTGTTCTCACATTCTATGGTAATTCAAGGCGATTAATCTAAAGGTTTAGAAAGATTTATAATAGATCGATGAGCTATTTATTGTTGCTTCTAACGTCCGTCGCGAGCAAAAATCTGTCCCCAGCACCAAACAGTGTATGTCGCAAGCCATCTTTCCTTTCCCGCGGTTGTCAGCTTGATTGGAATCCGATACTTGGTTGATAATCCAGGAGGTCTTTGAACATGTGACTCTGTCTGAATTAAGATTTGTTGCACTTCGCAGCTCTTTTTGGAGAGTACTACTACCGAAGTTGGAGGGAGCCATGTGATGTTCTTACTTGAATTATCGGACAAGGATTGCGCTATTCTGTCCCAACGCTAGCAGGGGTCCCTGGTGTGCCAAGAGCGCCACCACGTGACTCGCCCCCTCATCCTCCTATTCACTCTGCCAGAAGCATTTTACTCTTTTCTCCGGGGGGCTAGCCCCCCGGACCCCCCAGTGGGAGGGACACCCTCCCACACCCACCTACTAGGAGTAAGCGTATTCTATTTATATATAAGAGTAAATTCGAGCCATTTTACCTTATTAGTTAAGTCGGAAGCTAGAGTGTAACGGCATGCCATCATCCTAGATAGCTAGGAGTACCTACCACATATAAGGTTTCGGCAGTTATTATATTATCTGTTTTAGGAAGGTTACGTAGGTTTAAGCTTTTATATTAGCCGAGGTTGTTCGTTTTCGGACCCTTTTATACTATCTGAACCTCTTATATATAGCAGCCTACTCCTAGAGTTAGAGAGGGATAGTTTTTCCTTTTCTTCTATATTAGAGCCTAGTATTTACATACGTTATTCTGTCTCGAACACACTCCTATATACCTCTTCTATAGTAGTATGTATTTCGTACCGTTATATAGAGAACGTAGAGTAATAAGTAGAGATAAACAGATTACTATAGACCTTAGTACAACGTTTCATAAAAATTAGTTAGAGAGTATACTAGTACCTAGCGTAAATAGAAGGCAAAGAGAAAGCGCTAGCCTAATTAGGCTCTCCTTAGATTTAAGCTTTTTAAGCGCTTTATTCGATAGTACGTAGTTTATCGATTTATTATTATAAGCTTTTATTATTATTACGAGCTTTGTTTATTCTTTATATCTGATTTTACGTATAGAGCTAAACCTTTTTAAGAAGGCGGTGGCGATTGTTTTCTAGTAAGAGTAAATATGTTGAAATTTCGCTAATTTTCTACGCTAGCAAGGGTACCATGCTAGCGTTAGGACAGAATAGCGTTTCCCGAATTATCCTTTGAGTAGATCTACTACTTAAAATCTGATTATAGAGAGCGGCTAAATGAGAATAGGAGAAACGCTTCTATTGTTGTGTTTTACTCGAGCGAATTTAAGGAAGTATTAGATCTACTTACTTTGAGTAGAATAAGTATTAGATTTACTCACTTTTACAAGATAAGTATTAGGTTTACGATTAAATTACTAACATGGAATTAAATTAGTGTTGTTAAGTGTAAAATAGTTTAGAGGTTTAGCTGCCTCGATGATCTTGTTTAGAAATTCATAATATAGTAATAGAAAGTATCGCAACTCTTAAGTTTTATAAGTTGAGCCTGGAGATTTTAGTTAGATGATCAAATCATATAGGTAGTAATAGAAGCGTGAAGAGCAGACTGATCCCTTCTCCGTTTTAATACTCGACCGCAAATCGAGTAGCTCAATTAGGCTCGTGACTCTCTTAAACCTTCTTTTTCTCGAGTACAACCGACTTCTCTGCTTTACATCCAACGACGACCTTTTAACCAAGCTTAACCAGGGCCTCAAACGACAAAATTCTACTTAGAACCTAACTTCGCGTCAACATCTAAACGCCTCGTGTTCCGCCATCCACTCTGCAACAGAGCCTCGAATCCTGCATTTGCAGATTACAAGACTCTCTTACTCTTGGAAAGAAAGAAAAGCTCAAATTGCCCCATATCGCCGAATGAACCTCACACTCTTAAACCACCCTTAAGCGAGTGAAACAAAGTTACTATCGATACGGAACGTAACTATCGAGCGTTCTAAGCAATATGTGAAAGGAGAAGTTGAGTAAGGTGAATAGTTTCTCGAGATGGAATGAACAGTCTCTTAGAAGGGTTCAGAGATCTCTCCTTACAAATCTACGTTTCTGCTTACGCTCTGACGAGAGAGAGAGCTTATACTAGTGGGTGTAGAAACTCGTGAGCTAGCGGGTTCCCACTAAATCTTTTGGTAACAAGTAGTGAAAATGGCAGACTTGGGCACCGATAATTTTATATCGAGAATACCTTTGATAAATTATACTAAAGTATATCTAGAAGAGTAGTAGCTTATATCGCTACTAGAGACTAGTATACTAAATATTAGTTACTTTTATCTTATATAAGTCTAATCCTAAGAGCTTATTTTCAAGCCTATATCTTTCTTATGAATTAAATATAATTCTTATAAAAATTATACTAAAAATGGTGAAGTAATTATAAAATAAGTAGGTAGTAGAAGGAGAGAGGTAAAAGCTCGCTTAGCCATCGTACGGATACTTATGCTCTAGTACTATACGTGTCCCAAAACCCAAATTTCCACTCCCCAAAAACACATCAACATCGCGAGAAGAAAACAAGAGAACAGTCCGACCTCAAGCCAAACTTCCACCCTCTCTCCCACCACCCATAACCCCCAACCCCTCGCGCTCCCTATCAGCCTCAATCCTCCGCATCTTAATCTTATGACCCCTCCCAAAAAGCCCCAGGCATAACGGCAACGGAATGACAACCATAGCCATAACACATTGAAATACCAAAGCCTTATACATATTCCCCGGCGGCCTGTCACTGCCATCATCTGCCGGTCCATCTTTTTCACCCCCCGGCGCTCTTAGCGCATCACTGATGACAATAAAGGCACCGCCTAGCAATTGGCCCCCAGTCCAGAGGATGGTAGATGTGATTTCCGGAGAAACAGGATGTGTAAGTTCAATAATATATTCCAAAACGACAGGAACAAGCGAAAAAGAGGCTGCTCCGAGGATTGAGAGAATAGCATAAGGCGCAGCAAGCGTCCTAGTCTGGGGCGCAAAGGTAAAAGCCAAGTACCCCAAAGCAACAATCGGGACCTGCAACTTGATCGCGAAAAGGTAGCTCTTCGTTCGATCAATGATCGGACTGGTGACCGCTGAAGTGACAAGTCCTACAACGATGAGGAGGGCACCTGCGATGCCGGCGTCGGTTTCCGAGAAGGAGTAGGGCTCTAACATCTGGTTCAAAAGGGAGGAGATGCTGTTGAAGAGGCTGACGTAGAAGGTGAAGGGGATCATTATCATGTAGAATTCGGGGGATGTGAAGAGGGTTTTTAGCGAGGGGAGGAGAGGGTGTTTTGGGATTGTACCGGAGTGGGAGGCGGGTGTTGGGGGGTGGGAGGGGATGAAGAATGAGGGGATTGAGGCTATTGATGACTGGATTTTTGGTTAGTTGGTTGACTTGAATGGATTGGCGAAGGGTTTGTGGAGACTTACGATAATAGCAATGTACAACACCAAGTTCGGGATTTCCGAAGCTTTCGTAGCCCAAAATGGATCGATCAATTGTGCCAAAGCCCCTCCGAATGGATTTGCCAAACTCATAACGGCCGTCGCAGCAACTCTCCCTTTGTTTGTGAACCAGAGATCTGAGTATCTCGTTGGCGCAGACAACACAAATGGTTGCGCAATACCAGTCAATATCTGACCAAACATTAAACCCCCGAAATTCCCATGTTCTCCTGATCGCGTGGAGCCATAGCGTACCCAATTGCCTACCAATATAAGGACTGAGGCCACGATGATGGAATGTTTGGGACCTCCTTTGTGAAGGGTGATGATTGTGATAGGAGAGGCGACGACGAATGCGAATAGGAAGCCGGTCGAAAGCCAGTTTATGGCAGATTCGCTGACGTTGTAGTATTCGGATGCAGTTTTCGAAGAGGCAGAGAAGGAGAGCCACTATGTCACAGAAGTCAGTGCATGTACAATTGAAGGATGTCGTCGTATAGAAATCGTGGGACAGGGAGGGGTAGAGGAAGAACTTACATCCCAAGACACGATGATATTCAACAACACCAATTGCACCAAGCCAAACCACCTCCTCTTATAAACCTTATACACCGTCGCATCCGCCACATGGCCATCTCCTCCTCGCTCATTCTCACCATCCAAGCCCGTGGCATGTCCTCCAGCTCGTTCTGCTGGCACACCACTCTCCCTCTCCCTCTCCTCCTCCTCCTCCTCCTCCTCCTCCTCCTCAAGCAATCCATCATCACTCCTCATATCAGTCAAAACTTCAATCTCGCCCAGCCCCCTCGAATCGCCCGTCCCATTCGTGGCCATCGTCTTCAAGTCCTTCTTCCCATCCGCATCATCTTCACTACTACTCCTCACCACAGCTTCCCCATTCGCATTCGTCGCATTCGCAGTGGTGGCACTCCCCCCTTTCTTCGATTTCCCAGAACCCATTCCTCGCATGCGCAACGGATGCATAATAGTCCACCCCGCAGGATGAGTCCCCTCTTCCTCCCTCTTCTTCTCCCTTGTCAATTCGTCCTTTCCCTTTGTCGTTCCTGCCTCTCTCTGTCCCTGCCTCTCCTTGTCCAACCCCGATTTCTCGTTCCCAATCACAGGAGTAATCGAAATTAAATCGGAACCGTCTTTCGCGGTATCTGTTCCCCTCTCTTTCATCGGCTCTGTAAGGACTGGATTGGAATTTATACAAGTATCAAGCTCCTGTTGCTTCTCCCCCTTCTCCGTCTCACCCAATGCCATTGCTCAGGTACTCGGGCGCGATCCCGCTACCGATCTCCGCACAGGCTAGGGTTCAGGGTCCTTCGTACGCTAAACGCGGGTACCAAGAGTTCGGGACCGCCTCTGAATTAGTTGGAGATTCGTTCAATCACATCTCACTCATCAAACCACCAAAAAAAAAAGACTTCAATTCAACGGAAGTAAAATGGCGCGGCACAATATGAGAGGAATTGGATTGAATTGATAATCGCGAAAGAGGGGAAGATACAGAGGTGCACAACCTCCCTGGGGTAAAACGGGGTCACAAGCAGCAGCGACGACTGGTCTTGTGAGCGGTGTCCTGGTTTGTAAAGGTGGCGTAAATATGATTGACAGGTTGTCGTTTTAGGTGGGTATGTCAACTTTCCTGCTTGCTAGATTGAGCTAAAATGACCGAAAAGAGAGCTTCAGCTAAATCCCCTAACTAAATCGCCTGACTCTAACCCGATTAGGCACTCTCATTGCGCGCGCACAACACTAATTCTCTACCTATGCTAAGGGATAGTGACCTGGTTTTTGAGGTTGGGGTTAGTGGCTAGAGGTTAGGGATAAGGGTTAGTAATATATGATTTTATACTTTGGCGACTGGAAAACGTCCTAATTTGGTTAGATCAGTCAAAAGGGTCAGGGGATTTAGCAAAACTCATTTAGCACACAGTGAATTTGCATTGTGAAAGTCCGAGGTTGTGATGGGGATAAATAGGTTTGGCTTGGCGGGTAAAGCAGCATCGAGTTACTCAAAATCACAACGAGTAACTCGAGCTCATAAGCCTCATTTTTAGTGGTCACCACCAAAGTAGGAATGTGAATGGAAGGAAGGAAAACCATGATATTCAATTTATGTACCTCTCCACCAAAAGCCCCCTTCATTTTCTCCTCTTTCTCCTCCCCATAACAAGAATCTTTTCATAAACACCTCCTACTTCCCTTCCTGGTCCAAAAAAAAAAAAAAAAATCATCAAATAATAGGCTTTTCATTAATCATTCCCATCTTCGTCCTTCATGTCAATTTCTTCAACAACAATGTCTCGCCAAAAGAAACCATGCAAGAAAGAAAACTCATAATAAAAACCTCGAGAGAGTAAGAACTCTCTCTGCTCATTCCTTCTCAAGAGAAAACAGTATGACCAGGTCGACCGTAGCATCATAAAACAAATACAGAAAGAAAAAAAACAACCAATGCAACATTAACTCCAACCCGGAAACACCCTTCATACGAAGTTCTTCAATGCTGTACAAATACTCACAGCCATCCACCATCGTTAACACCATTCGCAACCTCACGAGCCTTGACTTCGCCCCCAAAGCTAAGCTTCATCTGAATTCTAGGAGCTTCCTGCACTGCCGCAGCTTTCTTGGGACTTTTCTTGGGACTTAGACTCTCAGTACTAGGTCCACATCGAACCTCTCTCGTATTCCAGCCATCTTCAGCTGCGGCCGCAACCCAACATCGGAGTCCGGCATGAACACCACCGTAGAACTTCTCTTTGCAGAGACGGAGAGTACCTCCCATGCACTTCTCCCATCCTGAGATGCGCATTTGCTCTCGGAGGTTATTGCGCTCCATTTGGGTTGGGAGACATGCCATGATGCCATTGACGAGATCGAGGTGTGATGCAAGGTAATTAGTGGCTTCCCATTCCACACCACCAACATATGGAGCGGCGGGCACAGGTGGAAGCTCTGGTGGGAAATGCTTGAACATATACATGTGGAACGGGTTCGACATATCAAGTCCCATGGCTCCAGTAGTTGGAGTCGAGGATGAGCTGGTGCCGTGCATGTGGTCGTGTATGTGATCTTTCGAGATTCTAGGGAGAGAAACGACGTTGAGGTTGTGTAAAAATATCCAGAAAACTTCCTTGGTGACGTTTGTCACTTCTTTGTTCCATACTGTATAAGGACGAGGACGTCGCATGTCCAAGACGAAATCGACGGGTCGTTGAGACTCGCTGGGGTCTTGGTTTCGAAGATAGCTGAGTAGTGTCTTTGCGCGGAGTGTGCGTTCCCCAATTGGAGCTGACTTGAGGTAGGTGAAAAGCAACGACGTGATGATATTTCTGGTCGTGAACTCGCTGGGTCCCTTCTTTTCCTCATCGAATATCATGTGTAGCAGAGCAGGGAAAAGGGTGGATTGGATCTTGTTGAGATACTCGAGAGCCAGGGCGGTGGTAGAAAGTGCCTTGAGGCACAAAAGAACCTCATGAAGAAGGGCATCTTCGTGTTCCTCCCTATAAAATAATTAGCAAATCGACTAGCATCAGAGGACATTATCTCTACTAACCTCCACTCTACTTCCATGGTTCGGTGCAACAATCCCACGATCTCTTCCATCCCACCTAGTCCAACAAACTCATCGGTCCAAGCAACAGTCTCGTTTCGAAGAAGTAGTCGCAACTTATGGAGACGCCCGACTTCAACTCTTTCTGGTTGTTGAACTTTTCTCAAATATGACACAAAGTCCTCGGGAGTTTGGCCTTTTGCTTTCGCAATGAGCGTTTGAGCGACAGCGCCGGCTGTGGTCAATGTTTTACTATCCCCCTTCAACGTAACAGACAACTTTGTTCGAGAGTTTCGGCTCATTGTGCCCTCAGGCTTCTTCGACTTGCTTGCTGAAGGCTCCTTGCTACTGCCCCTCGACAAGGTAAAAGTTCGACTTCTGGGTCGTTTGGTCTTGACCTCGACATCATGTGTACCGGAAGTAGCATCAGCACTTGAATTACTACCATCAGTTCCTGGTCTGCCGTTCCTCGCCGCAGCCGTCTCAGCGCGATCCTGTTTCACGAAATCTCTCTTCATCTCAATTGTAAGGCTCCTCATCTTGCCACGCATATTTTCTGGAATGTTGCGTCTGTCCAACATGGCTTCAAACTCCCGATCAATATCCCGATCCTCCAGTGGAACTTCTGATTCTTCCTGTTTTGATTTGCTACTTCCAAAGACAGATACAGCAGCCAATACGCGCTGTCCTCTATTCGGGGCGGCCTTATCGGATGCGTTTGAAGACGCAGTAGTCTTTCTCTCGAAGCTCGGTCGCTTCTCCCCAGAGATCACTCGTCGAACAATCTCTGCGCTGTGTCTTTGACTCTCCCTGCTAGCCTTGCGAGCGATGTCTTGAACACTAAAACTGCTTGGTAGGTATGTGGACTTCGGTCGTTGGGGGGCATCGCGTTGGGTGAGGGAGGGTTGGCTGCCGTGGCCATTGTAGAAGTTTCGTTGCTTGCCGGGCGAGTAGTTTTCTGGTGTATAGAGATCTATTTCGTCCTCCAAAAACTTCCCTCCCAATGGCTGTTTTGTAAAATGTTCGCTGGAAAACTGGGCATAAATAGGTGGTCGTGATAATTCGATGGGGGAGCAGAGTGCGGGGCTTCGGTTTTCTTTGTCCTTTGCTATGCGTGCTTCTTCCTCCTCTGCCTGCTTCTTGAGACTCTTCGATGACTTGGGACGCGATAGGAGGGTTACGAAGTTTGAGGTCGACTTTGTCTTCTTCGCTCTCATGGAGCCAGCATCCTTGGCCTTCGATTGTTTGTTGCCGTCCCTTCCTGATAAAGATTTTAATGAGATTGAGCTCAATGTTTTTTTGTGCAATGACTTATATCCGCTCTCCTCGCTCGTTGTGGGACGTTTCCCCTCCTTGGATCTCTTTCCCGGTGATGGTGGGGGCTGGCTCTGTAGATTTTGATGAAGCTCACCTAAAGCTCGAGAGTTATGGGGATGATCGCGCGGGAGGAATGGCAGGTTTGGACCGCATTCGTATGCTGGAGATGCAACGAAAAGATCAGTTGGCGAAGGCAGAGAGTCTCCAGCGGATGTGGTTCGCTTGTGTATGAAGCTCTTCAAGACTGATGATTTCGGCCGCGTTCGTTGAGAGGTTTCGGGGGTTGGATATTGGGATGCCATGGTGAACTGCAATTGAATGATGTGATGAATGAAGAGAAAGCTATGCAACAATGCTGGGAATTATGGTCTTCATAATGACATGGAAGATGGATGTTCGTGACGATTAATTGAGCCGGGCTCTCGATGTTTACGAAGTTATCGAGGCCCATAGCAACAGTTGTTAGGTCAGTGCACAGCGCTATCGCGAAACACGTGATGCTTCCAAGGTTATTTGCACTGCTCCTTGCCTATCAAGGAATTCTGCGCGACAAACTTGGAAGTCGCAAATGAAGGAAGGCATCAGGGTCGAGACCATCCGATTGACAAGCATTGAAATTACCTTCGCTTTTTTTTTTTTGCTATGCTATGCACAACGCTAGGTAGAAATTATTCAAACCCCTTGGATGGAGAGCACTTGGATTCTTTCAGCCAAGTGTTCTTGCTCTGTTGTATTCTCCGAATCCGTCGTCTCATTTCCTCCTTTGCTTTCCAAGTCGTCCATAGGAGTATCTTCTTGGGAATCGACAAAGTTGCCTTCAACGGCCTCTTCATTTTCCGCTTGTCTGGCAGCAGCATGTATCGCTGGACTGAAAACAGGATGACCATCTTCATCCCTAGAGATGAACATACACTCTTCCAAATCAGCCTCGTCGCACACCGCATTCTCCTCCAATATTGCGTCGACGCTCATATCTCCATCCCTGTTTTGCTCCCGTACAACTATGTCAGTCCAGAAGAATTTTTGAATTGGACTGTTTAGCGATCGTCTCCAGGTTTGCCGTTTCTCTTCCTCGGTATTTCTCCGTGCTCGTGCTCGAGTACCACGCCACTCTACGATTGTATTCCTGACTTCAACGTTGACTTCTGAATCAGTGATGGCTGGCAGACTCAATGACTTCGGGTGATTTTGCCTGGCTATTCCATTGTCCGATTCGTGCTGGTTGTTGCCCAGCGTGTGAGTTTCTGGCGGATAGAAACCATTCTCTGACATATCTCCAGTGTAACCTGTATCTGTCGCTTCGATGGTGCTAAGGCATAACGGGAGGTCCATTGCACGTCTTTCTTCGCGTGTTCTTGAGTTTGAGGGCTTGTTCAGCAGGGAAGTCGATTGATTCTACCTAGAGTCCAGTATCATCTAGCCCATGCAGAAAACAAAAAAGATTCTAGATATGCAAGTCGTTAAGTACGTTGAAGATGGTTTGGAGTGGCGAAGACCTTTCTTTGTTCCTTTTGAGCTTGCAAAACGCCATCGTCACGCCCAAGACTAAGTCTGCTGTTCACAAAGAAGTCGGTGCGCCACCTTTTTAAGGCGAATTTCTTTTTTTGTGCGCTAGCTCTGAAAATGTAATGCTGTCTACTCCGATGGCTTAGCCCGAAGGTTGTATTCAACCATCTAGGTGGATTAGGAGAGCATTGTTCGCTTAATAAAGTCTTCTTCTATCTGCTTCACATCCAACATACAGATTTTCTTCAGGCTTCCAACAATAGTGTGTTAGCTAGAATTTACATTGCCACAATGAGATATCGTATTGAACCACGGTGAATTCCACACAAGTTGGAAGCTCATGCAGTGCATGCGAAACGCCTCGGTGAGTGTCAGGAGACCCCTCATATGCCCTCCAATCACCTTCTAAATCATATATTTGTCTCTTAAAGTTTTCCTCTCTTGGCTTTTGAAACCTGTGTTTTCCAATTTTTGGATCTTGGAGTAGCTACCCAGCAAAGGAAAAATGACTCTGACCTCAAACAATCTGGCGGACAAATGCACCATTTGTCTCAACCCCCTTCAAGACCCGACCAAAATGCACCCATGCAAGCACGTATTCTGTCGCGTCTGCATCTGTACCTGGATCCTTCGACTTTACCAAGCAGAACAAGAGTCTGGTGCCCCAGCAGCATTAACATGTCCCCCTCTGTCGTCAAAAGCCTAGCCACATAGAAACCAGCGGACCCCAGGAAGTCATTTCTCTCAAACTACTGTCTTCTTATCCTCAAAGCAATGACAGTACTGGATGGGATCGCTGGAGTTAGCTCTTCTCTCAGCCAGCAATGTGGAGTGGTACATGGTCGACAGGCTACCATGAGCGTGCGGTTGCTGCACTTGCGTACCAAGAGATCCCGAAATCAGAGAGTGTTAAAGAGAACGAGAGGGTCTTGGAACGATTGAGTCTTGGGACTGAATTTCGTCCTACCCCGGAGAGAGTTGCGGAGGGATCCAATCCTTTTCCTCAACGAGCGGTCTTGAACCAGGATTTGGTAGAGGATCAGAGGGATACTTCTAGGAGGCCAATGCCGCCTTTTGGGTGGAGTTTGTGGTCTTTTCTGGAAGGGAGACTAGACAATGGGATCTAGACGTCGAAATGTACCTAGATCATCACGGATGGAGGTATATCAAATAAAACTTTTTGGGGGAGTTTCTCTCATGGAATTATGTGGGGAATTTTGGAGTTCACTAAGGGGAGTTGAGACTTTGATGAGCATGACGGCGCAAGACTGTGTGTTTTTATTAAGATATAGTATGGATATCTAAATCTACTGGCTGTGTAAATGTGTAATGTGAAGGAATGCTGTTATTTTGTGATTAGCCGTGGAGAAAATTCGTGGAGTTCTGGTATACTTTATTCACCAATTATAGAATTCACCAGTTTTGTTACTTTTTAGACTATCGAGCAGTGAGTCAAGTCACTTAGACTATCAAATTATATTCTTCAAAATGCTTCGGGTAAGGTTCTAAGATTGTTGAAAGCAGAAAGAAGTTAGTACTTAGCCTATTAACATTTACTTAGTATAAAGAATCAAGAAGGGTTAGAACAATTGAGTTAGATGGATAGTATTTAGAGTTCAAGTGTGCTTTATAGCAATTGTAGTGTATATCTAGACATAATTGGTCAGTTCTATAATTGGTAAATAAAGCATACCATTTCCCATTTTTTATCACAAAGTCACGGTCTCTTTTAATCACGAATTTGCTGCATAGCGCAGAGAGATTCACGCTTCAGGTAATAGGAACATGCTCAAACGGCCCTCAAACCCATCGCGAGTAGCAAGTACTGGGTTTTGAGACTTAAGCGAAAAGAGGCACAGAAGCGGGGCTCGAGGCGGGGTTCGTAGCTTGATAATTAACCAAGCTATGAATAGCCGGAGGCAGACTCGTGCAACCCTTCCTATTTTTAAAGTATAGCAAATATTTACACTTGAGAGCATTTTGGTTAACTTAATAAGATAGCAAAAAGTATAAGAGTCTATAAAGTTACAAAAAGCGGGAGACGGAGAAATATTTGTTTACTTATCTCAAGGTAGTACCACTAAATTGCAGGGAAGGTTGTACAAAACGAAGGGAGTTTAAGATTTTCTTCTGAGAGAGAGGCCAGAGTGTGGTTTGTAAAGACTACTGGGTTACGTGCTACACTCAGTCTAACACGTCCTAGAAAGTCTAGTAACATAGCCTTCCTAGTACAAAATGAAGTTCAGAGGAAGTTTCAAGAGAGCTAGACTAAACAAACTTCTTCGTGTAAAATTTATTATCCGAGATGCTTTAAAAGAATCGAGAAAGCAATATTCTGAAAATTCTCGAAAGATATTCTTATTTATCCTAGTAGAGCGTCCTAGTACGGCATCCCGTATGTACCAAAAGTCGGAAACGACTAAATCGCAAATCGTAAATCGTAAATCGTAAAGTGTTACTTTTTAAAGTATAATATTATTTAATTTAAGTTCTCTCTCCCTCCCCTCCTTCTCCCCTCTCTCCCCCTCTCTATATTAAGACTAGTAGTCTTAACTATAGTAACTAATTAAAGGATAAAGAGAGAGAACGAGTATTACGTATATAGTAGTAACATTACCTCCTTATTATTGATCCCTATTACCTAACTCTTATATCGTATTATTCCTATTATTTTAAAATAAATAAGAGAAAAAGAGAAAGAAGGGAAGAGGGAAGAGGGAAAGAGAGAAGAGGGGAAGAGGGAAGGGGGGAAGAGGGATAGAGGGAAGAGTAGGGGGAATGTTTACTCTAAACTCCCCTTACCCACGCTAGGAAAAACATTCCCCCGGAATGTTTACTCACCCCCTTACCTCACTCTTATCCTTCTCCTACTCTTATCCTTCTCCCGCCCTCTCCTACACTCTCTTAGTATACGTAATATATAGAAGAATAGAATAAGAGAGCAAGAGAGTAAGAGAGCAAGAGAGTAAGAGAGTAAGAGAGCAAGAGAGTAAGAGAGTAAGAGAGTAAGAGAGTAAGAGAGCAAGAGAGCAAGAGAGTAAGAGAGCAAGAGAGTAAGAGAGCAAGAGAGCAAGAGAGCAAGAGAGCAAGAGCGCAAGGGGGCAAGAGAATAGGGTAATATAGTTTAAGATTTACTATGTCTCTTAACTTTTATAATTTACGATTTACGATTTACGATTTACGATTTAGTCGTCGTTTCCGACTTTTAGTATATACAGGACGCCCTACCTAGATATACTAAAAAGTCAGAATCGACTAAATCGCAAATGGTAAATCGTAAATCGTAAATTACAAATTCGAGCTAAAGTAGAACTTAATAATTATATTATCTAAGCCCTTTATTAAGGGGTAGGAGAGCATTTTGCTACTTCTTAGTCTCCCTCTCTCGCTACTCTTTCCTTCTTTAGTATATTATATAAATATAAAAGTATAGAAGAGAGGGAGAGAGAGAGTGGGGGAGAGGGGGAGAGGGGGCGAGTAAACATTTTAGTAGAAAGTTTTTCCTAGCGTAGGTAAGAGGAGTTTAGCAAAAGTAGTAAATAATCCCCTCTCCCTCTCTCCCTCTCTCTCTCTCTCTCTCTCTCTCCCTCTCTTCCTTATTTATCTAGAAATAATAGGAAGAATATAATATAATAGTAAGGAGACGATAGTAAGAGGACGATAGTAAGGGGGTAATGTTACTACTATACATGTAATATATATTTTATTTTCCCTCTCTATTCTCTAATTAGCTAGTTACTATAGTTAAGACTATCTAATCTAAATATAGAGAGGGGGAATTTAAATTAGAAATTATTCTCTTTTATACTTATAGAAAGTAACATTTTACGATTTACGATTTCCTATTTGCGATTTAGTTAATTTAACTTTTTGGTGTATTCAGGATGCCGTACCTAGACTAGTTTATAGAATCAAAAGCAAAGCAGGTGCTAGAGACAAGTGAGCAAACACCTACTCCGTGTTAATGTTCCCGATAAAGTCTATCCTATACTACGAATCGATAAGCGGATTGTATAGATGAGGAAGCAACCTATCAACTCTACCAATTCCAAGCACCGCAAGAACCCACTCGCTAAACCGAGTTTGCCACCACTTCCACCCTCAAAGGCCAGAACACTAATAAGAACGAGTTCATTTTCTCCTCTAACAGTGACACGAATCTATCAACCTCTTTTCAGAGGCAGATTCTTAACTTGCTATAGGTACAGATTTTCAGCAATCTATCCACTTGGTAATTATTACCAACCTCACCTATATTCAAATCAAAAACTTACACAAACAACCCTATTATAGGAACACAGGAATGAATACACTCTCTTTAGACGAGACTTTTATCTCTTCCGAGTTGTACTAATTTATTAAAGGCTAATAACAAAGAAATCGCAAAATATCGCTCTTTATAGACAGAAAGTAGAATGATCGTAATTATTTACGTTGTTCTCTCGCTCTCTTATTTTCTTTCTTTCTCGGATCAAATTCTTCTAGTAAACAAGACCTTGGGAGAACAGCTGTTCACTCTTACTTTCAACTAACTATATACTCTTATTTTCTGACTATTACTTTCTCAAGCTATTAGGAAAGAGAAACCGATAGGATATATAGGGTTAGATAAGAAACTAGTCAAATACTATAAAGCTAAATAAATCACAACGTTTGATTAATACTCGAGAAGAACCTAGCGAAGTTTCTAGATTACAGCGAACTACGACGTCTAATTATAGAGTTAACTTTTGATAGATTTAACTAATTTCAACGTCTAATAGAAGAATCAACGTTGGTCGAGAACTAAGCGAATATTTTAATGTAGAACGAATCTCAACGCCTAATAAAAGAAATATCGTTCGTTAGAACTAAGCGAGTGTTTTAGAGTAAACCGAATCTCAACAACCGATAGGAGGAGTAACTTTCGAATAGAACTAAGTAAATCTTTTAGAGTAAAACGAATCTTAAAGATCGATAGAAAAAGCAACGTTCGATTAGAAGTAAGCGAATCTTATAGAGTTCCTAAACCTAAGTTCTTAAAACTACGATATATAACAAAACTAAGTCAGACTCTTATATTACAGGTTCTTAAATTGAGAAGTGTAAACAAACTAATTCGTCGCTAAGAACTTCACTTAAACCTATAAAAACGCTACTTTTCTAAATCCTCTTATCTACGCTAGAAAAAACTTTCTACTAAATTTTTTACTTATCTTCTTACTCTCTCTTCTCTCTTATTTATCTAGAAATAATAATAATAATATAATATAATAGGTAGAGAATAGTAAGAAAGCAATAGTAATAGCGAGAGAGTAATTTTATACTATATATATAAGACTTATTATCTTATAGATAAGGCTGTTTAGTTTTAATATAGTTAGATATAAGATAGTAAGAGAAAGAGAGAGAGAGAGGAGAATAAGTAAAGGAATTTAAACTATTCTATTTTATACTTATAGAAAGTAATATTTTATAGTTTACGATTTCCTATTAATAATTTAGTTAATCCGACTTTTTAGTATATTCAGAATACTATATCAGTCTAGTATAAAATAAAAGTTCGAGAGAAGTTATAAGAGGTTAAATAACTAGAACTTATACTTATAATCTTAAACTATAGTAACATAATTCCATTGGAATTATATTTCAATAATTCTAGATTAATGAGAACGTATCCCACCAACAATTGAGCCTATTCACTTATCACACTGGTGTTGCATTGTGAAAAAATGAAGGCATCCTAATCTACATTTTCGCAATACGGAATAGCTCCGGATCGATGCATGATGAGCGGGAGGAATTGGAGGAGGAATTGAAGCGAAGAGAGGCCAAGGACTACTTGGCTTGAGAATGTGCTTTCTGCGGCGCCATTCTCTCCCTGATCTTCCGAGTCCACCTTTTCGACTTCTAAGACACCGGCAATTACCTAACCGAGTTCACCAGCAAAGTACTAGACCTTCTCAGCTTACGAAACTATCGAGATTTGCTTTCTAAATTTCCCAGGAGATGCTTTGCGAACGAACAACCAAGATTACGAACACCGGGCATTTGAAAGGGTGGTAGCTTGTAGACGTTGATTTGAGAATTGGCGACGATACGATAATACGACAAAACACGGCGTTCTTTGCATAATTCTACTTGAACTTAGCACGATCTCCTGTTTTTTCTTTTTTTCTCCTTTTCTTCCCCTGCTTGGGAGACGACGGGCTTGCGTTGCTTTTTTCCCTTCAATTTTCTTTGGGGATGGGATTGGCATAATATGAGATCAGACGTTGCATAAAGTCAAAGATGCGTTTGGTTTCGTTGCTATTCTACATGATGCATTGGGGGAGGGGGGCGTGGGAGGTGATGGGAACTTTGTGTTTTTTTGTTTGCCTGTTTCTCCGTTTGCGTGGTGGGATGATGGTGATAGACTTGTCGTTTGTCGGCAGAGGTTGCAAGATTATTGTATCATGTAAATTTTCAATCTTGTGCTCTATTCTGGGAATGCCTATGGTGGAAGTCAATCCAGCAGAACAGTATGACTTCCCATCAGCAAATGAGCTTCGAACGACCTGATTTCACGAGAGAAAAACCCTAAAAAGCCTCATTTGATACATGTCCTTGAGGGTTTACAGCACCCCTTTCTGACAAAAGAAAATACATCTCAACTTTCAGAAACCCAATAGAGCAAGGATAACCTTGTCAGAGTCCTCCCCCGGATTGACATCTCCCGCATAAACCAAGAATCCTTCTCCATATTTCGCTCCGACCACCGCGGCCTGCGTCTCATCAACCGGAGAAGGTTGGAAGACTAAAGATTCGACTGTAGCCCCCGTAACAGGAGCAAAAATCTTTTCCTGCTGCTCAGCATTCTTGATATGCAAGACCTTCATGCTGTACTTGGAGGGGAACGAGTCCTTGCTCACACCCGCGGGAAGGGTGCAAGAAGGATTGAACTCAAAGGTAGCTCGGTGATAAGCTCCAGATCTCCAATGAAGACCAAGAGCATTACCAAAGAAGTTGTTGAAGACATTCATGTTGGTAAAGCATGTAAAATGAAGACCAATAATGACCCGGCCGCCATTTTGCGCATAGGTTTTGACTCTCTCCAACACAGCCTTGTTCGCTGCCTTTGTCAACCCTTCGTCCGTAACAATAATTGCTCTTGGGTTGTTGTTGGCTTCGAGATAGCGAATTGCACCACCCGCATTTTGGGCCCGCTTGACTTCGGCGACTTTGTGAAGACTATTGATCAGGGAGGTGTAGGACTCATCAAAGAAATCTTTGAGCATGAGACTCAAGAGGAGGATCTCTGGGCGTTCGGAATCCATCGTATGGTTTGTGTAGGCTGGTACAGAGAAGAGGCCTTGAAATGGTGAAATGTGGTCCGTTCTGGGACTGGCTTTCAAGAATTGTTAGTTGTGCAAGTGGGAAAACCGTTGGAGTGCGCACCTACCTTTTGCAACGAACGAAAGGAGGATAACCAGCGGAGCGACGATACAAGAACACAACAAGTAGATTGATGATTGTTCGAATATTAAGCAGGGAGAAGAGGGGCAAACAGAACTGGGTTTGGAGTGCACGTGTTATGATTGCCTAGGATGGCTAGGTTTTGCCGTTTACTTTCATCCGTTTCACTACGAAAGTAAAATGCCCCCCCCCCCCTGTTTAGTGTGTTCTTTACCACACGGAATATCGCATAATCGCGGCCCTGGTTATAAACTTATAAGAAGCTTTTTATTAGCTAATCTATAGCTAATCCGAGCCAAAATTATCTAATATTCTATAAGAGTAAAAGACCTATAATTAATGCTAAGCTTAGACTTTTTAAGAGAATTGAAATAAGACTTATTTTAAACATTTAGAGTTTAATCTTTTTCTAGCTCTTCTCTCTCTTTTCTTTTACTCTATCTAGAAAAGTAAACTCTTCTAAGTCTCTTCTTAGGTAGAAGACTAAGTAAAACACCTAAAACGCGAGCAGATATAAGTATATAAGAGAAATTCTTAGCTAAATTTCGTTTATTTTTTTAATTTTTAAAAAAAAGCATTTTCATAGAAGTAGAAGAGTAGCGAAAAACCTATAGAGTAACTAGGTGATTAAATAATCTTAAGACTATTCCTAGTTACCTACGTACTAACTATTCTTTAAAAGAGAATACGTAGTTTAATTCTCTAGAGCTAATAACAATTACCTCTATTCATCGACTCTTATAGCGCCTCGGAGTACTTAAAGCTATAAAGCTAGTAAGCGTATTATAGAGTACTTTTCTTTAAATCCACTTTTAATCTCTACGTACTCTGTCGATTAGTTTTAAGCCCTTGTTTGAGTTCAATAGACACTTCCCCGGAGTGTTCTTAACACTCCGCTTGCTTTCGTAGGGTTTATATGCTCCTTTCCTAAGCAAATTCCCTTAGAAGAAGCACGATACAACCCTCAGTTAGTACCAAGTAGTCACAAGAAATAAAAGAATCAGCCTGTCGTGTTTTAATTTTTCAGAAAACCATGTTAAAGTTGAACCGGGGTTTGGGATTGATACTCTGGTTGAGTTGGTCTCAAGTGAAGTGTTTGCTAACCACATCAAAACCCACACAAAGTCAAAATAACCTGGTTTGTCCCCTCCTCATGATTCTCATCCCCAATATAAATCAGAGTTCCCTTCCCAATCTCCGTCCCAACCACCGCCGCCTCGTTGCCAGTAGCACTCTTCCCCCACTCCCTCATAGCCGCCGTTGTCAATCCAAGAGACCACCTCTTCGAACCAGGCACCCCCATAACAATCTTCTCCCGCTTCTTAGCCCCCTCAATCTGCCAAGCTCGCATACTATAAGGTTTTGGAAAGGCATTCAAGCGTACATAATCGTGAAGGACACGGGCACAGGAGGGATTGAAGCTGAAAGTTGTGCGGAAGTACGCCCCATGTCTCCATGGAAGACCGAAGGTATCACGGAAGAGCTGATTCAACCCTGACGCACTCCACTCGTGATTGTCAAAGTTAAGCCCGACGAAGGTCAAACCGCCATTTTGAGTATAAGTTTTGATCTTCTCCACGAGAGCTTCGTTTGGATAGTCCGTCAATCCCTCGTCGGTGACAATGATTGCCTTGGGGCTTTGAGCGTCGAGATAACTGAGTGCGTCCTCGGCGGATTGGGCTTGTTCCACTGCCGCGAGCTCGAGGAGGTTATTGAGTAGGGCGCGGTATTTGTCGAAGAAGGAATCCCGTAATGCGAGGCTGATGAGCAAGATCTTTGGACGTTCGGAAGACATGGTTTGCTTGGACTGGTGGTTGCGGATGAAGTGTTGGATAGACGAATTTGCCGTCGAGTGGAGTGTTTGGAAACTGGCGATTGAGGTTCTGAAAGACTGTTAGCTGTGAATTTCGAAGGCTCAGATTAGCTAGAATACACACCTTCACCGCATGTCTGCGAAGATGACAGAAAGAAGGTGAAGGGCGAGACTTGGATAACGAGGCTCAGGAATCTGCTGTGGGTATCTCTAAGCGAAAGAGCTAGACTGGATTTTCCGGCCATATATTCTAGGACCGGAAGCGGTCACAGCTGGCTCGAAGAATTACCATAATTCTCTTAGTGAATCTGGAACAATCAAGTGTTATTGTCCCAAAAGAATTCCCTCGGATAATAAGGAATCGTCATTTTGCTAGCTAACTCGAATAATTCAAACAATTTTCTCAGATATTCTGGAACAACTAAGCGCCATTGTCCCAGCTGGCTCGAGCAACCAGATTCATTCTCTTAAATACTCTGGGACCATTAAGCTGCATTAATCTAATACTTCTCCTTTACCATCTAGAAGAATTGACCATGGTTATTTCAAGAAACCTCCCCTCAAAATCCACACAAAGCAAGAACCACATCCACCGACTTCTCCTCAAGACAACGGCCCCCAACGTACCCCACGAACCCATTTCCATACCCCATACCCACAACCCCGGCATCCATCCCATCCATCCCATCCACTTGAACTTGAGTAAAAAGTCCAGCAACCAGTTTGTAGATCACTCTCAACTCCCAGAACCTTCTTGACGCCCAAAACATTCAAAGGACGCGGTGCCGTGGCGAGGACTTGTGCCCTGTCAACCTCGAAAGGCAGAATGTAGGCTGGATTGAACTCATATTGAAGCTCCAGAGAACCCCCTTCTCTCCATTTCAACCCTAAACCCTCACCGAAGAACTTATTGAAGATGCTTCTCTTCCCCGTGAAAGTAGTCGTCAACCAGCGAGCGAAGGCGAGACCTATGATTAAGCGGCCGCCGCGGAGGATGTAGGCTTTTACAGCTTCTAGCACGTGTTTGTTTCCGTCTTTGGTGATACCCTCGGACGTTACGATGACGGCCTTGGGGGGATAGTTTTCGAGAGAATAAAATACTTCGGAGGGTGTTGTGGCTATATGGAGGGGTGAGACGAATTCGAGGCATTCGCGGAGAGCGGATTTGCGCACGTATAGCTCCTCTTGGATACCTTGAAAGTCGAAACAGAGGAGACGAACGTGGGGGTGATTTGCTAACGTTGTTGAGAGCTGGGAAAGTGGTCCTTGATATCTTGTACGGAGGTGATGTTGATTTCGCTTGCGTCCCCTTGGTACCTAGGTATTGTGTTGGATGTGAGAACAATAAGACAGGGAATGTAGGAATTGGGCAGATCCGTGGGAAGGTAAGAAAGAGACTCACTCACCTGACTCCGATTATGCGAAACAGTCTTGGACAACTAGAAGTATAAATCAATTTCTGAATTCTCTTAAATACTCCAGGACGATACCTTTCATTGTCCTAGGCCGTATCACACAATTTGGAGAGTACTACCCAGCTTCTTTAAAGTCCATCTTGTAAGAGTCTAAATCCGGAAATAAACCTTTTTCTCAGCAGGAGACGACATCTTTTTGGGAAACTATACAAAACGGGACAAAGATATCCATATAGGGGCTCGTGTAGATTATGTTTACCTGGCATACATATTTCCAGAGCTAGGTTGCAAGGAAGGAGGGAACCCGGTCAAAAACTTGGATGTTTGCCTTGAAAGTGAACAAAAGCTGCTTTGGGAATAAGTACTACCGTTTCCTCTCATCGTTATGGTGCTCATCGTCACTTCCCACATGTGGAGAAAGGCCACCCCTGCTTGATGTTTAGACTCGCTCTTTCCTCTGCACAAGACAAGTACCCCCTCTATCCACCAGCCGCCTCCGAAGACGACGTTCGAGGTACTAAGGTCTAGGAGTAAGAAATCCACCCATTGCTCCCAGAAAACACTTCCATACCATTGTACGACTCATAGTCGTCGCGATTCTTCGAGAAAGTTTGAGAGATTCCAGATACCCAAACCATCTCAAACAACATCTCAGTACAAGCTGTAAATCTGCACCTAGTATAGCAAGCGCAAAATACAATCGTCCTACCAAGAAGACCTTCCATAAGCTAAGGTACCCAATGTCCCACGCTTAACATCCAGACTAGCTGCCTTCTAAACAAATGCCACTTGAGGATACTGCAAAAGAACTCAGCATTACTCTGCAAACACCTCCTGTCACATTGCTAAGTCCATCTCAAATGTTCACGAATATTAATATATTATCCAAGAGCTCTAGGAGAATCAAGAAACTACCCTTCCGATTCTCCGAGAGGCTGATCTTCTTGAACCACACTTGAACGCATTCTATCCAGTTCCTACAACTAAAGTAAAAGTCAGCGTTCAAAGAGCAACGACCACTACACTCAAGACAAAGGGACCTATGGAGTTCGTTCGTTCAAATGGGAAATCCACCCTAGAACTCAGGGCTAACTACCTTGTACCATCCCCAAGATAGGATCCATACCTAGTCTACCTTTTTTTTTCTTGCCTTGATTCCAAGAACCAAACTCGTCGAGGTAACGGGTGGCATGGGGGTGGTAACTAGTTTCCTTTAGTCAACTGGGAAAGAGCGACGAGCCATCTCAACAAACCCCACGGACGAGGGTGCAGACCCGCGATTAAACTTGTGTCTTTTGTCTTACTTACCCCAACAGTCCCGAGGTCCTCTTCTTGACCAGCCTCGAAACGTCGAGGTCTCTGGGCGGAGCACTTTCCACCTCAAGAAGATCAAACCGTCAAAAGCTTCTCTTGTTAAGAAATGACGGGGATTTCCCAGACTTGCGACTTCCCAACAAACTCCTTGCAAACACACCTGCACTCACAAAACAAAAAGACTAATAAAAAAAATAAAATACGAAAAAGTCTATTTTCTCTCCCCAATCCACTCCTATACTACAAACAATGCATGCGACTTCAAAGAGCAAGAAAAAAGGAGATGTTTCTTATGCAGGTGGTACAATAACAAGCGGTCTCTCTTTCTCTCTTCTCTGTACAGGCTCTCCTCCCCTTCTCCCATAAACACCTTCCCCATCATCAATTTCATCTATAACCCAATTCCAACCCGTTCAATTCATGTTAGATCCGAGTTTTCGATATAAGATTGTTCGTAGGGTAGCACTTTACTTGAGGGCAGCAAAGACTTTAGGGGCGGCACATTGGTTGGCGCAGTGTGCGAGGTGGAAGACTGTAGTTAGGATGTATTAGCGTCGTTCCAGAGCTAAGCTACCGAAAGAATAAGTAAGAAGGGGGAAACATACATTCTTCAACACAATCCTCGTGTGGTGCATCGTCAGATTTGCCAGTAACACGCTCAACGCACTCATCGAAGTGGTGCTTAGCAGGTGAGCAAGCCTTGGATTCCCGGCACTCTGTCAAATTCGTCAGTTGATCATCCCCAAAACTGCCTTCTCGTGTCGTGATAAGAGCCCCAATTCCCAATCGCGAAACCCAACTCTGGCTTTGATAATATTGCCTCGAGTGCTAAACCATTCCACCCTCTTCGCAAACCCATGAATCGCCAACCGACCACCCAAAACAAAAAACAGAAAAGCAATTGTAGGTCGCAAACTCACCCTCCTCAAACTTCTCCTTAGGATCAACCATCTCCTCCTCCTCCTCCTCCTCCTCAGCATCGTCCTCCTTATCCTCAGATTCATCCTCAGCATCGTCCTTGGATTCCTGTAACCACATCGTCATTAGCCTCTACCCTCGACCCAGAAATCTCAGCCTCAATGCCAATCATAAAATCGCAAGGTGCCCTCCGCACATCTTCATCTTCCAATTCCTTGTCGTTGCCACCCAATCCCCATCCACCGCCCTCTGCCCACCGCATCCCCAACCATCGCCCCCCGAGCCCAATTACCCTCAATCACCCTCCCAACCCAGAATCGCAGTCCATATCCGCTCCCCATTAACCCATCCCACCATCCGCAAGACTAGAGGAAAAGAAACATCAACATACCTTCACCTCCTCATCCTCCTCCTTAGTCGCAGCCGGAGCCTCCGCCTCAACCTCCGACCATGGCGTAGCCGCAGAGATCAAATCCGACCAACTATCAAAGAATCCCATCTTGACGATTTGTGGTCAAAGTATTAGGTGTATGTGTGAGGAGCGTGAATTGACGGGAGACGTTCAAGAGTCGTGGTCGTTCGATTCGGGTCCGGGATGTTTTGGTGGAAAATTGAAGCTCGGCCACTACCGGACGGAAAGCTTGGAATTGTTCGATGCTGATTGGATGGACGAGTTTTGGTTAGGTCACGTGTCGAGATTTCTAGGTTGGTCCTAGGTGAGGTAGGTACCTTAGCTAGGTAGATTTTTTTCATGGATTTGATTTTTGGAATTAGATGTATTCATTCTATTTCATCATCATGGATTTCACCATCCTTTATCCCGGGTATCCCGGAAAAAAAACTTGTCCATCTCTTCAACGAGAGAGACCCAAAACGCCTTTTCTCCTGTCCGGTTTCTCCCAAAAGAAAGGATATTTCGCTTGAAATTGAAAGTTCATGATGAATGAAAAAGAATCGTCACGTGTCAAAAATCTAGTGTCTCCGCCGAGATCCATTGTTGCTCCTGATCATAATCGTCGGGTCCCTGGTCCATAATGAACGGACTGCTGTGGATTGAGGTAGCATCTATTGTGCCTCCGCCTCCCGTCGCAGCCTTTCTTCTAAAACATCCCCTACAGCTTGGACTTGCGCTTCCTCGTACCCAGGCGGAGGCTCATCTGGCGCTGGAGGATTACCGGGTGGGACGACGGCCTCTGTCGTGACATTTCCCGTAGGTCGCCTAGGTATTGGACTTAATATTTGTGGTTCCTCTGCATCTTCAACATCCTTTCCTGCTTCATAAGCTGGCAATTGTTCCAGGTGAACATTTGCAAGATCTGCGCCAGTTGCCCCATTTTGTCCGGTCTCTCTCGCGACTGTATATGCCTGATAAGATCTTTCTTTTATTTGTTCGAATATCGTGTGGAAATCGAATGCACCACCCTCCTTGAATGTAACCTTCAATTCTACTGCTGAGTGTGAAGATGGGATGCCGCCGCCGCTCACGGGTTTGACGGTTGCGGTCCAGTAGTTTGCGCCGAAAAATGGTGCCCGGACGAACGTATCTTGAAGATTGAGGATGGGGGAGGAAAAGGACTGAAGCTCAGCGGTTGGTGTGGTTGGGAGGTATACTATCTTGGATGGCTTAGCGGGGCTATCAATTGCTAAGGCAAGGACGACTTACTCGCTGGTTGGTGATGTAGATGATTCCCGAGTCGCATTTTGCAGAGTATGGTTGAGCTGCCGGGAAAGTGTTTGGCGTCGACAATTGTAGACTCGTTCGCGGAGGAGATGTGTAGAGAATAGTTTCGTTTGGCAACTTGATAAAGCCCTCGGACCCAGGAGTGGTCATTACCCAGCTTCTCGATTTTAGCTTCTTTTCCACCGCCAGCATAGTATAGACATGCTGTTCTTGGTGGAATTGATACATGATGGAAGAGTAGGTTGTGGTGTATCCAAGCCAAGCTCCCCAATGACGAAATCGATATCAAAGAAGGGGGAGGGGGGGGAAGAAAGAGAGGGGAGGAGACAGGACTTACTTGACCGACATGATAAATGGAAAGGCTGCAGAAGGCCGTCGTCACTGCACCTCTGTTTCTGGGGGAGAATAGTGGCCGTTCTCAGCAGCTAGTTGTGGTTCTGTATGCGGAGAGGTGGGGTCGCGGGAAAGCTTCACTGGGGAGTGGAAGAGTGGCCGAGACGGTGGTTCAGTGGATGGGATGGGATGGGATGGGATGGGGCGTTTAGTGGCGGGTAATGGGGGTAATGGGGGTCTATCAGACTGCTGGCAGTTCGTCGTCGACGGCGGTATGATGGTGGTAGTTGATCACTAGTTGATACGTTCTGAGGTCGCGTCGAGATGAACGTCTTCTGGCTCAGCGGCCCCCGAGGCTGAATAGATTGGTTTCGATGTGTAACGTTGATTCGTGCGGTGGCCGAGAGGCGGAAAGATGCAATCGAAGCGGCAAGAAGGATTTATTGGCGGGGTCGAGGGGATCTTCTCCGGAGGCGGAGGGCAAGCGATGATTAATCGTCTCAAGGTGGGATCGAGATGAGTGGCTGATTCTGCTTCCGAGCTGCGACGTTATTCGCAGATACTTTCCATATGCATAAAGTACAGGAAGTACATGAAGTACATGGAAAGGGCAGATGGCGTAGAAGAGCGGTGGATGTGAGGGAGAAGGGCAAGGTCGTCGTCACTCGCAGGAGG
Source organism: Hymenoscyphus infarciens (assembly GCA_001414345.1). Taxonomy (NCBI): domain Eukaryota; kingdom Fungi; phylum Ascomycota; class Leotiomycetes; order Helotiales; family Helotiaceae; genus Hymenoscyphus; species Hymenoscyphus infarciens. Next base: position 123,496 of record LLCB01000014.1, read on the forward strand.
AAAGTGCAAGATAAGACAAGGAAGAGATTTGTACAGAGCAGCGGTACGTGTACTAGTACAGTTGCAGAAAAATGGACGGGATATTGGTGGCTTCCAGGTTGGCTTGGGATGATTGTCTACTAGTAGCTGAACGGATACTCCCGGAAATCTGGTCGAGAGTACTTACTAGACTAGACTAGACTAGACTAGACTAGACTAGACTAGACTAATCTAGTAGCCTCATCATTCTCTTGTCATCCCATCAACTCGTCTGTTTCCCTCTTAATCTGATAATAATCTGATAATCCGACAATCCGACAATCCGACAATCGCCAGTGCGTGCGACCTGGCCGACGGCCGACGGCTGCAGCTTGCGAATGCCCTCATGCGTGCCATCACATCCACACTGTGTGCTACTGTGTGCTACTGTGTGCTACTGTGTGCTACTGTACATCCACCCTGCATGCCCGGAACATCGCGGATGTCGACGTGCATCATATTTGACAGGGAAAGGAAAGGAACGGATTAGCTTGATATTGGCGATATCCAGAGTCCGTTTCCGTATTAGTTCTGGAGATAGCCCGCCAAAACAAATCCATTTCCAATCAACGAAGAGCTCAAAAGAGCGAGATATTCTCCATCTCGATGCTTACACCCGGGGGCACATCCGGAACTCAACCACGCTTCCCCTTCCCATTGGCTGCCAGCTACGTGGTAAACCCCCACCAGCACACGGCCTCCAAAAAGATCTTTCTCCTATTGATTTCAAGCTCTATGTTTTGAAATAACAAATAGACTTTTTTGGAGATTTGATATGCTTTTAATAAATCATTCGATGAAAATCCGTCATAGTCACTAAATGAATGGAAATTAGTTCTGAACCCTCGTCTATTCGGAGGTAACCTACGAAGAACAATAACTTCTATTGGTAGGTGACCTACTGATAGCTGACAGGTGATAGCGGACATGTTCGAGGAGAATCCTTTAACATTTATAAACAAAGAATTCTCAACCTTGTATCACAGGAGAAATCTAAACAGAATCAGCGTTTTCACAATGATTTTTCACGCTAATATGAATCTTCTCTCTCCTAGCACTTAGGGTTTTTGTTTTCAAATACTGAAATACCAAGGTAACGATTTCCGCACAAGATTTACTACAAGACAGTGCTGGCGATCATAGAGTCCAGCTTCACTTCTCTCACACGACTACCACTATCTTGCATTACTTTTGCAACGGGAACAAATCAACAAACATCCCTCTCTTCTTTATCTTGCTCTTCTATCTGCTTCCAAGCTAACTCCGCGAAATCCTTACATCGGTCATTCTCTACTTCCTTGTCATAGATCAAGAAAATCAATTCTATACGACTTGTCGCACCAAAACCTACGACTTGGACAGTTTGCTTCAGGGTCTCTTCAAGTTTCGAGCTGATCCTTTTCCCGTTCCGCTTTTTGGGTGCCAGTTCAAGAGGTGCCTGGGAAGTTGGCTTGTTCACCATTTTCTCTCTAATAAACTTAAAACTGTGAGAGCGGCTAAGGAATTTGATGCTTTCGACGCGTAACTTAAAGAACAAGCGAGACTTAGGTAGACTTGGATTAGGTCTAGGCTTGATCTTAAACCAAGACCACCCACCTAGTGACGTAACAAGTTTTCTAGAAAAAGAGTTGTATTTTGAGAGGTGGCCCAGTAGGGATTCATAGAGTTTCGTCAGAGGCAGAGAGATTTCGTACACCTATATTAGTAACTCGTGTTCCTAGCCTACTTTTTACTAGGAACATCTGAAGATTGAAAAGTGCTTAATACTAGAAAAACGAGTTACGCACTCTATTATATTAGAATAACCACGCTTTCTAAGATTAAGATATTAGAGTACATTTACTCGAATTCTTCAAGGAATTAATTCTAGAAAGCATATCTCTATTCCAGGTGAGAAAGGAAAGGGAATAGTTACAGGGTAAGCTATGTTTACAAGCTCGGCAATCAGAGTGTCTAGTGCTTCGCAACTTAGCTTTCCAAGCGAGGTTTCGATCGCTTCCTTTCCTTTCTATTCATTCGTTGCTACAAAGTGGAAGAATCTTTCGATGAGCATGGTATCGTTCTACGGTGGATTAAGAAGTTTGATTCCGGTTTCGAAAGGAATTTCGGAGTAACTAAAGAGTCTTATATCCTCTTGTGGCAGATCAGTTCTTTCCCTCACTTTATGCTCAAAACGCGCTGTGTCATTTCCTGGCCACAGTTTCTATTGCCAAGTGTAATTGCAGCTGAATCAAAGTTTGTATCTTCAAGGTTTACTCTTGTTTCTATAAAAATTACTAGTTTGAAATAGATATAGATACAGCATATCTACGCGCATAGTCCATGGTGTTCCTGATAGCATCTGAGAGAGCTTTTCCTAGTAATACGGCCTTCTACCCCGAAGGATGCACCTATGGTGGACGGATAATGAAATTCGACGAGTTATGTAGTAAGGCAGCATACGCACTGTGGAAAAACTTGGTGACTATGGGTAACTGCTGACCAGGGTTTTGAAAGTCACACACAAGCGAGTAGCGGCCATAATTACGATAATGTCCAAAGACTTGTATGAGAAGTTGCGAACAGCTGGAATTTATAGTATATGAGGGTTAGTGGAAGCTTCTGTAGCCGTTAGTATCTTAGTTCAACTGATTATGACTGTGGACCTTTCCAGAAAGGATACTAAAAACTGATGACGTAAACTAGACCAGCTTAATGATTTATGAAAATTGTAGAATATACGGTAAAATCAGCGTGTATATCGTTACCTAGCTAGACCCAAGAAATCATGGGTAGCGCTATCACCCCCATCCTATTGAATGTGCATTCCAAATAGAGCCCAAGTTTGCTGAATCAGGAAATGGAGCGTTGATTCCACGCTTGGCGGCCTTTCTTTTCTGATTTGCCATGAAACAGCGCGATAGTTCAATAGTTGTCTTTAAAAATTAAGCTATTGTTTTTATTGCCGGTAGTTGTTTTACTGTTCACAGAATAGCATTATATAAATGGTAGTACCCCTTGTCACAGGTAAATTGTGGCAGGAAAAGGAGGGAGGGAGTATTCACCTTAAGTTTCCCTCAAAAACTGTAGTTTGAGTCAGCAACTTTTAGGTATGGTTCATTCATGATGGCAATTGGGCTTTGCCATCATTGACTCTTTGCTTTGCTGTAAACTATACAATTCTTGTTTTCTTTGCGTTTGGCAATCGAGTCACTTTTCCTTCGTGGATTTCTAGGAACACGGCAATACTCAATTCAGAAATAAAACTCATAATAACGTGTTTTTTGATCCGCTTCACTCCATATAAGTCATTTGGTATTTGTCCATATGTGCTATAAGTTGAACGATTTCATACCGCTAGCTCATAAGTTCTCACAACACCTCTCCCAAGAGATCATTTTCCAAGACAATACACTCCTCTTACCTACAAAAACGGCATTTATTCAAAGTTGTCTCTTTCATATTTTCCCTCGACACTCGCATTCTCAAAATGCCAAACACCCAAGCTCCAGTCCTAAACCCCAGTATCATCTCCTACATCCCCTCCATCCCACTCAACACAACCGACCCCCCACGTGACATTCCCCTCTCAGACACCATCACCATCCAAGTCCAATGGAAAGAAAGCAGCGACAACCGCATCTTCGCGAAGGTGTTTTGGACCTCTCAACCTAGTACCAAGCCATCGATACAGAAGAACAAGATTGGACACGCATACAATCCCGATATCCAGTTCAGCGCACTTGGGTGTATGAACCGCGTGCAATTGGCTTTCTTCATTTATCATGAGGAGGTGGGACGTGGCCGACGCCGGGTTTTTATCGAGTTTGCTAGGGCAACAAATGTGGATGATAATAGGAAGAAGAATTCGGGGCAGTTTGTGAAATTGGAGGATTTGGAGGAGATGGATTGTGTTGTTGAGTTTAAGAGCTTTCCGACTATTGGAAGTGGAGGTGGATCAGGTTCACTAGTAAAAGAAACTCGAAGTGGGAGGTGATGGAGGGTGTTCTCGAACATATTTATTAGCGAAAATAACACATGCGTTGAGTTTCGGGATTTTCATGTCTTACGCTAGGTGGAGGTGCCTGGAATGATTGAAAACATCCTCCCAAATATAGATCAGAGGCCTTTCGAAAGACAGTGAACAAGAAAACGAAGAGGAGCCCTCTACCAACAGAAGAGAAAACATTATTGGAATGGAGCGTGTAAAGTATTAAATAACAATTAGAACAAAATTCCATGCAGAAAAGTTTCAACAAGCATAGAACAACAAGGTATCACGTATCAAAAATGAAACAAAAATCCAACGCTTGAACCAATCGCGATTATCCCCTCAATCGTCAATCGTCGACATATTTCCCCTCGCACTCCTCCCAGACCTTCGACTCCCACTGGCATTGCTGTCCCCGTACCTACTACTCCCCCAAGCATGAACAGAAGGACCCCTCCTCCTCCTCGGTATCCCGAAGATAATATCAAAACAAGTCCAATTCCAGTTCCTCTCCCCACTTCTCCTCCTAGTCCAACTCCTATATCCCACCCCTCTCTCACTTCTACTTTCCCCAACATCAAATCCCAAGTCGTCATCTCTCGCTCGTCGATGACTTCTCGCACTCCTCCTCGTGCGAGACGGTTTCCCCACTCGGTTATGTTGTCGTTTCCACTCACTCCCTCCACCACCCCGTTGTCGCATTTCGGAAGAGTAGTATGAATCCGACGATCGAGAACGGTAGTCGCGGGAGTCGTAAGAGGTATCGGAGTCGTAATCTCTGGATTGGGATTGCACACGGCAACGCCAAAGAAGCCAGAGGAGGACAAGAAAGCCGAGAATTGAACCGATAACGGCGCCAGCTACTGCCCCTCGGCTGGAATCTTCGCCTACGGGTGTGACGAGGGAGTATGTTGGTTCGGGATTTGACGGGTCTGTCGTTGTTGCTGGGAAATTGGGTGCTGTTGATGGTGCGGGTTGGGGTGGAGGGGTGTTTTGGTTCGATCCAAGTTGGATTACTGTGGTGTAAACAGTAAGACCGCGGGTTATGGTCATAGTAATTTGGGGTGCGGCTCCAGCATTTTGTCTTTCGTCGAGGGAGTCTGGAATATGCTGAGGCTGGAGAAGTGGTGCCATTTTTTTGTTGGTTTTCTGTCACACAATTGCTTGGGAATTGGTGCGACAATCGCTCTTTGCTCACAACCCCTCGATGCCGGATTGAAGATTAATCGAGACGAAAAGCTTCATTCCAACATCTGGACATCTTCAGCGATTTATGTCCGCCCAAGGAGAGTTCCGTGCTCCACATAAATTGATGTCCTCGCCCGACTTGAAGTGCAGCTTCGTACATTCGGTGAGCAAAAGAAGCCCAATTGAGACTTCATATCACAAACGCGGGGCATCGCCAGATTATAGCTGGTCTTTGATAAGATGTGAGTGCTCTATAAGCTTATTGAATGAGATCTAGGGGGCTTGCATATGCAATCAAAAGCAGCATAATTTTGAGGTCATGATGCATGGTGACGAATGATTGTCCAATGAGGAGAGGTAATGGTTGAAATGCAAACGAAATCATATCCGTCCAATAACATGAAGGTGGGATGAGACCAGAAAGCGAGCATCGGTATGGAACCCCTCTTCGGGAGTTAAATTGATAACCCGAACTCGGGTGTATAAATGCTCAGCTAAAATATTGATTGTCTTGATTGTTAAAAGCTGGGAGATCTCCATCCATGATGGTATTCCAATAAGTCCAGTCGTCCAACGTGATTTCTGGCATTTCAACGTCTGGATATCCGGGATCCATCACACCGACGTACTGATTGACTGTCTGGCCATAATTGTTTGGTTGCACTGGGGCGGATGGATACTCCAATCTGTGAGTTATCGCAGAACTGGGCACCTCGATCCGAGTGATATTTGAAGGCTGAGAAAGGTCCGAACCGCTCCGTTGCTCACGCAACTGTGTGATAAAGGAAGGAGGGGTAGTGTGGTATGGGCCTTGTGTTGCCAGGCCTGCTTCTTCCCTTTTTCGCCACGCTTTTAGACACAAATTTCCAGTTGCGACATACAGTGCATTTTTAGTATTTGTGATCATATCGCTGTGGTAATCATAGGCAAGTTGCACCTGTTTCCATGCCCGCTCCACTTCTTCGCCCGACACCCTGTTTCGAAGTTCGCTGAGGGTGTAGATGAATGCGTCGAGTTGGAAGTAGTGCTGAATATGCCAGAGATAACCCCGAATAGCTTTGACAGTTTGGCCCAAACTGTCAATCTCGAGCTCTTGCACACATAATCCGAACAAAATATCCTTATCAGCTTGAGACATATTGGCCCCTTTATCAGGATATTGACGAGGATGACGGGCCATGATTCTCAAAGAACAGATAACACTTTTGGCAGCATAGATGGCAATTAAGTGTAATGGAATTGAGGCATCGCAGTACCGAACAAATTTTTCTTCCAGGGTTTTCTCCATCGCATCAATTACTTGGAACTTCTCATTGATCGTTTCCGGGTTGCTAGTTGCGGTACGCCATCTATCTCCTTTATTTCGCATTAACTGGGCGACCTCAAATCGAAGACAGCAGAAGAGCATTTCTGTAGCCCCAGCCTTTTCCGTCGGAGGTTCAGTCATAGCCGGGCTCAAGTCGCTGTCGCTTATGTTGAGGGGGATTTTGGTGTCAAATTTGGCAAGCCAAGCGGGAAAGCCAGCGCCTGCAAGTTTGGAAGCATTGCCATCGAGAAAGACAATTTGCCACCATGTTCGTCTTCGCATTTCGGCATCGAATGGAGACATTTTGTAACGAGAGCCATCGCGATGAAGGCCAAGTCGTTGAGCAATGCGTACTGCAGAGCCGGTAAGAACCCACATCGCATGAGCATCGTAGAACTTTTGGGCTCCGAGCTAGTTTTTTCGTTAGCACATTCTATGGTCCCAGGAAGGCATACATTGTCCCAAAATATCCCCAAAAACAACATACGAAAGAAAGAGTACTGTAGAACGTCTCGAATTTGAATCATAGGAAGGAGATAATAGGCTTACAAGATAAAGTGCAAATGCTTGGAGGGTTGAAATGTTCAAAGACTTTAGAAACTTGGAGTTGATCAACGCCTGTTGAGTAGCGTGAGAGTATTTTCTGACCAAATTTGACCTTGAATCCCCAAACATATTTTCGCAATCCTCATTAGTCAGAGATGTAACAGCAAGCATGTAAAAAGCAAACATCAACGCTTCAGTGGACCGTGAGACGTTCTCCAGATCCCCGCTAGCATCGAGAATTGTCTGCTGCATTGTAGGAGCATGAAACATCTTTACCAATGGATTGACGTTGACCAGGAAGGTCTGCCAAAGCTTGAATATGTGCACTGGTTGTGGATGTTGCGAGGTCAACATCTGTGGAGATGGGGAATGACCAACGAGAAAGGACTCTGCATATGGGTACATGCTGTTTTCAGTTCCCTCATCATCCGAGGAAACTGACCCATGAAGAGTATCCTTTGGATCTTCTATCTCTTCCCTTAGATTTTCCCAAAGGGTACTCGTATTTGTTAGCAAGTGTTGGTTGGGAAAGGAAGAGAGGCTTACTTTTCTACGTAATGAGATTCGCCTTTGTTTGTAAATAATGCTCCAGTCTCGGCATTAGGTGCTCTTGGAACTGCCATGGTAATTGATTGGTGCTGATGACCACCGTAATCTCGATTGGGAGTGAACCCGTGAGGAGGGTCTACACTTCCTTCTTCAGCACCTTCTTCCTCGTCCTCCTCAGTCTTCACACCGTGATTTCTCAGAAGTTGTTCGTATCTTCGGATTTTAGCCATCAAATCGGTATCCGTGACCTTTTTCCTTCGTCGTCGAGGGAGAGTTGGAGCACTCTGAACACACTCAGTTCGTGCTTTGATACAGTTCGAACATGGTTTCTGACGATCGCAGCGGACCTTGCGTTGTTGACATAGAATACAACTATGGCCTCTGGTGATTTTAGGTGCCGAATATGAGTTCGGCTCCGGCTCCGGGGCCTTGCCCGAAGAGACAATCATCGTTGACTTGCAGGTATGTCTTCTCTTTTTGCTCGGGCCTTTGGATTTTGGCACGGAGAAGCGAGGGTGGATTTTTGCTGCTATTTTTCGTGGCCTTACATATGAGGCAGCAACATAGGAGATGTGTCTTGATTTTTGCCCTGTGCTGTTGTTCCCTGATGTTGGTCGCCAAGCCGAGAACTGCTGCTGCTACCAACAGCTATCAACACGCGCTGGATACCGGCAGGTTCGATAATGTGAAGTTGTCAAGTTGTCAAGTTGTCATGGTCAAACTGATCATTGAGGCGTTTGGTCGTCAAAGCCCGGGTCCGCCAGACCTATTTTCGGGTCCGAACTAGTTTCCGAGCCCGTCAGCGCAACGCTCCTTCAGGGAATTTTTCACGACACGACAATTTCAAGAGAGACCATACCTAATCTTTGTCTGACTCTACCTAAGTAGGTACGAGGTGTAGCTTAGCTACCTAGGTACATCTTCCATCTTACGCCGCACAACTCTCCCTCGCGGGTTTAAAGTGCCCGAGAGCCCTAGAGCCAACCAGGTCGCTCGCCGAAAGGTGCAGCGGGTGGTAGATATTCCCTTCTTTCCTTCCTTGTGCCTAGGTATAAGAGTCGTGTAGCCTCCAATGATCTAGAATTTCGAGCCAAGCAAAGCTTCTTACGCTCCCAAGCATTTCTTATTCTTCCTCTTTCCTTCTCTTACCTAATTTGTCCAGCATTTCACGACATCATCTCATCATGTCTAGTTCAATCAAAGAGCCGAAGATGTCAACCGAAGTCGACATGGAGAAGGGAGTCTCGGCTGGAAGCAAGGAAGAGGAGGAAGTGGTGTACCCAACATTCAAGAAGCTGGTATTGATCATGATTGCTCTGTATCTTTCTATGTTTCTTGTCGCATTAGATCGCACAATCATAGGAACGGCGATTCCAAAAATCACAGACGATTTTCACAGCATTGACGATGTCGGATGGTACGCCTCAGCGTACTTAATTTGCATGTGTGCATTCCAACTCGTCTTCGGAAGAGTCTACACCTATTATTCGCCAAAATGGGTTTTGTTGTGGTCAATTCTTCTCTTTGAGATTGGAAGTGCAGTTTGTGGTTCTGCCCCCAACTCGATTGCTTTTATTATTGGACGTGCCATTTGTACGTCATTCCCCCAACAAATAAACGCTCAATATGGCTGACAATTTTATATCTAGCTGGACTTGGCTCTGCGGGAATCTTCAGTGGTGTGATTATTATTATGGTTGTTTCAGTGCCCTTGCACAAGAGACCAATGTTCCAAGGAGTTTTCGGTGCAGTCTTTGGTCTTGCGTCAGTTTTAGGGCCATTGGTGGGAGGAGCTTTCACAACCAACGTCTCCTGGAGATGGTGTTTCTACATCAACCTTCCCATTGGGGCCGTCGTTGTTGCAATTATTACCTTCATCCTCAAAACCCCTGCAAGCAAGAACACGGAATCCCTCAAAGTGCGAATAATGAAGCTCGACCCTTTTGGAACCGCGGTCTTCCTCCCGGCTGTATTGTGCCTTCTATTGGCATTGCAATGGGGTGGAACAACTTACCCATGGGCAAGTTGGCGAATTATTCTTCTACTCGTTTTGGCAGGCGTTATGCTTTCTCTCTTTGCGGTCATTCAAGTCATGAGTGGTGACAACGCAACGGTCCCAGTACGTATCCTCAAGCAACGGAGCGTTCTCGCAGCCGCCTACTTCTCTGCCATTTCTCCCGGGTCCATGATGGTCATGATCTACTTTCTTCCTCTGTGGTTCCAGGCTATCAAAGGTGCTTCGGCTGTTACCTCCGGAGTCGATACCCTTCCGTTGGTTCTTGCATTGGTTGCTGCTAGCATCATTGGCGGAGTCATTACCCAAAAAACCGGCTATTACGTGGGCCAACTCTTAGCAAGCTCTGTTATATCGGCCATAGTAAGATTTAATTCCACTTAACATTGTGCCATTGCTAATTATATGTTAGGGTGCTGGACTTATCACTACTTTGACACCCGATAGCCCCTCGTCTAAATGGGTTGGTTATTTATTTATTTTCGGTTTCGGCTTGGGATTGGGAATGCAACAACCTTCAATGGCCGCCCAGACATGTCTCAAAAACAAAGACGTCATGACGGGTGTCTCTCTTATGTTCTTCATGCAAGGACTTGGAGGCGCGATATGGACATCAGTCGCGCAAACAATCTTCACACACGGCATCGTCAACAATTTCAGCAAGATCGCCAATGTCAGCGCTGCTCAAATCGTCAACACTGGCGCGACGCAACTTCGTAATGTTGTCCCTGCGGCTATGCTACCGCTTGCTTTGGACGCTTATAATGGCGCGCTTATGAATACACTCAGATTGGGGGTTGGACTTGCAGCTGCTGGTATTATTGGAGGCATCTTCATGGAATGGAAGAGTTTGAAGAATAAGTCTGAGGGTGGATTGGATGATAGCACAGCGGAAAAGACTGAGGAAGAGACTCTCAGATCTCAGAAGGATGACGGGACTCTAACAGATTTCGAGACTGTTGTCCCGAGCCGAACGAGCGCAGAGGGCACAACTGAAAAGGCACATTGAGTTTTAGACACGAAGGCTCACTTCTTGTACTCTTTTACACAGAGCAGTTGGCGTTTGGGTAGAAAATTTGGCGATAGAGAATGTGTATAGTAATTGTAAATGGTGTAATTAGATAGTATATTGATACCCCCCTCTCAAAGCATAACCTAAATTTTCAAAATTGTGGATACCGGTCATGTGATACCTGGTAAAACTTTAGCTAGGAAACTAGAAACCCAGGAGATCAGTAAGCTACTAATTAACTCTAAGTTTATTGCAGGTAATGCACCTGTCCATTGGCATGTTTACAGCCCCCGAATGGGAAGGACGCATCACGTGCACACCTTTGACCCCCGCTCGGTTGGTTATCGGTGCTTTTTCTCCAACCCCAAGCTCAACCGATCTTTCATTGCAACCAGAATGTTTAGAATATTTCCAGTCGAATAATAGATAAGAACTCCAGCTGAAGACCTTAATAGGCTTAGCTCCGAAAATCGGCTCTACTATAACTTCTTTTAAATAACCGCAATCCTCTACTATAGGCATATAAAACTAACCAAACTCTAGCCCGTGCGACGGCTATTTCTAAGTACTGATTTAGCTCTTCTTAGAGTCGTAGAAGTTTAGTAGTATTCTTAAGATTTATAGTAAAAGAAAGTTAATAGATATTAAGATATTTAGTTGAAGTTATTTATCTATCTATTAAATCTATTAAAAGATATTAATACTAGAACTATTATTATAAAAAGACTTTTAATAAATTATTTATTAAAACCTATTAATAAGTTAATTTATAGAGATCTTTCGTAGATTAGCTAGTAAAAGTAACTTTATAATTAAAAATTTCTAGTAAATTCATTATAGTTTTATATTATTTAAATAGTTAGTTTTATTTTTAAAGAGTCTTCTAATGCTATAAATCTTAAGAATTTAGCTAAACTCCTACGACTCTAAGAAGAGCTAAGTCAGTACTTAGAAACAGCTGTCGCACGAGCCAGAGTTCAGTCAAATTAGCATGCCCGTGGTCTAATCCTTAGTTGCCTTAGGCGACTCGCACTTGTCGCTATGCGATCAAGTTCTTATATCTGTTGCATATTAATACCCTCTTTTTCTTTAGCTTAGGCCTCTAAGATGATTTCGTCAAGACATAAACATGGTGTGGTCGTACGTAGGAGAAACTAGACCCCTTCAAACCTGGAAGTTTTCCCTCCAGGAAGGATTGATGGCTGAATGCACATGTACACAGTACTTCTGGTTTGATGTGACTGCACACAGCCACGTATAGTCTGCTACACATCTCTCGTTTATAAATACTATTCTACGGCTAAGTGCTGGTCTGATGTACTTTTTCACTTTGTTAAAAATATTTGTCTCCGTGAACGCTTTTGCCTTGTTGGTTCTCTCAGGGTTATAAGTTTCTTCTTTCATGTCCATGGATATTAGGTATGCACTAACCATTCAAAGCTGTTGTAGCTAATGATTGGCTGTATATTGATGCAAGGGAGATATGGTCGCCAAAACAGACTGGGTTAAAAGGATTGGAGTTCGTGTTCTTTTTCTGCCATTTGAATTTCCTCCGGCTAATAAGATTGTGAACTTTACACTCTCTATTGACTTGTGGACCTCGTGGAAAACAAGCGACGTTGCACCAATTTTAACCCCGCAACTTACTGGAACATGAATTCAGGCTCGAAATCCAACAATGTGGTACGATCAGAGCAATAATGCGGTATATTGGTATAGAGGTGAGCCATGTAATGGACGCAAAGACACCTTCCCCACGGTAGGGGGATTTACCCCGGATATTAATAAGAGTGTTACATGGGAAAGCAAGTATACTACTGGGATTGGCAAAGTCTCCGAGCAGGATACTTCATTCTCAGGGTTTACAGCGCTCTGTTCCTCTATACACGCATTTACGACAACGGTATATTACACTTTTGGCGGGTAGATAGCTTACGCAAATGCTCTCTCTATCTCTGGTATTGGAGGTTTTAAACCAGGTTGATAACCTCTGTCTTTCTTCTGCTGCTTCTGAAGATCTCAGGGCCCTTTTGACCTAAGAATATTCCTTCTCACAAAAACATTTTTAAGAGATGATCAAACTATAGTTTACTGACTGTGGAATGTATAGTACCAACCGGTCTAGTCAAGTATGACTTCCAAGATTGTGCATGGAGCAATCCGAGTGTGCTTGGCATGGCCAATCATGAAGAGGGGTTTTCTGTAGCAGGGCAAGCAGTACATGTGCCAGTGTTTGGAAGTGATGGTATTATTATGTTTCTTGGGTGAGACGCACCTAGCAGTCAGAACTGGAAAATGGCTTCCTCATTATAATCCATGGCTGCCATCACAATTTTTGACATTTCGAGTGGCAAATCTTACTCGCAACAGGCTACGGGTGCATCGATACCGGTTTCGAGAGTATTATTCTGTGCAGTTGGGGTTGGAGCAGCTGATAACGCAACATGGGAAATGTACGTATGAAAGGGTATTCTAGAAACTCATGATTACACTATTAACACAAGAACAACCTCAGATTCATTTACGGTGGAAAACGGACTTCCGACCTCAACAAACCGATGGACGCAGATCAGCGTAATCACAAACTACACTGCTACTCACAACTACTCGAGTAGTACTCAAGAGTAGTAGAGTAGAGTATGAGTAGCGGGTCGATTGAGTAGAGTAGAGTAGTGACTTAAGACTACTCGAGTAGTCTTGAGTAGTCTTAAGTAGTCTTAGTATTATTCATATATTTATAAAGTAAAGTAGTTATTCTCGTAGTCTTCCTTTTTCTTTTCTTCTGTCTCTTCCTCCTCCTCTTTAAAAAAGCCTTAACTTTTTAGACTAATAATAGCCTCTACTATGTCTTTAGAAGGGTCGCGTTTTTGTTGCTTTAAAACTATTAACGCTTCTTAACTAAACATCATCCTACTAGATGCTAACGTAGCTAGAACTTATAGATACTTTTTAGCTAGTCTTATTATAGCCAATTTATGAAAGCTTAAATTAAAGAAGTTATGTTGTAAATAGACAGTTTAGGAGGTCTCGCTTAAGCTCTAGGCAGTCCTAGAACGCCACTCCGACGCCTCACCTACCCACCGGCCCGGACCAGCCCGACTCGGCCCGCACTACTCCAATACTCTTGAGTAGTACTCTAGAGTTTATGAGTAGAATAGAGTAGTAATTAAAATTACTTGCGTAGAGTAGAGTAGGGGTCACTACTCTACTCTACTCTACTCAGTTAATATGCTGACACAGATAGTCTCCCAGATCCCGCCGCCGTTCTACATACTCACACTTCCTGCTTTCCAATGGATTAAAGCTCCAGCGAACGTAACTCATCGATGCGAAGTAATTAGAAAACGACCAAATTCCTCCAATATCTCCACCTCATGTCTCTCCTCCCCCACTGGAATTCAAGTCTTCAAACTGCACTTTGAATGGTTCACATGGAGCAGAAACGGATGGTTTTCCGATTTGGGAAGTAGAAGGGAAGCATTACTATCTAGAGATAGACGCCGGATTTCGTGCGGAAATGAATGAGCAGCGTGGTGCATCTGAGTTACGAAATACTTCTTCGATGGCTAGGCTATTCTCTAATCTTGTGATGACGAACGGTTCGCTTGTTGAGATGCCTGTTGTTTTCGAGGTGGGAAAATTAGAGTTATGCTTTACAGACTAAGTCTTGTAGTTCTTCATATACACTGTTTAGTCAAGCTCCTTTGCTTCGCTCATTTGCGGTCACATCAAATATTAGGTAAAAGTAACCCCCTGCATGTTTTTACACTCGTTTTCGTCTCATCCAGAACATGATTCCCAAGGAAGGAATTTTTGCAAATTTACTCGCACCATGAAAAACACAGTACAGCCCACATCTCATCTCATAGTAAAAATTCCCTCAGAAGTCGAAACCTACATCAACACTTACTCCTTTCCTCAAAACTCTCACTTAGTTCCCCATCTGTGCCATCCCTATCCCACCCTTTTCCCTCCTCACCCCCCTGCCATCCATGCTTCTTCAAAACAGCCTTTACAAAATCGGTCTTCTTATCCTCCTCCCCCTCGGGCGCACTCTCGTAAACATCCGTCTGCCCACTTGGATGCTTCAACCACTCCCCCCTCCTCCACTTCCCCTTCAGCATCTCAAAAAACTCCTCCGCCTCATAAGTTTCCCCACACATACATCCATCAGGACCATCTTCATCGATAGCATTTGGCGTCAACTCCGTAGCTCCATTTCCCCATGGATCTACCGGTGACCCCCAAATAATTATGTTACCTTTAGTCGAGGATAATATAGTACCCATCCCGGCCTCCTTTCGCCAGACAAATCTCATGTGGCGGAAGTGGAATATCATAAACTGGTTCTGCGGTATCTTCTTTCTCTTCTTCATCGAGACTATCTTCGTGTAGGGATTCTTCATGGTAGGGAATGGGCCATGTTTTTTGAGCGAGGACGGCGGGGTCCCCGGGGGGTTGAGAGAAATAATGGATGTGTTTTAGGAGAGTGAGTATTTCGGGCTTCTTTTTTAGCGAGCGGGGAAAGAGTTTCGGGTGTTATTGTTGGCCACCCTGTGGAGGGTGTATGACGACATTGGGCTGGGGGTGGATGTTTTGGAGAAAGGTGTAGTAGGATGTCAGGACCTTTATTGTGGTTTTTTGGGAGTACCTATAGGGTGGCATTTTGAATTTTGCTTGTTTTGGTGATGAGGGGGTTTATTGAGCTTGCCACTATTCCGATGTTTGCTGTGGATTCTGTTGATTGAGGGTGGGTTTTGAGCTGAGGTTTGTGGCAGGTTTAATCCTTCTCTTTTGTCTTTGCTTCACTGCCCTTATGTTTTGTTTATCTTGAGCTTTCCCTTTCTTCATGTTGAGAGTTGGCAATGGTAAATTCTCTTACTATGCCACAGTTCGACTACTACAGGTGGCATATGTTTTTAGCTGCGGGTGCTAGCATTACGTTGTTTGCTGCCGCTTCTATTTTCCACCGGAAGGGGAAAAAGGGGGCTGAACCTCAAAACTGACGTTTCCAACAAAATGCCCTTTTGAATATGATGACTGAAAGCGCCGAGGCTTTCAATAGTAGGTTGACTTGCCAGTAGATTTGGAAGCGGGAAAATATCTCGTCGTTCCCATGCCAAGCCGCGTGCAATGTAAGGCCTACCACTATTGAAGTACTCGAGTAGTTGACGTCGACAAAGTAAATTTGGAGCTAAGTATACTCCCAAATGAAATCAAATAGTATGACAGTGATACAGAACAGACCTGGACGTCGCTGAAGCGACCAATGGGATCCGAGACAGCAGACACAGCAGAGAACATATATCTATCCACTGAGATCTGGGACGCCCGCTCTGAATGGGGTAGAGAGACGCTTGCTCAATCAACACACGATGTCTGCCTATTGTGCTTGCGTAAAACCGAGTGGATCGTGATTTATAAGTGCTCCAATCTTGTGAAGAATTACGAAAACATTGAACATGATTATTCAGCTTCACTCAGATGAAAACTACCGGTACGTGAATCATGTTTCTTGATATATGCTGCTACGAGCTCGTTCTTCTCAAGTATTGACTTTCAGACTTGAACTTTGCGGTAGCCCCACTTATACCTCAACGCCTGTCTCCAGACTTCAGATTTCAGCAAATAATTACCAGTACAATCACAGATAGTATCTATGCGGAGAACTGGCGTGGAAATAATAGCTTTAAACTAGAGAATGAATCACACTCTCGGTCGTTGAGCAAAGAATAAAGCTCAAAATCATTACTTGGGCACATGGGATCATGAAGTTAACTAATCTCAAAGCTGCCACATACGACCATAGACTGAGGAGAAATGGGCATCCCGTCCGCTCTGCCATACACAAGCCTCAGATCGGCAGATTAGTAGTTGGGTGGGTGACCACCAGCGAATACCTGCTGTTGTATGTCTTTTTGCCTACTTTCTCCTCAGCGATCCCCCTTTGTGAACGGCATCAATGCAGTTTTAAACGAAACCTATTGTTCAAGCAACATGAGTTTTTTTGTGCTTGCACCGAAGCGATTTGTCTGTTCCATCCTCTTTTGTTGATCCATGACTGGCGCAGTTATAGTGGGTTTTTGTGAATGTTACATTGAAGTCAGCGTTTGTACGACTCTGGCTTTTATCCAACTTCACATGAACGAAGGACAAAAACCATTTGAGCTTTTCTTGGATCTCACATATGGTTACTAAACAAACTTGGCGACCCGTTCTTTTGTAGTTTCCCCTCACCCACAACTCGGAAAGTCTTAGACAGAAATCGACGCCAAGAATATCGTCTGTTGTATTTCCCCGGAATTGCCCGGGTTCCAACTTCCAAGAGATCGGGTTTGAGACCTTTGATTCGAGCGCATCCGAGCTTTTGAGTTTGTGATAGATTTGATTCGAGCGCCTCAAAATCTAAATGGATCTCTTGGCCCCTGGCATATTTATTTTCCGCCCCGCCAATTTGCCATTAACCGTGGCGTGGTACTACCAAAGTTTTATTTTCCCCGCAGAATACATGTGTCAATTGTTTGCCCGCATTTTCTGGCATTGGTATGAGGTAGTGAACACTTTCAAGAAAATAATATATAAAGTAAGTGGTAACATAAGTTATCCCTTGCCCTTTCTCATTCCCATCTCTAAAAATCTTTGGGGGGAAAATCCAACCTTCACCATGTATTTCTCGTCTATCATCTCGCTTCTTTCGTTGGTGTGTTTGTCACTTCAAGCAACATACACAAATCCTCTCAAGAATCCGAATGGAAGCGATCCCTTCATTGTTACTACTGGTAAGTCCCAGATTCTTTGAACACCTTTTTCTATCCTAGTCGTTTCGGAAGTAATGAGATACTCTCCTTTACTTCCGAGACATGCCCAATAACTCTTGAAGCTTTCTTAAAGTAGTAAAACTGATAACCTGGGAACAGGCGGCTACTATTATCTGATGACAACAACTTGGACCAACATCGAAGTCACACGAGCCACCACCCTCAACGGTCTCAAGACCGGCGAAAAGAAAGTCGTCTACAGCACCTCGACTGCAAGTCGTTGCTGCAATGTTTGGGCCCCAGAAGTTCATTACATCAACGGAATCTGGTACGTCTACTACACTGCTGGTAATTCAGCGAATCTAGACGGTCAACGTGTCCACGTTCTTACCGGTGGAGCAACGCCCTGGGATGCTTTCAGCTATACGCGTCAAGTAACTCCAGATTGGGGAATCGATGCTACTGTTTTCCGAACAACCAGTGCCAATTATCTTGTCTGGTCTTGCATTTCAAGTGTCCAAAGTCTTTGCATTGCAACTCTCAATACACCTACCACCATCGGAGCAATCAGCGTTATCTCAAAGCCAACTCTCTCTTGGGAAACGGTCGGAAATCCCGTCAACGAAGGACCAGCAGCTATTTACGCAGGCGGAAAAAGTTACCTAACATACAGTGCGAGTGATTGCTGGACAGCATCTTACCAACTTGGACTATTGACTTGGGATGGAACTACTAGTCCTCTTCTCGCGGCTGCTTGGAAGAAATCTGGGCCAGTGATGAGTTCAGCAAACGGCAACTATGGTACGGGTCATAATGGCTTCTTCACCAGTTTTGATGGAAAGGAGATTTGGAATGTGTATCATGCTACTGCCAATTCGGCTGGTGCTGTGAGTATTTTCCAGAATTACTTCGAGAACGGTTTGCTGACTATTTTTAGTGTGATGGAAATAGGTACACCATGGCCCAAAAGATGGCATTCAATAGTGATGGGACTCCAAAGTGGCCTCAAGTTGCGCCCGCTTTGAGCACATCGCTTACGGGGCCCAGCGGGGAATAGGTTTCCACGAGTTTATTCCTTCGAGAAACTCTAGACGAGGATTTGGGGAAACGGTTCTCAGGGGGGTCATGGGGAAAGGGGAGTAGTTGAGGAGAAATGTTTTCATGACCAGGGGTATGAAGTTGTGAAGAAGGGTTATTGTTAGAGATGATGGGACGAATTGCGGAAATCATAAGACGGTAGTCTAACTCAAAAGACGCTCTATAGAAAGCTTATATTGTGAGTTATAGCATCAGATAGATCACTTTTCTTTCCACTGGTAACTAGGGGGAAATATGACCGTGGATGGCAAAGTAGTTTTTATTTTAACCAAACCCCTTCGACCCAATAGACATTGGCAACTCGTTGGGTATTCAGTCCAAAGGTTGAAGTTAACACCAGTCATGATTCAAGTCAAGAAAAGGGTAGACAAATGACTGGACAGCTGAATAAATACAACCAAGTCCCCCCACTAACAGAAAACTCCTCTCTCCTAGTAGACGTCCCTCCTAATCGCTTTTTGTTCAGGATCCAATTGTCTTCTTTTTTTCCTCAAACGCGATTCGAAACCTTATTTTGGTTATTGTTTTTATGAGATCCCCCCTGTGGCTTTTCCGTCTTTGGACCACAAATCGTACCATCCGCAAGTAAACGCCCACTAACATTTGTTCGACTGCCTTGATCAAAGCCTCGGCCGCTGACAAAGCGGCAATTTGGGTCACCGGTAATGCGGTATTCTGCGGGCCGGTATTACCAGTGAGTCTCGTCCATGTAACAATAAATATCTTCTTTGCACATCTTGACACGATAGTCTTTTTAAGAATTGACTGTGGTTAGCTAATGACGAGCTGTAGATTGCGATGAGGAGAAAAGATTCTTTTGCGATGATGAGAAAAGACGAGAAGAAAAGAGAACCACAGCAGAGCTACAAGCATTTATATTACCAGGTCTTAAAAAATGACTGTTACTCTCGTCGAAATGACGAGTACTTGTATTTTTGTGGTATAGTCACAACGTCTCGAGAGCGACAAGCTCTCTGAAGAAGTTTGTGGAAATCCAAGGGCGCTGTCATCGTGTCTTGATTGCGTATGATACACGAGGCAAATAACATGATGAAGAGTAAGAGCTGTCTTTTACTTTCATTGTGAAGTTGAGCAAGACGTGGGAAACATATTGCTTTGAGTAATGCCAGCCTCCTGTGCACCCAGCAACCACCCATCTAACATTGAAAAACAATCTTAGGGATGCTTGCTCAAAAAGAATCATTGTTCGAAGAGTGCCATGTTAAAACGAGAGGTAGGAAAATCACTACTTGGTGGAAAACGCCAAAATCACGCTCCCAACGACCACCCCCCGCGATGCGCTTTCGAAAGCGAAAAATTGTATATATGGGGATGGGGGCTTATCCTCTGGAGAATCCGACTGGTCCGTACATTGACTTCTCGTTTCTCTTGTGGGTCGTAGTGGTCGAGACTGAGTCAACGGGAGGTCTCTCGTAGAAGGAGCGACCTCGACCACCTTGACACCTCACTTCAATAGAACCATCTACACGTTCCTACCTCGGCCCTCTCAAAACCCTAGAAAACCTGAATCCTGCGAGGCCAAAAAATATCACCAGGTCCTTACGAAACACATCCCGACCTTTTATTCCACAAGGAATTGAACGTGGTGTAGTTTGCGCCTCCTCTGCTGATCCAGAAAGACAAAGTACCACATTAATTGACCATGAGCACTGTTACTGGACTTGAACAAAGAAGTTCAGCGACTATGATTCTAGCAGTAGCCAATGTCAAGTGCTCCTACACCGGCTTTGATCGCCCTTGTGGAAATAGAAATCTCCCAAGACAGTTGAAACATGTTCATCTTTTGTTGCTCTCGAAAGCACCCACTTAACATGACCTAATATACATGTCTCTGGAATCCATCTTCTAGAATACAGCTAGAAAGATGAACATTTGTTACGGGAACTCCAGGAACTCCAGGAATGCTAATCGTAGGTGATCCACGAATAGCACTAAGCTCTATTGGTAGGTTACCTACCCATTACTAAGCTTGGTTTTTCGCGTGGAATGCTTGCTATTCGTTGGCTACCTACAGAGAGCCGTCTTCTGAAATTTCTCCGCTTTCTTGCTCGAATGATATGAGTTCCTCACAGCAGTACTCGGCCAGAAAACTAAGTGCTTAATTGTTTTCATTTTCCCAAGTTGACTTCGGTTACTTTTTAACAACGAAGGCAAGTATAACACCAAGATTAAGAGCTTAGAAATCAAGAAAACTCGCCAATCAGAAGGGTATAACATTGCTAGCTTGTAGGAAGACTCCTGGAATGTGGACTAGATTTTTCCCACTCCCAGACGGTGTGCAACTCGCTTGCCCCACGGTCCTGACCTTGTCGGTCAAACTCAAACACCAATTGCTGGTCTTAAACTCCCAAAGCTCAGCCTCTGACTTCTTTCATCCCCAGGAGCAAGGAGTAGGACCAAGAATTTGCAATTCTAGTCTCATGGACGTCTCACCCAATAACTCATACCTCTCTTCCCCAGAAAGTGTACCAAACTTCGCCGTCGATCAGCTCCGAAACCAGATGTCAACACATTTACCCACATCCCAGCACCACCATGCTCTTTTTCAAGGTCGCAATGATGGAAAACCGGGAGGATTTTCCCCGTACGGAGGCAGATCTTCCACGTCACGTGTTACATCCCCCCTTTGACTTCTTCATCACTTGCTTTCCCTTGCTTCTAGCAAGACTGTTTTTATTCTTCCATCTACTTATTAATTTTCCCAGCCTAGTAAATCTCCGTGAGTTGGGTTATAACACAATAGCTCAAGACTCCAAAGGGAAAAATTCTAGACCAGCCAATCTACGATTATCTACCCCGCAATCTTCCATGCACGAAGAGCACAGAATGACACCTTAACAGCTCACACATAGACCCGATGACCATCATCCGTTTCTCTGTGCATCTCCAGCATCCACCTTTCCCACATGCAAAATTCATCCGATGCCAAAGGCGCAAAACCCGGCAAAGCAGAGAACATATAGGGGTCAACCACTAAGCGAGCAAGCCCCACAACCATAAGCTTTCGTGTAACAAATAAGACTGAATTCAGTAAACATCAAATTGGAATATCTAAAGTCTTTTATTCGAACTCCTTCCCTTCTTCCCCCTTTTGTCTTCCAACTCCACCTCTATAGATAATTTTACCACATTTACCACAGTTCCATAATACAACAAAGATATTGCCATATGTACACGAGAAACAACAAAGGCTGCAACAACTCATTATCTTCTTGCTCCGCATCATTTTCATGCACCGACCGCCTACTCCAGCCACCTAGCTCAAACCCCCAAGTCCTAGTGTATAGAAGACCTTATACAACAAATCAAGATCGGGAAAAACATTCCCACGGTATATAATTTTATCCCACCCAACCCCGTCCCCCAAACAGACGTGCCAAAATATACAAAAAAAGACACATATAAAACAACACCCCAAGTCCCCGTCCATCCACCTTCCCAATTCCCATCCTTTTCAATGACATATATAAAATGAAACAAAAAGAACCCTGGGAATAGAACAAACATCGTCGAGTGTTGAATGCCACGCAAACCCATTCCAAACCCAACTACTCATTAGATGATATTTGTAATACTCATCCTCTCATTCCCCTTCCTCTGATCGCGTCCCCCCATATCACCCCCAGGAGGCATCCCTCCATAGCCTCTTGCAGACCCATATCCCGTCTGGTCCCTCACCAAAATACCAACAAGATATTCCACTCTCTCCCAGCCTCCCCAGTCCCTTGCTTCACTATCACTAAGAATTGTAGTCCCCTCCTCCCTTCCCCCACCAAGTAAAGTCGGACTCGGACCAGCAGACACAAGTTTCGGGGCCCCAGTCCCACCAATATTCATCCCCGTCTCACTCCCCATCCATACCCAACTATTCTCAGGCGACGCCTGCAAATCCCCAGATACGTATGCGAGAAGTTCCTCGTCCATTTCACGCGGATACCCCTTCCCGCCAGACGCTCGACGTTTTTCGATGAGGACACTGACGAAGAACGAGAGGTTGCGACCACATGCAACATTTACGTCTCGAAGAGTGCCAATACTAGAGGAGGCTCGGATACAGGTTGATGCTGCGTCGTAGTGGCCGCCGAAAAGAAGGAAGAGAGTGCAGCGCCAGATATGGGTGCAGGTCATTGCGTTGGCGGTAGGTCCGAAAGGAGGAGTCGAAGGATTTGTGGTGGTTGAAGAGGCCATTGCCCGGGCGAAAAGGGTGGTTGAGTCGAGGGCTGCTCGGATGCATTGTTCGATTGCTGCGCCCCTTACTTCTAGTGGACATGAGGTGGTCAGGTTGTGTCTGTGTAAAACTAATCGGGCGTTCATGAGATGGCAGATCGGTGCTAGCATTCGGGGGTCCAGTGGGTCATTCGCTGTTAATTGGCATGACGGGGGGAAGGCGGACATGCAAGAGTTGAAGTGAGTGTCGAAGGTTGCGATTGTGGAGGGGGAAATTATCGGTGATTTGAGGGTTTTGATGAGTTGAGAGACCGAGCGTACAACATGGATGATTGGTATGATGAAGTTCGTAAGAGGCGATACTCCATTTGGTACCATCATTCCTGTATCGTGTATGTAATGATCGTCGATTGCTGCTGGCAAGCCCACATCGCAGTCGGCATCCTCGATCAAGAGAGGTCGACCCATTTCTAGAGACATATGTCGGTCCCAAACATAGATGCCCCACCATACCCTTCTTCGCATCTCTCCCTCGATCATAGGCCATGGTCCAGTTTCGGAGTGCAGGCCAATATCTTGAGAGATGCGAACAGCCGTAGCAAGCCACGTCCAAGCTGCCGATTTCAAGTTTATTTCGGTAAGGAAAATACTCGTAAGAATTGCTGCTCTTGCGTGATCGATGACAAACTCGTCGTTCCACAGGTCTATCAAAGATCTTGATATCTCGATGAACTCCTTGCCTTTATGCGGACGATGTATACTTGGCTCTGAACTGAATAAAACTCCAACAGCCAAGACTGCAAAGAGGAGCGAGCTCCAAACGGGCGGGACGCCATGCAAACTTCCTGTCTTGTATACAGCTTCGTATTCCTGCTCAAACGTCGGCCAGTGGAGTATGGGGATTATCATATGCATGGACGAGTAGTAGGAATGGAGTAGGTGATCTGCTATATACTTTGGTGGCAAATCTGGTCGAGGGGGGTTGAAATGGCCTTGAATCCCGATTTGTCGGTAGGGTGCTGGAGGTTTGAAAATTCCACGACCAAAATTCCTTATATTTAGTCGGACGCGGGAGAGGTCGGGAGGAGGTGGAGGTCGCTGCTTTCTTTTGGGATTTGATCCAATCTCTGGTAATGTTAAGGTTGTGGTTTGAAGCCCTTCGCCATCCATCCCTCTTTCGGATTCCCGCAAGTTCAACATGGAACGCAATTGCGA
The DNA here is from genome assembly GCA_001414345.1 of Hymenoscyphus infarciens. NCBI lineage: Eukaryota > Fungi > Ascomycota > Leotiomycetes > Helotiales > Helotiaceae > Hymenoscyphus > Hymenoscyphus infarciens. The sequence continues at coordinate 147,358 of LLCB01000014.1, forward strand.
GTTCTCCCTCTTGACTAGTGTGATTTGTTTCTCAAGGTCCTGTACTTGCTTGATAGATGACATCCTGCGGTTGGTCTCTTTAGTGAATTGGCACTTCACGTTCCTGCTTGAACATTCTGAGCAACTTGTCGTTTCAGTCGCATCGCATTTGACCTTTCGCTCTCGACAAGCGTCACAGCTAGGGTCCTTCCGTCGTTGCCGGTAGGCTCTCTTTTGCGCTTGCATACTTGCGGTAGACATCTGCGAGCCCGATGCGCCAGGAGTTCCTCCTGAAGATCCAGTTGAGGCAGCCATTGAATCCATGCCTGAAGGTCCTGGAGAGACCGCAGTTGAACCATATGGATTTTGGAATGAGTTATGGCTCATTGGAAGATTTATATGCTGGGGATGTGGTCCGCTCATTGCCCTGGGAGAAGCTCCCATTAATCCTCCTTCATATCCACCTTGCATTCGAGGAGACGCGGCGGACGAAACAGAGGAAGAGTCATAGGAGCCGGTAGAAGGTATTGGAGACCTCGAATACGTGTTGTGGGAAGAGCCCGCCATCTTGCAAGGTCCGAGCTAGGTGATTATCCAGAAGGAGAGAAACAATGGAAGGTCTGAGATTGATGAATGACCAGAGTTGAGGTCAAGGTGGGCTTCAAGAGCCTTTCCTCATTGGCACCACCGAGTCCCCGCGTTACCAAGAATACGGAAGGGGCCAAAACTCTTCTATGATGTTGGATATGCTAATAATTAAATAGCAGGCAATGAGTGGTCGCAACCAAAGGTTGTGTTAGTCAGAAGATCGAGTCTGTCTGTGGAATTGGTCTATTTCGATGCTTCTCCAGGTTTTGGCAGGTCTGCGAGAGCCTGCAGTTTCGTGCAACGGCAGGGCTGTTATGTTCCGATGCAGGTCTTCAGTGTGCTTGGGCGAGACTCTACCCCACTCGACAACAGCAACAGCAACAGCAAGATGCACCAGATGTCGGCAGGTGATCCGGGAGGGAAAGAAAGAAATTCGGATCTGTGACCGGGCGTTCATCAGCGAGGGGCGTAGAGAAAGGTCTTCGTTGGTTGGGGAATAGATGAATGTGGGCGACGAAATAACATTGGCGCGGTAAAGATAGGGAGGGTGGGAAGGAAAAAATGCCGACAGTTGAAGGAAGGAATAAATCTATGTGAAGAGCAGCGTTCATAGGGCCGGGTTGTTCCAGGAGGGGGGAAGCACGAGCATTGGCCGTCCCCTTTAAGGCTGATTGGGAAATCTGGAGTATCTTAATGCCAAGCTGGGTGTACAAGCATCTGAAGCAGAAATGTTTGCCAGCCCTGGACGTCCTGCCCTGCTACCCGAAGACCCTGGTCGCTCCGAGAAGAGACTATACTATCAAGGGCTCAAGGGAGCGATGGCGACGATATTCAACCCTGCGGAGGACCTCGAAAGGTTGGTTGTCCTCGATGCCCGCTTCCAGGACAGGGGCTTCCCATGCACCAGAAAGGCGAAGGAGCACGCCTGCTTGCGTCGAAACCCTGGGGTGCGTCCACATTTTCTCCGAAGCAGCAAGGAGCAAGTCCCAACTGCATCCTCCCTTTCTTGCACTGCTCAACACCGGGAAATGTTTTGCATCGACACTGGCCGAGTGCGTGGAGGAAGAGGCGGCTCGCTTCGCTTGGTGCTGATGAGCAGCCCCCTTGGAGTCGTGGACCGCCGGGGAATATAATCATACCATTCAAATAGATGAGAAAACATACCGGGTAACCTCACCAACCTGCCTCGCCTTTTCAGCAACGCTGACCAGCGGATTTCGGAATGTGGCGTGGCGTAGGCGTAGGCGTCTTTCTCCGCATATGAATATGTACGTCTGGAAATCCAACCCGTTTCGGGTACACGCTGCCGCGAGGGTTCGGCCCGTTGATAGGACAGCAAGAAATCGTCCGACTCGGGGAAAGGCTGTAGATGGCTTGGTGTCAAATGCCGAATCTGGTCTCCTCCGTACTGAGAGATGAATCGTTTGTCGTTCTCGTGTTTCCCGCCTCAGAGTATGCAGCGGCACTTGTCTAACGTTCTGTGGTGAGCCTCGTGGTGTAACGCCATTAATGGCGGGAGAGAGTCCAGTTGGTGATAAAATGCTACGCTCTGCGACCAGATTGCATCAATTCGAGAAACGGGTGATACCGTTCTGGATCCCGGTTTGCAGGAGCGTAATTGCTGGGACTGATGATATCAGCGATCGGATAAGAGGTGACTGCACTCCTTGACAAACCCCCAAAAAACGGGGCACTGGGGGGCTTCGGAGGATGTGTCGACGGCATATTATATTCAGCAAGACCAGGCAGCTGGATGATGCATGATGTGTATATGCAAGGCTGATGTTGATGGTGTTGTGTCTTGTGAGACTTAGAGTCAGTATAGAGTGGTGGTATATATTCAAGAGAACTCGGAACTGCTATGAACAGGGACGAGGGCGGAAGGAAGAGAAGATATGAGTTTGAGCCTGGCTCTAACTAACTTCTTCATCGATGCTGCGGCTGCTACCAGCATCACACGGGTATGTGAGTAAAGGGGGGCCCAACAAGGCAGTTGATTAACATTTGCTGGCGTTTCATCTCCCACGGTCTGGCTCTGCTTTACACTTTCTTTTTTTAAACTGCGGCTGTAGTGTAGAGAAGGACCTTTGCTACCGCCCCAATACTTTTGGGCCTCTCCTGGGACCTGGGCTCTTCATTATGCTGGAATAGTCAGTCAGTCGATAGTTAGTCATGGAATGACGATGGTCGTCCATTACCACCAGGATAGGGGAAGGAAGAACAAGAAGGATGGAGGAAGTGTCGTCTCGACTCCAACAGGAATCAGGCAGCTGCTGTTCCACCCTTCTGTCGAACTCGGTCGTACAATCGCTGCGGCTTGTAGGTCGATCTACGATTGTCTCATTCCGATTCATTCTCAGACAGACAGAAAAATGAGGTTGCTCGGGAGCTGCAGGCATCGAACTTGCGGGACGCTCACCAAAAAGCTCCCAACGGAGCTCCTTCCTTGCTCACCGTCGTCGTCAACAAAAGAAAGTTCGGATCGTGGATGGCTCTGGCTCAATGGCTCAAGGGGCCACGGGCGGTCCGCGTCAGTGTTTCAAGATGGCAGATGCAGATGCACAACGGCAAGCCTGTGGAAACACCGCCATGGGAAACTCCGACTGGCGCTGTCGGCAGATGGTGGGGTGAGGGGGGGATGAGTGGATGAGGAAATCCGCTTGTGTCTGGTGGCTTGCCTTTGGTGTCATAAACTTGACATGCTCAGCACGCGTGGAGAAGTTCGGTGCAGACTTCTTCGCTGGCACACAGCAAGTCGTGATGCCCAACAGGAAGGTCGCCCCCTTTTCACCCTGCACACTGCATAAGTTCTGCGCCGGGTGGAAACAAGGCACAGGCGTTGGTTGCACTGCAGGCGTGTGATTGATTGCCGAATCGATTGGATGGTCAGGGGATCCAAGAAGTTGGCTCTTGACTATTTGGGGCGCCTTCCCCAGCTTCTAATTGGGGGTCGGGTTGATGATGAGAAGTAGTACCGGAAAGCAATTCCAAATGCTCGTCGTTATCCGTCTACATACAGAGGTAGTCCTCTCACAATGATATCTGTTTTGCCTGGAATTACTACCAGCGTTGACTGCCTCAGCAGAGTGACTGGTAAAAATTTCCGGCGACCAGACTGCCGTTCTGCTCTTGCATGGGCGTGGCTTTCTCCGCATGCAGAAGTTGAAGGCGGTGAAACTCTCGATACCAATATCACCACCACTATTGCGCTCTTCGGTAGGCTCAACTCGCTGGCAAAAGTCCATCTTTTGCCACATGCAGTATATATTATCTAGAACATCTGATGAGAACACGGGACCACAATAATGCGCTTTCTGGATTAATTAAAGTCCTCTCCGTGGAAATCGGAACTGGCACGTCCTGAGTTTCGCTATCCCGAGTCCTTGAGTCTTGAGGAGGTCTGGCTTTGCGGCAAGCTGCTTGTGTGCGACACGTTCTGACGAATTTCTGCGAAGCGAGGCAACTCGCATTGCGACTTGCCCTTTCCATAGCGGGGGTTTTGAGCCGAACTCGCGAGGTCTCAACATCCTGAATATTGACTGCCGGTGTGATAGAGATCATCATATGCATGCCCGTCTCGGATGGTCGCCTACCGCAGAAATCGATGTTGAATTGGACAATGGCGTATAACGCATAATCGCGCCATGAACGCCTTCAACAAAAAAATCTGCAACATGAAGTTAGTTTCAACTACTCCGCACCGAATGTGGATTTGTATGGTGGCTGGTTCTTTGTCGTTCACAGCGTCTAGATACCATAAGGTTAGAGTTCACGCCTGTCTTACCTGGAAAAACAATTGGGAATCGCCTGCATAACATGTTAAAAATATACATAAACAAAACTCCTATTGTTGAAGTTTGATAGGCTGCAAGGATTCGCTGTCAAATTCGTATTTTTACCTTGAGACGTTTTGTGAAAGATCGGCATGTTTTTAGATCTCGGTAGAATATCAATATGACCTTCCAAAATGAGCGATAAGGTTTGCTTTAACGTTGTTTTGTTGCACAAGCACTAGAACCAAATGGAACATCGCCGAGGCCAATTGGGGGCTTGATCCGATGGAGTTGAAACCTAGCCATTCAGCAGGAATTGCGCGCGACCGGTAGATAATAAATGTCACTGGTTAGCTGGAGGGGTAAATGATCTTCAAACTTATAACAATCGTCTCAGAACCTAACTTTCGATTTTCCCGCTGAATTGACTCGAGTGTTTGGGCACAAATGGTATGTTAAATTCCATATCCAGAGAGCACGCTGCAAGTGTATTAGCAGGATCATAGAGCTGCTTTCCGATTTTCCAACAAACTAGCTTTGGAAGATTGAAAGGGATATTGCTTGTACTACTCGAGTACCAACCCTAAACCAAACATATATTTTCGCGGTTCTCACCGAACCATCCGAAAGCCCCGTGGGTCACTCGATAGAGTTCCTCTTCCACAAGGACTTCCGTGCGGAATTTGGGGGTTCGAAACAGGAAATGGGGACGGTCGCAGGGAGAAAGTGAGGTTTGTTTCTGGGTCGGGTGGGCGCAGACTCATGGATACACTGGGAGTTCCTTGGGACGATATATCGGATGGCAGCGTTCATGTCAAAACCGTCGCAGTGGACGAACTAATCCTGCGACATGCCTCAGCACAGCCGAATTATCAATACTGGGTGTCCGGGCCAGACCATCCGAAATCGATTCCAGAACCACTCGCTGGACGCGCAAAGATCTGGGTTGGAATCTTCTCGGGAATCAGGAAACAAGTGTCTCAATATTTTTCAAGTAGTGTCTCTGAAGAATCCCATACTTTGCCGATCAAACCCGCCATTGCGGAATGGAGAATCCACTGGGATATCCCGCAATTGGTGTTGGAATTGGTGCTGAACATCCCGGCTCCCGAGAAACCATCCATTCAAAACGGGCCGCCCATGATCTCCCAAAATTTGTTGGGGGCGGGGCATAAGAAACCAGGAGAGCCGTGCCTCTGTCCTCGGGAAAATTCCTTCTTTGGAGATCATCTCCGTCCAAACTTTTCGCAGAGGAATGGGTATCCTGTTGTTGAAGCTAGTCCAATGGACTTGGTTGGCTGCCTGGTCCTGGGTGTGGGGTTTCAAAAGACACACACCATTTCTTGATGGACATTTGTGCCATGGAAGAAGTGAAAATTGAGTTTCGGCAGTTTCACCATCTTGTTGTGGCTCTATCAATCGACTTTGAATGTCGTGTTTTGTTGTTTGCCGCCTCAAGCGCCTCGATATTGATTCCTCGTTCGTCTGGGGCATGTAAAACCAATGCCCTTGTTCAGCCAGCTCTCTGTTTTTGCTGCCCCTGAAGCGTAGCGACCCTGCCACCTCACTAGGCCTACACCTCACTAGGCCTACACCTCACCTGAGGCAAATCGGCCATTGACATCAACGACTCTCTCCGTGATCCGCGACGATCATGCCGGTGCGATAAACTCTGTCACAGCCTTTGCGGCGTTTAAAAATAGGCCGAATAGGTTGTTGGACCACCAGGCGGGAATATCAACCAGATCCAAACTTCTCTTCGTCCTCCAGGATCCGCGCCACCTACAAAATGCTGCAGGATAGTTTTCAAGCCTCTACCACAAGACGATGAGGGCATGCCTCGACTCCTATGATTTTCTCCTTTTGGTAATCCGTAGTCAGCAACTCCCAAGGCCACTCCCATCCTCTCCCGGGGATCCTACGTGTCTGCGATCCCTCCGAGTGCTTGTTTGATCCGGCATCTTCACAATTGCCGCAATTCGTGTGCCCAACTTCCTGATGTAAAGACGCCCGTCAAACATTTCCACAAAGAGACCCGCCCGTTGACCTCAAATGAGCCTTTTTCCCAGAGCCGGAAGCACCGTGGGAGAACCCGGTTCTCGGAGAGCAGGGAAACACCTTGGAGGGGGGGAAAACAATTCTAAAGTAAGTAAGCTCGCAATTCGGGGGAAAGGGAGAGGAGGGCGAATAAAAGCGCGGTGCCTGGATGATATGATATCGGTGTCGACTGCGGACGCAGTGAAGAGGCGTCACGCAACTCTCCTGAGGGCATCGTCAACTTATGCCCTTCACCCATCGACGAAAGGGCGATGGATTATAAGCTAATTCGTTGGACGGGGTAGTACCTGCGTTGTTTTGCATTGCTTGGCTTTCTTCTTCGGGAGCCGCCGAGGTCCTTACAAGTCCACTCACCGCCTTCCTTTTCTGTCAGGTAAGAAACAAATTACGCAGATATTTTTGAAGACTTCACCAGCCTTTGGACCCATCAATTGCCCGGATAGGATAGGCACCGTTTGCGTCCCAAAGATCTGATTGTTGGAATTGTTTATATAGAGTCAGGGAGTTTCTCACGATTCAATCACAATTAATACCACTTGTCTTGTCTGGTCTGAATACCACTCTCCTCCTTTTAGAGAGAAGCGAGCAGGAAATCCAAATTCAAATCCAAACACCAATCAATTCAAAATGTGTAAATCAACCTACCATAAGTTCCTCCAAGACATTCCCAAATGCGAGCACCACCTCCACATCGAGGGCTCCCTCTCCCCCTCCCTCCTCTTCCGTCTCGCAGAAACCAACAAAATCACCCTTCCCAGCGCCACAGACTCCTCCTTCACCTCCATCACCACCCTCGAAGCCCGATATGATCGCTTCACAGACCTCAACGATTTCCTGCACTACTATTACATCGGCATGTCCGTCCTAATCACCTCCTCGGATTTCGAATCCCTCGCCTACGAGTACTTTACCCGCGCACATGACGATGGTGTTCACCACGCGGAAATCTTTTTCGATCCCCAGGCTCACACTAGTCGTGGGATTTCCTACGAGTTAGTAGTTTCGGGATTATCGGCTGCTCAGAGAAGGGCAGAGAAGGACTTTGGACTTACTTCTAAACTTATTCTTTGCTTTTTGAGACACCTTTCGGCTGGGGAGGCGGAGACTACTTATGAGAATGCGGTAGCTCTTGGGCATTTCTCCAGCGGAACGGTTGCGGGGATTGGACTGGATAGTAGTGAAGTTGGGTTCCCGCCTGAGATTTTCCGGGAAGTTTTCCAAAAGGCGGCGGTTGCGGGGATTCGAAGAACTGCACATGCGGGTGAGGAGGGCGATTCAACATATATCTCGAGAGCATTGGATATCTGTAAGACGGAACGAATCGATCATGGGATTCGGTTGGTGGATGATGAAGCGTTACTCAGACGGGTGGCTGCGCAGAAAATTTTGGTTACTGTTTGTCCACTGAGTAATGTGCAATTGAGGTGTGTTACGAAGGTCGCTGAGTTACCGATCAGGAAGTTCTTGGAGGAGGGCGTGAGGTTTAGTATTAATAGTGATGATCCTGCTTATTTCGGTGGGTACATTCTGGATAATTATTGTGCGGTTCAGGAGGCTTTTGGGCTGAATTTGAAGGAGTGGAGATTCATTGCTGAGGGGGCTATTGAGGGGAGTTGGTGTGATGAGGAGAGGAAGAAGGTTCTTTTGCTGAAGGTTGAGGAGTGGGCAAAGAACTATGAGGGAATTGAATTATAAGTGAACTTTGGGATGTAAAAACAACACTGCTTTCCATGCGATGCTCTGGCTGAATGCACGCTTTCGCTTAGTAGCAGCTGGTTGTTGGGATATTACACATCAACACATCATTTACTCAACGAAGCAAGAATCTAGCATCTTCTCTTTTCTTTCTCACTCTAGACAAGCCCCCGTGGTCAAAGTAAGCTACTAGAATCAGGTACAAAAGTCCGAGCTATACTGAAAGATACACCAAAGAGACGCAAAAGAGAAAGCATCACGAAATGTTGGCTGTGCTTGGAAATGAAAAGTAAAGAGCCATCCTTGGTGTATACCACGAAAATCGAACATGAATATAGCTGCTTAAAAACTCTGGGACACGTTAGAAAAGAAGGTTCAGGCATAAACAGCAGAATTATAGGATTTCGACTGTAGTGAATATTTCGACAGTAAGCTCTCCTTTAGGTTTTGGGAACTCATTTCCTCGATCAGGGCTCTAGCGGATGCGTTGTTAAGTAAGGGCAGTGATGAAAACCCACACACAAAGTCGTCTCTCAAACAATTTATTACTCGGCCCAAAACTCCGCACAAGCCTTGTATGCTTTGGTGTTTTAGTTTGCTCAAAGGTGTTTGACAGTCTATAAAACTCGGCTGCTGATTTTTTATAGGCGTAGAATGCTCCGTTCCTCGTTTGAATAACTGCAGTCTTTGCAGATTTTTAATACTTATGGGTCGCCTTCTCATTTCTCTTAGCCTAGAATAAGAGAAATTGAATTAGGAAGGGTATGAAGTTATGGATGATGACTTTCAAAAATCTAAGATTACCGTGGAACTTCTGTAGACGAGAATTTCCACTACATCATCAATACAATCGGAAGCCGTATGTGAAACCTTGTTTCCAGTCTTACGTATTTATAGGGTAATTCCTGAAAATCGAATAAAGGATAGAACGGACTACGTTCGATTCAATCATTATAAGCGCTGGAGAGGTTGCACCTCAGCCAGATTTTGGTTTCGACTTTAGATAACAAGATTATATATTCCCAAGTAAGTAACGGCGAGCTTATAGACATGTCACGGTATATTCGCTCAAGTAATGATGCTAGTATAATATTTCATTGTCGAAAATAGTCTTGTCGTCGATTTTTCGTATTTCAAAATCGCATCGTAAAACAGTATATTCGAAATACCTCTGAGTACATGTCTTTCCTACTTCTCGAATCGCCTGTAACAACTACGCTCTTAGTCATAAAAGCTCCGCCTTCAACGATTGCTTTGCGTAACATGGTGTTCTTACAAATGAGAGAGTCAGTACCTCGCCCTCTCCAAAGGTAATGCCAAAAGAAGAACAAAAGACTTCTCTAAAAATGGAGACCTGACATACTTTAACTCTCAACTTCCTGAACTATAAAAAGCATGTTATACGAGAATGTCGAGGTAATTAAGTTACTTGAATAAAGTTGTAAGATCGATAAAAGTATAGAGTGCTTGCTACTTATCCGAATGCATTCACAAATTACGAGTCTTTCAACTCCTTTGGAATATTCAAATTACCCGAAAGGAGTAGGAAGAGTGACTTGTATTATAACTAGCGAATACCGCTTAAGACTGCCAAATTCTCGCTTTCAGGCAACAAAATTACCAAAGATATGCATGCACGTCTTTGACCCTGAAAAAATAAGAACATATGATCTTTTGTTGTCTGAATATACTTACAACAAGAATTGTCCATGGCAACTCTGATCGGTGGAGCGGACAAATCCACATTTTATCTCGGACGAGCTACCTCACGTGGTGACGATTTTTCTGAGTTAAGCAACCTCCCTCCATTCTAAATATCCTCCCTATCACAGGCTCTTATCCTCTATAGCAATGCGCTTATGTCATTTGTTTTCTAGCTGATCGCGATGATACCCCGGTTGAGTCATGCGTTTCGTGTCCCAATTTCAGTGTTTTGGCTTTCCCCGCCTTGGTCAGCCTAGTACTTAGGATAGGATAGGCTACTCACCTAGGTAAGGATAGGAGAGGCTAGGCTAGATTAGGGTCAAGGCTAGGCTAAGTTTAGCAGGCTAGGTACTCTAACTAGGATAGGAGTGGCTAGGAAAGTTCTAAAAACAGGATAGGAGTAAGGTACTATCTCTCTCTCTAATTACATTATAATAACCTACCAAAAGTGGACCTGGGGGAGGCAGTGCTTTAGAGGGGTAATGTTAAAGCGTAGAACCAGTAAGTTAAGCTCTTTTTTAAACTTTAAAGCTATTAACTTTTAAGACTATTTATAGATTATTATAGAAAGGGTTTATAGTGAATTGAGGAATCAGCTTATTAAGTAAGGAGGAGGTATATATATATATACCTCCTCTTGTGCCGAGTAACCTCTATTCTACTAATAATACTTCCTATTGCTTTTAACGTCTTATTTAGTATTAAGCTCTTTTTTAACCTAATAATACTCTTATCTATCTATCGAGGATGCTTCTAAAGCGTAGTAAACAAGTCGCTTATAAGAGCGTTGTTACTAAGGCTAGTAACAGAGCTGCTAAGGCGCTCTAAGCTTAACTAGTAGAAGACGATAATATCGAAGACGATAAGCGCGATAGACGAGTTAGTAAAGTACGCTATAACACTCGAGCAGCTATATAAGTACGATATACTGCCTAGGACGCTACTACTAATTAAGACGATACTATAAACAGCGCTTACTATCTAGCTTATTAAAGAAGATAAGTATAGTAGGACTAGGGTTAAGCTTAAGACGATAATAAGATAGACTTCTATCTACGAGGTAGAGGCGACAGCGACAGCGACAGCGACGACGACGACGACGATAGTATTAATAAACCTCCTCTCTAAGACTCTATCTAAGTAATAGGCTAAATAACCCCCTCCTCTTTTAAGGTAACTAATACCTCTAAGTTAATAGATATATAGGTAGATATAATAGCAGATACTAGAGTTATATAGAGGGACTATTTAATAGAGGATACTCTTAGAGCTTTGCCTCTAGATATCCTTAGAGATACTCTTAGAGCTTCTTCTAGAGCAACTTCGGTTAAGGTAACTTTAGTATAGAATACTCTAACTTTCAAAGCTACTTATAAGCTAATTTTAGCACGAGATACTCTTATAACTTTAGCGCTACTGCCTAGAGTAACCTGGTAGGAGTTCTAGGGCTTAGCTAGAGTAATTAAAGTAATATTACTATACTAGTTACTAATTAAGAAGCGGATAAGCAGAGCTAACGATTTAATATACTAGAGAGAGAGATAGTATATACTAATAATACTCGTTAAGCTAACCTCTCTCCTTATTAGGAAGTACTACTAATAGGTAAAGGAATTAATCTAAAAGAGAATCTATTAAAAGGAATATTAGTAGTAAATAATAATAGTAAGAATATCCTCTCTTATATACTTAGTATAATTAATAGTCTTCCTCTAAAACATAAGAAGTACTTAATATAAATTATATAAAGTATATTTAAGCTAAGAGATCTCTACTACCTAGACAACGACACCTCTTTAATTAACAACGACGAAAGTACTATCTCCTTTAATAAGGAAGCTAGTATATTAAATATTAAAGTAAAGAAGACGCTAAAAGTCTTTAGATCTAATACTACTAAGTAATCCTATTACTTTCTAGTATATACTATATATATAATCTTCTTATTTAGTAGAAGTATCTATATTTAGCTTAATAACTTTAACTATAGAATTATAAGCCTAGCTAAGGATTATACTTAGGTAGAGGTAATCTAATTAGCACTCTTCTAGTAGGAAAAGGTGGTTAGTAGAGGCGGATTAAGAAGAGTAGAATTATAAGAGATACTTAAGAGTATAATTACTTAATACTATTAGATAAGAAGACTAGGCCGTAGTAGTAGTAGAGAAGGAAGAAGAGAGAGTTATTAAAGTTATAATTAAGATAGTAATATCTCTTTATAAACGTGTTTTAAAATAAGTAAACTAGGAGGTTATAAAGACCTAAATTATACTTAAATCTATCTATTAAAAGAGGATAATAAGAGCGATAAGAAGGAGATAAGAAAGAGCTAAGAAGTTAGTATAAAAGAGACAATAGATAGAGACTATAGTAGTATTAATAAAGATCTTTTACTTTAATTTATATCTTCTTATCTATACTCTTCTATACCTATTTAATTGAATACTATAGTATTCTTCTCTTTATACGATATATCGAAACCGCTACTAAATATATTACCCTCTCTATTATCTCTTAAAGTATAGAAGGCACTATTACTCTAATATCTTAATTATTCGCTTCTAGAAAACATTAATAATATACTTCGATTTAGAGCGCTAATTAGGTATAAGAGCTTAGAAGTTTTACGTATATTAAAGAACCTCTCGTCAGCTATTAAATTTAATAAGCTTTTAACTTCGAAAGTAAGAAACAATTTAAAAGCTAGCCTAATCGAGAAAGTTAATCTATGCTAGAGAGCATCTTTTATAGCTTCTCTACTTAGTTTTATACCTAAACTAAAGCCTAATAGTAATCGACGCTAAATATACTATTTATCTTACTCTAAAGGCTACTTAATAAATTATTATATATTAGACGAGTATATATATCTAAAGTACGTCTCCTTCTAAGAGGTATTAGCTATAGTATAAGAAGCTAGCCGAGGGTATATAATACTTAAAAGAGATATGTCTAATGCTTTTTAAATAGTATTAATTATACTACAAATTTACTAGCTTTTAGGTTTCTAATAGAAAGGGATTTATTACGCTTATATAGTACTACTCTTCAGCCTTACTATAATACTATTTATCTTTAATATCTTTATAGAGGCTCTTAAATAGATAATATAATTATACTTAGAGTAGTATATTATAAGCTACTATTTAGATAACGAGTTTACTATGTTTAAAGCTATTAAAGCTACGCCTTAATTCCTTAAGAAATAAGCTATAGAGTATAAGACTCTTACTTAAATATTAGGTATACTAATTAATAATAAAAAGAGCGCTTAAGATATACTCTTAGAAGTAATAGAGTACTTAATAGATACTATTGCTTTTAGAGCCTCTATACCGCTAGAAAAGCTAGCTAAGATAAAGCTTAAGATACGCTAATTTATCGACTATAGAAGTATTACTTATAATAAGCTTAAATCGCTTACTAGCCTTCTATCTTTTTACGCTTCTATAGTATAATTAGGCTAGGCCTTCTACTATAACTTCTAGATATTTATATATATATAGCTCGACTATATACTTTATATAGAAAGAAGGCGCCTCTTAAAAGAAGTCTAGAAGGACCTTAGGTAGTAGAATAAGATATTACCGTAGTTTAATAGTATATACTTCTTTAATAATATCTAGTTATATATATACCTTTTTTATAATACCTTTATTAAAGGCTTAAAGGCCTTCTTTTTAGAAGTAGACGATCTAAGATATATTTAGTAAAAGTATACGTATATACTACTAAAAGAACACGCTTTTTAGTTACCTCTTCTAAGGATTAGAAAGGACTCTTAATTTAATATAAATATCTTTAAGATTAAGGTAGTAAGAGTATTCTTTAAACGATAGAGAGAGGTATAGGTAATAAAGAGAGTAATTATCTATATAGATAATACTACTATATAGATTAGACTCTTTAAGTAGTCTTTAAGATACCTCTACTAAAATCGCCTCTTATAAGCTACTTTATACCTAGCCGCCTAATTCGATATCGACATATAATTAGAGTATATACTAGGAGTAGATAATATCTTAGTAGATACTCTCTCGTATAATTTATATAGAACAGTAGCTAATTAGTACCTATACTAGTAGTCCCTCGATTTAATAATCTCTTTCTCGATTACCTCGAATATATAAAGAATAAAGTTAGAATATCTAAGATATACGTAAGGCTCCTCTATTACAGCCTCTTACTAAACACTTAGAAGGTATATAATATATATATACACTCTTTTAAGAGGTTCTAGGTTAAGAGACTTTAGTAACCGTGGCTAACGACGACTTTAATACTTTATAAGTAGGTTTTAAGGAGAGTATATAACAGAATCGGTTAAGGACTTTTAAAAGCAGACTCTATATAAATCGGCCTTTCTATAATTCGATTAATATATATAGAGCGTAACCTAGATCTAAAGCTATTCGAGTCCCTACTTTTACGTTAAATTATAGTAGGCGTTTAAGTAATATAGGGCCTTTATAAGAAGAAGAAGGTAGAGCTTTTATTAATACTATAATTACACTAGATTACCTCTTAAGCTCTAAGGGCTAGGCCTCGGGTTCTATAGCTAGGATAGATTAATAGTCTTAACTTCGAAGCTATTATAAAGCTAGCTTTTATAGGATTCCTTTGTACTATAGAGATCACGTATAAAGACGCCGATTTAGTTAACTATAGAGTATTTATATATATATACCTTTAATAACAGGATATTACTTTTATTAAAGAAGACGAATATATAATTATATATCTATAATTAAGTAAATTAGACTACGAGTATATAGGAGTAGAGATATTTGTATTAGATATAGGATTACCTACCTACTTTATAGTAGTACTTCGAGCGCTATTTACTCTCGATTCTTAATCTCCTATAATACTACTCTTTCGCTAGGAGAGTAGCTCCTTTATAAGAAACCGATATATCAGCTCTTTATACTACTATCTCTAAATAGTCAGCGTTAGTAATAGTATATTATATTTAGAACATAGTCTATATAGAGGCGCTACGTAATATACTTCTAATAATAGAGTATTAGATATAGATATTTAGATACTTAGAAGGTAGACTTTAAATACTTTTAAGAGGTACTTTACTCTAAGCTATTAGAAGTAATACCTTTTAAATAGGCGCTTTTTAATAGACAGGGCTCTCTCTCTCTTAGCCTAGTAGGCTTTAGAAGACCTCTATAGTTAGTAGGTAATATGTTCTCTATTATAACTATGTTATATTACTATTTACGCTACTTATAGTCCTTTTTGCTTTTAAAAAAGCCTTATTCTTTCTTATATTTATAGTAGCTTCTCTTCGATTAGTTAAGTAACCTCTCTTAAGACGGCTAATAGTACTTACTCTTTTTACTCTTATATTAGTAAGATGCTTAGAGAGCCTTCTAATTAGCTTAAAAAGAAGGTATATAAGAGAGTATAGAGTAAGATACTAGAAGCTAGCTAGTAAATATAGAAATTCTTAAAATAGCTTTAAATATATATATATAACGAAAAGCGATAAATAGAAAGGGTTTATAGTAAATTAAGGAATTAGCTTATTAAGTAAGGAGAAGGCATATATATATATACCTCCTCTTATACTAAGTAACCTCTATTCTACTAATAACACTTCTTATTACTTTTAACGTCTTATTTAGTATTAAGCTCTTTTTTAACCCTACTCTTATACTCCTTTATAATACGCTTACTAGGATTAGTTAGTACTTTTTTAGCCTCTTAAATAAGTGTAATAGCTGATAGTACTTACTCTTTTTACTCTTATATTAGTAAGATACTTAGAGAGCCTTCTAATTAGCCTAAAAAGAAGGTATATAAGAGAGTATAGAGTGAGATACTAGAAGCTAGCTAGCAAATACAGAAATTCTCAAAATAGCTTTAAATACGTGTATATAACGAAAAGCGATAAATTAATAAAATAGATATCTAGGACCTTCTTACTACCCCGCGTACGCCTACTCGCTTTTAAGAAAAGAGATATAAACTCTACTCTAAAGAGATAACCTATTCTAATCGAATCCGGATTAAGACCGCCCTAGAATAGGCTACGTCGTATAAGGTCTTTAAGAACTATTAATATACCTATAGCTATAGTCTATAATAGATCCGCGAGACTTAGAATTATTCTATAACTCCTTAGAAGTCGAAGTATATAAGCTAGAAGCCTACTATCTTACTCTAGAGATAATAGAGGCTAAAAGAATAGCTTCTTAAAGACTAATCCTACTAATATATACCTTTCTACTATATTATATAGTTTATACCTAAACTACCTTAGCTTAAAAACTATAGCGAAGAGGCTATTCGTACTACTTTTAAGTAACTCGGTTATAAAAGAAGGACTTTAAAAAGGAAGAGGTTTTTAAAGCTTAAGAAATATAAAGATAAACGTCTTAAGTTTATAAGAGAGGCTATAACCTAGAGCAAAGAGAGACTCTAGTAGTAGTACTTTTTAAACGAGGTTTAGACTTAAAGAGGAGCGTTTATACAAAGTTAGGTTATAGTACTTATTAGTAGAGATTCTAAAGACGTTAAAATAGATCGGTATTATCTAGAATACTTATAATATAAGTACTTAAGAAGACTAAGTTAGATATTCTATAGTATAATATATAAGCTAGAGAGAAAGAGACTAGAGACGTTTTAGAAGAAGGAATAGAGGAATATAGACTCTTATAAGTATAATAAGGTGATTCTATTATAAATAGAGTCTTAGTTCTATAGATAGAGAGATAAATAGAGGTACTATATAATATAGTAGTAAGATAGAGCTTTCTACTACTAATCTTAGAAAACAGAAGATAACCTTTATAAAAGAGATATCTCTTAGATTATCTAGCCTCTTTATTCTTTAGATCTTAACCTTATAGAGTATATTTAAGCCTAGATAAAAAGGTATATCTAGGAATACTATTTCTAAGCTTTTTATAATACTAAAACTATTCTATTAGATACTTTAAGAGATATTATCTATAAAGCTTAGAATACTATACTAGATAGTTATATAGAAGGGCTTTATAAGTCATAGTAGAATCGATATTAGGTAGTTATTAATACTAAGAGAGGACCTACTAGATACTAAATAATAAAGTATTTAATATTCTACTAAAAATAGAGTAATTCTTACTAGTTCTACGCTTTAATATCACCTCTCTAAAGCACTGCCTCTCTTAGGTCCACTTTTAGTAGGTTATTATAATATAATTAGAGAGAGAGATAGTATCTCTCTCTAATTATATTATATATATATAGTTGTTTTAGTATAGTAAATGTCTATACACCGTACTATCCCCTCCTTTAATTATATTATATAGTATATAGACATTACTATACTAAAACGACCGTACGTATACAATGTAATTAGAGAGGGGGATAGTAGCTAGGCAGATGAAAAAAGGAGGCTAGACTAGAGTAGGATTAGGAAGGCAACCCTCTAATTAGGACCTAGACTCTCTTTTCTACCCGAGACTCTCTTTTCTACCCGCTTTTCAGGCTTTAAGCGAAATTAACTAGCCTAACTCTTCTTATCCTAGCCTCTCTATTTAGTAAGGAAAGGCAAGTAAGTACTATAGAATAGGAGTAGCTAGGAAAGCTAGAATTTTGTAACGGCATACCGTCCTATATAGCCGAGATTATATGGCATATGCCGTGTTTCAGTAGTTGTTGTTTTATATTATCTAATTTAGGAAGGTTACGTACGTCCGAGCTTTTAGACGTACTTCGTAGGTTCGAGCTTTTGTATTAGCCGACGTATGTCGTTGTTCGGTTTCGTACCCCTTTTTGTATTATCCGAAACCTCTTATATATAGCAGCCTACTCTCCTAGAGTTAGAAAAGGCTAGTTTAGCCTTTTCTTCCGTATTAGTGCCTAGTATCTACATACGTCATTCTACTATACGCACTCCCATATGCCTCTACTGTAGTTGTGTGTATTTCGTGCCGTTATAAATTTAAGGATAGGAGAGGGCGGGATAGCCTTAAAATAGAGGCAGGAAGGAGAAGGAGCGTCGAGGTAGGATAGGATAACAGATTAGGCGGGGAAACTCAAAACTCTGCCTAATTTTGCGAGTTACTATCTCCCCTTTCTTTCAATTGGGATTGCTCACGGGTAGAATTTGGAGATCGATGCCTGTATCTGACAGCATGTTCAAGTGCAAATTTCGGGGAACCTTATTGGCATACTGGCCATGGCTGTGCCCGTGGCTTGGGTTGGAGTTGACAACTCACTATGAGAGCCTCTCAAAGCTGCCTCTTCCTTATCTTCTTGAAATTTTCAAGGTTGAGAGTGACTACCCTTGTAGCAGCTGTCATTAGGCGCCAAAGGTGTTCTGGTCTGTTGGGCATGTTATTATCGGGAGGGGGCAAGGCTAGTAAGACATGCATAAACACATTGACAATTTTTCTTATAGTTATCACCTAGGTCGGTTAACTGGAAGAAGCTACTGCGAGTTATGGTTCCGAAGTTCGGAGGGCTAATCGCAGTCGCCCTTCTTAATTCTGACCTGTTATACAACAGGTTAGACCGAACTATTGTAGCGAGATTTAAGACCACCCAGGCCTTACAAAGGCCCTGGAAACCCCACAAAACCCGCTTTAAAGGTGCACCACAGGCATGCCGATTTAACCGAACCCGAGCCTTAGAAGGGCCAGATCATAACGTTATAACCAGCCCTCCTAAGAGCTATATGACTCGTCTAACGTCGGTATAACCACGTCGCCTTTTAAGCTTTGTTAGCGCGTGGAGAGTTACGTATATAATCGGCCTTTGACAGCATTTATAGAAACGTAACAAAAAAGACTAAAAACCTGTTATATAATAATAAATTATTTATTTATCTCTAAACTTAAAGCTATTAATAGACTAAAAGTGTTCTACTAATTAGACTTAGTAATTAACTAATTATTTACTTATATAGATTTAGTCTATAATAGACTAAAAAGCTTCTACTTTTACTCTATTATAAACTAAAAACTATCTACTTTTAGTCTCTAATAGTCTAAAAACTATCGACTTTTAGTCTCTAATAGATTAATACCTATCTACTTTTAGTATAGAATAGACTAAAAGTCTTCTTTAACTTAATATTTTTAAATAATTAATTAATTACTTATATACTTCTAGTTTATTAATTATTTAAAATATACTACTTTAATTCTATTATATATTAAATATTTCTAAAACTTATATCTTTTAAGCCTTCTAGTCTATTATCTACTAAAAGTATATATATAGATATATATTTAATTAAATAATATATAATACTTTTTAGTCCTCTTAGTTACGTTTTTATAAATGCTATTAAAAGGCCGATTATATACGTAACCTCCTACGCGCTAATAAAGCTTAAAAGGCCACGTGGTTATACCGACGTTAGTCGAGTTATATATCTCTTAGGAGGGTTGGTTATAACGTTATAACCTAGCCCTCCTAAGGCTTAGGCTCGCTTCTTTTTACATGCCTGTGGTGGAATCCTCTTGTTTGTGGCTTCTGAGAGCCTTGTTTATAGCTTCTATGGGCCTTCAGGGACATTGTTTGATTGGATTTTGACCCTGGTATTTCATTTCGCTGTATGTTGTATGACTTTGCTACGCCGCAGAAGTCAAAGTAGCTCATTGGTGTTATGAAAAAGGGTTCATGCAGCCGTCTCTTCCTGGCTACCCACCCTCCTGCGAGCCCTATTCTCAAATTTATCTTATCTGTCAAGTTTCCCGACCTTGTTTTGACTAAATTTTCTGGTCTCTGCGATTGCAAACCTATTATAGCTGGATCAAGCTGGGGATATGGATTCAGCCCAATATTTGAACTTTGCTGGGAGCCTTGCTCGCGATATCAAATAGTGTCCATAAGTCATAATTTGACACTACTTCCAGGGAATCAGCTACCAAAAGATTTATGGGCATGTCGGTATTACGGGAATTATTCTGCGTTAGTTCTACTTTCACTTAACAAGACTATTTTTGCACATGTTCACCTGATGCTGACTACTTACACTGACCAATCGATCACAGGATAGGGTTATAAGACAATAGATTCAAGAATGTAAGTTTGTTGTGATTGATTCGAACCTTGAGGCTTTCATGAATTGATCCTAAATGTACCACTTCTTTCATTACGCTACTCCCCGTTTCCATTATCCAGGATTGGGCCATTTCTTTCTGTTTGAATACAGATAACACCAGGACCATTCTTCAGCTACGAGATCTATTTTTGGAGTCTGTTTGATGTGTTTTAATACGACTCATTGCTCTAACGGTGAGATCTTAAGACGAAACGCAGCATAGCGCTGTTGCTATAACTAGCAACTCTCCTAAAGTTAGAGCTGTGCTCGTCTACTCCTAGACTTTAGGGTTTGGGTAAGACATAACGCGTACAACTAGTATCCGCACCTCTGTTTAAGCTCCCTCCTACTCTGGAATCAACGATAGGTAGACTTCGCGGCAAATTATTCGCGATTATCAGGTACTACCTTGGTAGCCTATGGTATTTTCTGTCCGGCGTTGGACCATAGCTCCAATTCTTGGTATACGGCGAAGGCCTAAGTAAAACCAACCTAAATGAGGAACTATTAGTTAGAAGACAGCGGGAAATCTAATCTGGGGAGATCTAGCTTCATTATGCTGCATTAGCACTTCTAAACATAGTCTCTATGTTGAAAATTGTTGATGACCCAAATTGTACCTACGTTGGTTGTCCTGGACTACATTGCCCAGAAGAATATCCGGGATGATTGCCTAGAAGGAAATTTTCTCTCGAAAACTGCTGAGGGAAACATACGGGAGTGTTGGATTTCTTTATACCCTCTAATGGCGATTCTTGCCACCAAAATACATTGCGAAACTAACATCACTGACTAACATTAAGAGCGCATTGCTAACGTCTTAAAATTCTATGAATGTGGGTCCCTCCTTTTTTAAACAGCTCAGAGTTTACAGATTACAGGGGCTCAGTCACCCATGCTTCCCATTCTGAATCTGATGTCTTATACCCTATCCACGTATTTAACCAGACGCTCCATATTTCTCAACCACAATGAAATAGCACTGAACTATTCTGCCTTGCAATTTGCGGGCAATGGGCTTCCAGTGTCGGAGGAGGGATTCGGGTTTCAAACCATTGGAGCGTTTGATACGGCTAAACAATCAGTTCTGGGAACAGACGAGTATGGGGCTTCCGAATTCCTTCTTGGAAACATGGGGATGGACAATAAAAACTCACTTCCATATTGGGGCCGTTTTGATGAGAATGTCGACTCCTTCGAAAACCAATTGTTTGAAGAGCTGGAAACGACATTGAGTCACACAACTCAAGTTCGACAGGCTCATGCAAGCAGCTTGACATCTTCCACTGAGATGTTTGAGCTTGAAATAGAATCCAACGTCTTTCCGAAAACGCCATTCGTGGACACTGAATTCCTGAATGTAGACCCCCTGCAGTTAAACAGGTGAACTATGTTTTCTTATATTCTTACGAAATACTTAGCGTATCTAACCCTTGTGAGGTCAAGCCCCCCATCATCTCAACAACACACATATTCGCGCCAACCAAAAATCATCAACAATTCTCGAGGTCATCGCAACCATACAAAGTGAGTCCCCGCTGCACAAGGGGCCACCAAGCAGACTGACTTAGCACTCTCTAACACCTTTTGAAAACCTAAGCCATCGTTGCCCACGAACCAACTGCACAAGAACCTACACACGATCTGCAGGACTTTGTCGCCATTTGCGTTCTCATAATGGACTACGACCCTATGTTTGCGGCTTTTCTGGCTGCAAGAGGGCCGCACCAAATGGCTTTGCGAGGAAGGATCATTTGCGACAGCATCTCCGAAATGTGCATGGACTTTTGGATTAGGAATGTTTGACTTTGGAGAATGGCGTGTTTTTGTTAAAACGTTGCGTATTTGGTTTACAGTTGGCGTTGTGGCAGAACTCGAAACTGTATTTGCTCTGCTGGTTGCTTTCGTTATGTTTCGAGAATTTCAAGTACAGACTCTCTCTCCCAATATGGATTTTGGGGAAAATAAGGACACAGGCCCCTTGCATATTGGTGCACTTCGATATTGCTTTCATTGCGCAAATCACAACACTGTCATCATCTAAATGGTCTGAAAATACTTGACAATGTGGCTTGTGGGCCATTTAAGCGAGGACTCAAACCTGTAGTTAGAATCTCATCAGGAACTTGAATATCTTGATTTCAACGGCATTTCATTTTTTAAACCCCGTAAATCCGCAGAAACGTTAAACAGTTATCATAAAAAGCACCACCCTAACAAGCCGCAGCCCCACCCGCAGCCCCACCCGCAGCACCCGCCGCTCCGTTATTATTCCTCCTGGCCTTCTCAACCAAAGCAGTGATAGTGATCACAGTCACAATCTCAAATGCAATACCCAACTCAAACCTCGGATCGCCGTTATTTCCCAAAAACGCCATCTTGCCCTTCTTCCTCGATCCAGCATTTGGACCAGTCCATGCGGCAACAGTCTGACCAGTAGAACTTCGAACCAACTTCATTCCATGACTCCTACCATTTAAATTTCGAACTTCCCTCCCACGACTACTCTTCCAGTTGAATTTTTCAATGTTGCCGTTGGCGAGTGGAAGAGTGAAACCATAGGTGGATGAGAAAGCGCCTTCTTTTTCTACCTTGGTTGAGATCTTTTGCCCCGATGGTAAGAAGAGGTGAATGTCGATGGAACTTGAGAAGGAGTGGAAGATTGCTGTTGCCATGGGTGGTGATGACTCGACGTTTTGTGAATGTATTACTACATCAGGTTGTGTACTGAAGGCACCATGTGTCGAGATGTAGAATAATGGAGCGGTTTTAGAAGAATCGGCTGATGTGGCGATGCAAAGGTCGGAAAAGCTTGATGGTGCATGGTATACACCGAAATTTGATGGGAAAATAGTATTTGGGGTGTTGAATGTTTGCAGAGGTTGCTGCAGTTGAGAAGGAACTGAGGTGGGAATGCTGTTTTGTTTTTCATTTTCCGGCAACGCATCCGAAGTTGGTGGTGTGTAGGGTGGTGGAGCGTCCATTTTATCGTAGATTTGCCTTGTAAAATTGTATAAAGTGGAATTGAAAGAAGGAGAAGACCAAATAAATATACAGTGATCGCCCCAAGGCGCAGCTTCTGTTAACGCTGATCTTTCACGTAAATCCACTAGACCGAAAGGGGCTGATGCTAAACAAGCAACTCCCTCAGCCTCAATCCTTTTGTTCCTGGCCAACCAAATTCTGCTGCCTTTGGCTGTATGATTCCGTGGGTTTGGCCTCCACCATTACTCAGCTGATCATCCTGTTGTAAGAGATTCGGCTGACAACACCCCACCATTTACCCCACTAACAGCA
Source organism: Hymenoscyphus infarciens (assembly GCA_001414345.1). Taxonomy (NCBI): domain Eukaryota; kingdom Fungi; phylum Ascomycota; class Leotiomycetes; order Helotiales; family Helotiaceae; genus Hymenoscyphus; species Hymenoscyphus infarciens. The sequence goes on from LLCB01000014.1 coordinate 170,509, forward strand.
ACACCAGGAGTTGATATTGTACCTTTAGTATTGAAAGAAAAATAGAACTTCAACTGCGTCATATAATTAGGGCAAACCCCTAGCGTTGTGGTCAGAACTTTTACGAAGTTCGTCTACCCTGACCCTAAGTGTTGTCAGAGTTTCTTCCGCATCTCTTACGACGAAAAATGTCTCCAGATATTTTGTTAAGTCTTCATGATGTCCTGTCATCGATTGTTAGAGCTGGTAGCAGTGGTATCATATTCTTGAATAAGATTGTTCCTGTGAGAACGAGTCAGTACATAAAGTTTGGCTCATCATTAAACGAAGCATACCAGTAATCCCAATCCATGGGGATATCATTCATTTGGAGGTTAGGATCAAAGTTGATCCCCAAGTCGTGTGTATTGAAATCTTCCGTATTCATAATCCCATTTTCTGGATGAGACGGGAGTGAGAAGTTTGTGGAAGTATCCAAGGAGTTCCAATTCGATCCCATGGCTCGACTTAGTCTCTGGGAATGAAGTCTGGAGTCTCATGAAAATTTTGGCGTTTTTCCCAGGCTTTGAGCACCAGGCTTCCAATCGCAGCTCGCAGCTCATTATTCCGATCCGTCAAGAGTTCCGGATGGTAACGATATACGTCTTGTACTACCTGCCAAGCTTCGGAAGTCTGGGGCCCATCACTCTTGTATTGTAGCTCGGTGATTAGGAACACAAAGACATTATATTGAAAATGGCTCTCAATAACCCACCAGAACTTCTTCATGCTCTGCATTGACCGGATAGTGCAGTCATATTTCATGATGATGAGGCTATTTCGAAAAGCGATATCGTTTTCATGTCGTTGACTTCCTAGTTGGCCTGTCTTCTTATTGCGAACCGACTCCAGTCTCTTATTTGAAATGATTGACAAACCAACAGATTCAGTCAAGAGGTGAAGCGGGATAGATTTATCACAGTACATGATGTATTTCTTTCTTAGCAACTCTTCGAGAGCGTTCAGCCATTTCTCTATGACACCCCTAGTAATGTTGTCTTTATTTCGCCAGTCGTAGGTTTTACCGGCATTCATGAAATAATTGCCGCATTCAAAAGTCATCAGAATAAAAACCATTTCCGTTGGACCTTCAATAGACGGCGGCAGCTCTTTCATATCCAGGTACAGGTCGCTATCGTTGAAGTTTCCGGGAAGTTTTGTGTCCCACGACTTTTCAATCATTGATTGTCCCATGCCAGCTTGGTGTCCACTTCGAGCGTCCAGCATTCTAATTTGCCACCATCATCTTCTTCGCATTTCTGCTTCAAACACCGAAAGATTGTTGTCTAAGGATGCGCCGTCGCGATGAACGTCCATTCTTTGCCCTAGTCTGACAGCAGTACCACAAAGTAACCAGAATGCATAGGGATCATGGCTATTCCGAATACCAATCTGTGTTCACCTCTTAGTTAAATGAAAATTGGATCTACTGCGATCAAAGATGGTTACCAAGTATATAACCAAGGCTCGAAGTGTGACGATGTCGCAAGAATGCAAAATTCCCACCCTCACCAAAGCCTGCTCCGCACCTTGAGTGTACCGGGTTATTAGGGGATTTTTTGATTCCCCAAAGATAGTGTTGCACTCATCGTCATCGAGGGACATAATGGCCGCTGTATATATAGCAAACATGAGAGCTTCGAGGTTCTTGGGGATGTTCTCAATATTACCTGATGCTTCCAAGATTGCGCCCTGAAGGGTAGGTGTATGTACAATCTTTGACAGAGGATTGACATTGTCGAGAAATAATTGCCAAAGCCGGAATATGTTCACTGGAGAGGGGTGCGAAGGCCGTGGCGGGTTCGATACTGACGAGAATAGAATACCACTTCCATCTGGGGCACACTCGGAGTCATTTTCTTCAGAAGAAACATCTCTTTTTGGCTCAGAAAGCTAGTTCCAGTTAGTCGATACTAAAATACCATTCAGGGCTCTCATACCTCATCTAATAGTTCGGTCCATAAATTGCTATTTGAGTCAGAGAATAGTTTTTCACAAGTGTCTTTGTGAGGTACATACTTGTCGATAAATCTAGATTTTCCATCCGTCGAAATCAGTGTACCACTTGGTTCAGGCTTTAGAACTTCGTGTAAAGCATCGTGATCATCCACGTTCAATCCATGGATTTTGAGGAGGGCTTCGCATTTTCTTAGCCGCGCATTCACGTCAATGTCTGTCCTCTGTTTTCGACGTGGTGCTGCTGGCTGAAAAGGGACGCAATTTGCCCCCGCTTTCTTGCAATTGGTGCATGGAATTTGACGGTCGCACTTGATCTTTTTCTGTGTGCAAAGTGTGCAGCTGTATTTGAGTGTTTTGGAAACCCCGCTTGGTGTTGTTGATGTTATAGATTCCATTGCAAACTTTGGATAGATGGCAGGTGTGTTTTCAGTACCTTGGTGCTGTGGGGAATCCCCCAACAATTTGCGGCACAGCACGATGTCACACCACGTGCTGTAAGCACTATGAAAGCAACCCCATCCGGAACCCCTTGAATTTTAAAAAGACTTGAGAGAAAACTGTATAAAACGATGGGTGTTGAATTCTACAGTTGCCTTTTTTCACCCTCTTCTGCCTAAACTTAGCACAACCTTTGCGGCCGATCCTGCGAAGGGATTTGGTTCCAATCCAAATAATTCCATATTGAAGTAAGGGTTTATGTTTTTGGAAACTGATATTGGCAAACATCTGTCTTACAAAACTCAAGTACTACCTACCAAGTTGTGGTTTGTCACTCAATTAGCCCCCTGTAATTCACAGTCAAAGGAAATCCTTTCGGTCTTAGAAAGAGGCTACAAATCAGACTACTAAACCATGACAATGCATATGGTATCTGATTGCACGACGGACGGCTCCGTAGCATTCAATATACCTTTTGAAATAACTTGGAGAAATGCTGAAGATTCTGTGAACTGGATGTTTTTAATAAAGCCTGCAACCGGGGACTTCGTTTTCTCCCTTGTTCGGCTCGATTGCTATTTAACAAAATTGGCCCGAGTTGACAAATCAATATTTCATTGTACATATGACACTATTCCTGGAGAATTTGAAAAGTATCTAATCCCATTCTCAGACGCTCAAGCAAATCTGTCGCCGCATGCTCACCACGTCGATTTCCTATGTTGTAACGAGCAGAGTCAGCACGACGACATCTTTGAGCCTGGAAGTTTCCCCGAAAGACACGAATTCCATCATTGCCATCACAACACCATTCTCTGACCATATTTGCAATTTGCTGCCGATGCATTCGCCAATGTAGATCCAGAACATGTGCCCCCGCCCCTTGGGCCCGATTCTCAAGGTAAGGAAGCATGGCGGTCTTGACCGTCCAGATTTGCATTATTCTCTTGTGGTAGAATGCTGTGATTAGATCTGACTTGACATCTTCTTCGCTTCGAGGTTCTGGAGTCCGCTTGAAAACAGGGAATATACTTGATTGAACGAATTTGATGGTATCCGAAACGGTTTTCCCAGCTCCCCACCATCCTACAAGGGAAAAATTGTACTGGTTATCGACAGGTGCTTCCATATCATCCGCCATCACTGTTCAGCCAATGTTAGCCAGCACGTTACAGAAGATATTAAAACAACGTACTTCTCATGACAGCTCTATCGAAATTATCTGCTACGCTGCATCCGAGTCGAACAGCCGGTGGTGAGTTGGGGTGGTCTGCTGGAAAATGTATCTCGACACTAGAAATGAATGTCAGCATTTAATTATGTTTATACTGCAATTCAAAACTTACCAAAAGGCGCCCCCCTCCCAAGCAGTTCCTTTCGGTCCAATGAAGTATGCCACAATGCAATTACACGACATTTGTTGTATCTGGAGATAAACACCGTCTGGCAAATTTTCCACAGCGCTGACAACCTCGGTGGCAAGCGGGTACATATCATTTGGAGGCTGGGTTTGGTGGATGTGACCGCAAATGTTCTGAACCCCCACTCGGTGAATTGCGAATGTCACAGGCACAGGCAGAGCCCCAGAAGCACGATGCCACAATGCACCCAATCCGCCGTCCCATGCATTTCTCATTGTCTGGTGTATTTCTCCTATGGCTTCGTTGCCAGGAATGACCATTTGCAAGACAGCAGCTCGCTGGAGTTGGTTGCCAAAGGAAAAAAGTACCGACGTATTGAGAGCTGATATGGGGTTGGCAGGAACAGTTCCAAGAGAGCGATGGAGCAGAAATGCTTCTAGCAGTGGATTACTTGCACAGAATTGCAGGAATCTGCCGATCTCATCGTGTAATTCTACGCTTGTTTCTGCCCCCGCAAAAGCCTCTATGTTTAAAACCGTGGAAATCCAGTCTGCTAAAGAGCTAGCCATGAGTATAGGAGATATATCTCGTGCGCCCGAGTGCCCGTGAAGTATCGAAAAGGAAAGGGTGTCGTTTAACAGGCCCAATACCTTCGCCAAAGCTCTCTCCTGTCCGGAAGTTGCGTTATCGAGAATGGCAATTAGGTAGTATACTGCCAGAACACAAGCTTGTGATTGGCATCCATCGTGTAAATTTGTCGAAGGGTCTCCACCACAAACCGCGCAAAACTCTTTGGTGCAGCGGTAGCACAGTAAACTAACATAACACCGATCTTGTGAGGAACACTGCAAACGCTGCAAGAGTTTGTCGTCGCCCAGAGGAGTTTTCAGATTTGGTAGCGATGATACGACTCGACAAAATGGACAGTCTGCCGGTGTAAGTTGTTGGGCCCCACGCTCAAGAGCGGTTCTGTCTGCGGCATTGACTCCTGGTCGATGTGGGGGGAGGCTGCTAGCGGAATATACCGCGCTGGTGGGGATACACAGCGGCATGCTGATATTTATCGAGTTCTTGTTGATTCGTACTGGTGGTGTCGTATCCAAAGCCCGTGGTGGGTGTTGCGAAGCAAAGAAAATACGGAGGCGGCAGAAAAATGCTGCAGAGACGGAGCCGACCGGTCAACCGAAGCGAGTAATTTGATACAGCATTTTCGCAACAGGGCTAGCAAAGAGAGCTATCCATGATGCTTAAATTGAAATCTAGTCCGGCAAGAACCAGACTTTTCAGTTGCTCTTTCTTTCGTCTTCAAAGGACATGCCCAGGTTTTCAATGAAGGGGCCTGCGGTGTTATCATGCATACACCACTGTTTTTGAACAAAAAACATGTTTCTTCGTGGAATTGTGGCACGATTTCATGGTGCTCAAACCCCCCTCTCAGGATGATACGCTTGCTAAGATCAAGTTTGAGAACCTTCGGCTTGGAGATCGCCGAGCGCAATCATCTACAAATCCTTCTGTCCTCGAATCCTAGAGCCTTTAGACTGCATAAGATGACCAGTTAGCATTCCGACTCTTTATTCTGGGGAATAACCCGTTTTCCAAGAGAAAATTTCAAGAAATATAAAAGATATAGAGTATATGTGATCTTAACGAGCCTTGGTGTAAGATTCAGAGGAGTTTATTATTCTCAAGCAGTGCTTTGTAGCAGCAGCCGGATTGTGCCTCAACGTCTGGGACCTCTAATTGCTTGATAACGTTTCGGGGTAACATTTGGTGCTGTAGGGAATATATAAGAATGCTTTTAAAATGACAAACGGCTATGATGAACTTCGACACAATATTGCAACGCCTTGCTTGAAAGAAACAGACCTGAGACTAAAAAAGATCAAAATCGCAAACCAAAAATTGATGTGGATAGTTCTGATACACTTTCAGAAACAGAGGAGTAGGAAAAGAGAGAATATATGGTGGCATCAACTTCCTTGGACTATTCGAGCTCTCTTCAGTGATACACTGTATCCCAAATGGGCCAAAAACATAGACTTAACGATAAAAATAAGACCGCACCACCCGTCTAGATGCGATGAAAAGGTTGAATTCAAATAGGAAAGAAAATCAGTCTTTCTCATATACTGAAGATTCTAAATAACGTTTTGACGCATGAAAGATGAGATTTGTACTTTCACATTCCAGTTCACGAAGAAAGAGATGTAGATTGTTCATGTAAAATCAAAAATCATCCCTCAAGTTTCTCAGTCAACGTACTAACCTATGGATCAGAAAGTTTCAGATCCATAAGAAAGACGTACAAATCTGAGATATTGGTGAAATCTGAAAGGAGAAGGATATACCTTCCAGCATATCCTTCACAATGAGATAAAATAATGACTTAGAACAAGGTGCAAAATTTAAAGAGGACGGGCAATATGTGAAGACTACAACTTACCAGCAGAGCCTCCACCCCCCTACCAACCACCCTTTCGTCGCGATCTCCTCTCATCTCCTCTAGCCCTCTCCACCTCTGAGATGAAGCACTATCCGCCCCTCATGGCTCATGGGATACAAGGCGCATGTGCGACATTGTCTATTGCAGGATCCAAGGCAGCGAGCGCACTGCAGTTGTAAGTTTTAAGTTTGGAATTGAGAATTAGTGGGGTGGGGCCGGATTCTCTTTTGACCGATTGGTGCAAAATTCCCCTGCGAAGCAGAAAAGGCATAGATCCGAAGTAAACCCGTAACTTATATCTGAGAGCTGCTATGTCAATGGTTCTTGAATAACTTAGGTAAGCAATAGACAACCCACTTAAGCACCAGAATCTAGCTATCTAAACATAATCTAACAGATTTTGTTTCTTAGTTAGTGAGATTTTTCTTTCCATTTCTATATATATCTTAAACTATATTCAGATAATTAAATAAATATATACCGAGCCACGTTTAAAAGGTCCCGGTATCTTTATTAGATAGTTTGATATTATCTCATAGCTAGCTAAATAGGCTCTTAGATAATTGCCTTGTTTTAGTAGTATATATCTTTTTAAAGTATATTCGACTATATTTTAGAATATGCCACACTTTTTAGATATACGGGCTAAACGATTTGGCATATCTAAAAGTGTTGAATATATTAAGTTATCCGCTCTTATTTTGTCACCTTTTTGGTGGTGTATATTCTAAATAATCCTATTAATATGCCACCAAACAGGCTCTTATCTACTCTTGCTTCATTTCAAGACCTTCTCACTAGGCCAGATTTATGTCTACACACTCAAAAACATGCCTATACCGTTCAAAATCCGCAGCATTTCCTTCCTGCCCCAAATAACCAATTCTTTGATAATATTCCTGACGCTTTCGGAAGACCAAGAAAAAGATCGTGCAAATACCGCTTTCTCTACCTTTATCATCTTTCCCAGGAACTTCTCCTAGAGCCACCAAAAGAACATAATAAACACACCGCGTAAACTCGTAGCAGTCAGCTACATCCGCCCTTATCTTTGTATTGGATTTGTTATCATATGCGTTGATCAAGAGCCTCCAGGACCCATGAAAGCTCCATGCGATGGAATTGCCGTTTTTGCCAGTAGTATCTGGTAAACGAACAGTCGCTATCCAGCCCGACACATGCATGCAACCGCTCCGATAATCCTTGAAATTACATGTGTCTTGGCTTTCGCCATTGACTCCGTTAATTAGCAGCCAGGACGAGCAAAGCTCTTGGGCGGCGAAATTTTCTGCGACGAGATTCATGCAAAGCCTCCCTCGTATCGATGCCCACGACCACGATGGAAAATACTTTGTTCGCCTCTCGGCCACGAAATTTGAACCGTGAATCCCTTTGCCAGAATTGTAGTTGCGCCATAAGAGCTCCCTTGGAAGGTCCTCTTTCCATAAGCCTGACACGAAGGTTTTGGAGGAGGATATAGCAAGCATTGAGGCCAGTCCAAAAATCGCATTCAACGCATCAGTGTCGTAAGTGAGACTTGATTCATTGTAGGCTTCAGTGTGGTCGATAGTATTATCGTGATAAAATACTACAGTATTTTAGATTAATATATTATTATAATATCCTAGTAGTACGTATCTAAATACGCTATAATACTATCGTAATATCGTAATATTATACAGTATATCTTTTAATAACTCGTAAACGCTAAAACCCACTTTTTCTCAAAATAAGACTATTCACACTTTTTTATATACTCTTCTATTACTTTAAAACTATATAATAATATTAATAAATATTAATAAAATAATTAATAAGAGTTGTTTATTATATACTAAATAGCCTAAACTAAGCGTATTAAGCGATTTTATAAGAAGCTAGTAGTTTAATTAAGTATATAGCTAAAAGTTGCTTTTTAGTATATAAATCGATAAATATTTAGAGTATATATTATATATATACTTACGACATCTCGTACGTACTAAAAGTCGGAAAAGACTAAATCGAAAATTATAAATCGTAATTTATAAAGTATTACTTTTTATAAGTATAAAATATAATATTTTTAAATTTTAACTTCTCTCTCTCTTCTTCTCCTCTCTCCTCTCTCTCTCCTTCTCTCCTCGTCTCTCTATTTTAAGACTAGATAGTCTTAACTATAGTAACTAATTAGAGAATAGAGAGAGAGGACGAGTATTACATATATAGTAACATCGCCTTCTTACTATTACCTCCTTACTCTCTATTACCTAACTCCTATATTATATTCTTCTTATAATTTTTAGATAAATAAGAGAGAAAGAGAGGAAGAGAGAAGAGAGAAGAGAGGAAGAGAGAAGAGAGTAGAGGGAATGTTTACTTTAAACTCCTCTTATCTATACTAGGAAAAACCTTCCCCTAGAATGTTTACTACCTCCTACTCTCTCCTTTACTTACTCTCTTACCTTACTCTTATTCTTCTCCTACTCTCTTCTATACTCTCTTAGTATAAGTAATATATACCTAGGTAGAAGAATAGAATAGAAGAGTAAGAGAGTAAGAGAGTAAGAGAGTAAGAGAGCAAGAGAGTAAGAGAGTAAGAGAGTAAGAGAGTAAGAGAGTAAAAGAGTAAGAGAGTAAGAGAGTAAGAGAATAAGAGAGTAAAAGAATAAGAGAGCAAGAGTATAAGAGAGCAAGAGTAAGAGAATAGGATAATATGATTTAAGATTTACTCTATCTATTAACTTTTGTAATTTACGATTTACGATTTACGATTTAGTCGTCGTTTCCGACTTTTAGTATATACGAGACGCTCTAATACTATACTAAGACCTAAGTCTTAGTATATCTTACTAAATATTTTATATAAAGATTATAGTATATAATTAATTATAACACTTTAAATTTAATAGGAAGTTTAATAGTAACTAATTAGTATTTAATTAAATTTTTAGTATTTAGAGCTTCTTTTTAGAAGACGTGGTTATTAAGAATAACTAACTTACTAGATATAACGTTTTCGAAATAATTAGCTTAGTAATAGTACTCTAATAACTAAGCCTTCTTATAACTCTTTATTTAATAATAAATTAATAGTATATTATAAAATTCTTTAGATAAAGGGAAATAACTATCTAAGTATTTAAAATATAAGAATAAATATATACTACTAGAAAAAACAACGAAAATAAGTTTAGTTTATAGACCTCTTAAAACTTAAACTAAAACTAGACCTACTATTTATCTTATAGATAAAAGTACTCCTATCTAAGCTATTCTAAAGCACGTCCTATATATTAAATACCTCCTTCTTACTCTAGAATTAGCTAATAAGATTAAAGGATATAATCTTATACTAAGACTTTAAATATTTAAGTATCTTTATAGTATATACTTTAAAGTAATTACGTTAATCTATAACTACTAATTTAGCTAAAGACTAGAGGCGTCTTACTAAGGTACTTAAATATAGAATAGAAAGTACGTTTATTACTATTTTATAAAGATTAGAATAGGCCTTCTTTTAAGTAGATTAGAGCTACTATTTAATTATACTTTTACTTATATCTTAAAGTAAAAGAGTATAATATTAAGTATACTTATTACTTATAAGAGAGAGAAGCCTAGATTAAAGCATATTAGCTAAAAAGAAGTAAAATTAAAAAGTTAAAGTAAAAAGAGATAAAGTTAAAATAAGAGTTAAAACTCACCTCTTACTTCTCTTTTAAAATAAAAACTAAGTAAATAAATTAGATACTTAGGTAAATACTAGAAAGTAATAAAGTAGGCTAAACAACGTAATCTAAAGGTTAATATTAGTATTATTTATATAGCTAGATACTATCTTAGAGCAATAATCGTTATTCTATAGTTTTTCTACTATAGCCTAAGTAGAGGCTATCTAGCTAGGTTTCTAGGCCTTTTCTAAGTACTTCTACTTATAAGCTAGATAGAGTACTACTATAGTAGTATATACTAGTAATCTCCTAGTTAAATTATAGTATTTAGAGATCTTTTCCTACTCTAAGGTATTATTAGTAAAGTAAAAGAGAAAGAGAAAAGGATATTATTTACCTTTTTAAAATAAGAATAGTATAGCTAGATCGTTAATATACTTCTTTTAAGCCTCCTTAAAAAGAGAGAGAATAAAGTCTATTATTAGAATCGTTTTATTAAGAGTTCTAGACATGCTCTTAAGCGCTAATAAGGAGTACTTAAGAGAGCTAAAAAAGAGCCTTATCTAATTAAATTAGTAAGAGATTAAGAAGTAAAAGTAGTACTATACTTACTAAACTAAGTTTAGACTAATTATAAGTAGTAATTATATTATTAAGATTAAACTTATATATATCTTAAAAGTGCTTAATCTTAAGTCTTAAAGTAATCGCTCTTTAAATACTCTTATACTAAGATATCTAGTATATTTTATTAGCTTAGAGTATAGTAAGACCTCTAGTTAACTTCTTAAATTCGTTATATAATACTATACTTATATATATCTTTTTTATAAAGTTAAAAAGGTGTTTAAGAGTATTATAAACTTTAAACCTCTATAAAGAGTCTTAGAAGTAAGTGTCTTCTAATTAGTTTATCTTAAGCTTAAAATCTATATACTTTTTAGAAGCTATATCTCTAGTAGTAAAGTAGAGTATATAGTATATATATTAAATTTAGTAGTACTTAGCCTAGCCTCTTATATTACTTTTACCTAGTACTAAAACAACTTAGCAAAGTATAATATTATTATTAGGTATATTATTTATAAGAAAGTTATAATAACACGAAATATATATAACTACAGTAGAGGTATATAGGAGTGCGTATAGTAGAATAACGTATATAGATACTAGGCTCTAATACAGAAGAAAACAATAACTATCTTTCTTCTATACTAAATATAAACGTCTATATATAAGAGGTTTTAGATAATACAAAAAGGGATACGAAACCGAATAACGACATACGTTAGCTAATACAAAAGCCCGAACCTTACAAAGTACGTCTAAAAGTCTAGACAGACATATAGACGTATATAACCTTCCTAAATTAGATAATATAAAACAATAACTACTAAAAGCTAATATATATAGCATATACTACATAATATTAGCTATATAAGACAGTATACTATTATATCTCTCTCTCTTAAAAAAGACTCGTCCTAAGTCTTCTATCTCTTATTATTTAGAGTTTAGAGTAGAATCGAGATAGTGTAAGTGTTATAACATTTATCGTATTTATTAATTTTATTATAAGTAAGAAGATAGATTAGAGTCTAAATTATAGCTAACCCAGGTTTAAAGATACTTTATTTATTATAATGTCGTAAGCGAGATAAGATATCGTAATGTCGATTTTAGGTTTAAATTATAACTAATCTAATTCGTAGATACTTATAAAATAGAGACTTCGTTTCTAATTCTTTAGTATTAAAGTAAGTATTCGCGTCTACTAAAAGAGTATAGTCTAATCTATCTAGTAGTCGAAGAAAGTTTAAAGTAAAATTAGAAAAAGTTTAAAAGTTGAATCCAAAAGTTTAGAGTAGAGTTAGAGATTATTTAGTTAAGAGGTAATATTAAAGGTAATAGTAATAACTTAGTTAAGAGCTTACTTTAAGAGCGTACTAATTCGTATCTAATTCGAATTACTAAAAGAGTATAGGTCGATTTATATTTAATTTAAAGAATTTAATTAAAAAGGAACTTCTAGCTTAGCTAGAAGTAAAAAGAAAGTAAAGAATATAAAGACTATAAGACTCTAATAAGAGTTAGTAGGGTTTTAGCTAGTTAAAAGACGAAGTTATTACTAAAGTTATTATATTATCTAAAGTTCGAGATAATAAAAAAGAGGTATAGTCTAATCTGTCTAGTAGATTAGAGAAAAATTTTAAAAGGTTAAAGGTAAATTTAAAGTAGAGTTAGAGGTCGTTTAGTTAAGAGGCAGTAATAACTTAGTTAAGAGCTTACTTTAAGAGTATACTAATTTATATTTAATTTAAATTTAAATAAAAAGAGTATAGGTCTAAAAAAGTTTAAAATAAAGTTAGAAGTAAATTTAGAGTAGAGCTAGAGGCGAATATTAAAAGGTAACGTTATAGGTAATAGTAATATCTTAGCTAAGAGTTTACTTCGAGAGTATACCGATTTATATCTAATTTAGAAAATTTACTAAAAGAGTATAAGTCTAAAAAACTTTAAAGTAAAGTCGAAACTAAAAAGTCGATAATATTATAGATAGTAAGTTATACTATCCTTTTAAGAGTATACTAATTTATATCTAATTTAAAGTCGAAAGAATAGAAAAGAAAAGAGTATAAGTTTATCTAAACTAAGGTTAGTAGGGACTTAGAGTAAAGTTAGAGTAAAAAAGTTAATAATATTATAGATAGTAATAACTTAGTTAAGAGGTTACTATCCTTTTAAGAGCGTATTAATTTAATTTATATCTAATTTAAAAGTTTAAATAAAAAAAGGACTTCTAGCTTAGCTAGAAGTAAAAGAAAGTAAGAAAGAGAGAAAGACTTCTTATTAGAGTCAGTAGAGTTTTAGGTAGTTAAAGGCGAAGTTATTTCTAAAGTTATTAAGTTTTATTATCTAAAGTTTAAGATAATAAAAAGAGTAGTTTCGACTAGTTAAATAAACTTAATACCGAAGTTTGTCGAATTATCCGAGTATCTAGAGATAATAAAAGAGGTAGTGTTTTAGCTAGTTAAATAAACTTAATACTAAGTTGCTAAATATTAAAAATGCTCTTTAAAGTTTAAGATAATAAAAGGAGGAGTTTTAGCTAGTTAAAAACGAAGTTATTACTAAATATTAAAAAATGCTATCTGATATTTAAGATAATAAAAGGAGGGGTTTTAGCTAGTTAAATAAACTTAATACTAAAGTTATTAAAGTTAAAAATACCGTCTAAAGTTTAAGATAATAAAAAGGGGTATAGTTTTAAGTACGACATTTATTAGTACTATTATAGAAACTATATTACTTAGGCTTATAGGCTGCCTTATTCTCTTTAGCAATTTAGGTCTAAACCGGGGTATTTAAGAACTTATTTAAAATCGTCTTCTAATTCCGATTCTACTTTAGAAGTAGTAGAGAAAAAGTTTAAAGTAAAATTAGAAGAGATTTAAAGTAGAGTTAGAAGTAAATATTAAGAGGTAACGTTATAGGTAATAGTAATGTCTTAGCTAAGAGTTTACTTCAAGGGTATACTAATTCGTATCTGATTTAAATTATTAAAAGAGTATAGGTCTAAAATTTAAAACTTAAAGGTAAATTAAGAATAGAGTAGGAAGCTATTTAGTTATAATTAGTAGTAATACTTTAGTTAAGAGCTCACTTCTAAGTTTTTATCTTAGTAGAGAGCGTATTTTAACTAATTCGTATCTAAGTTAAATTTAGATAAAAAAGAACTTCTAGCCTAGCTAGAAGTAAAAAGAAAGTAAGAAAGTAAGACTCTTATCCTAGAGTTAGTAGGGTTTTAGCTAGTTAAAGGCGAGGTTATAGCTAGGTTATTAAAGTTAAAATTATTATTTAAGTATCTAGAGATAATAAAAGAGAAGGTTTCGACTAGTTAAATAAAACTTAATACCGAAGTTATTATATTATCTTATTCCTTTTAAATACTTAAGAACTTATTTATCTTCTAATTTTAAAGAAAGAGTTACTATTAGATTATAGAGAGTTTAGAGCTAAACTAGATAAGAATAGAGAGGTATTCTTTTAAACTAGAGTACTAATTATAAGTAACTTAGCGTTTTAGCATATCTTCTTATCTATAGCTAAAAGATCGTTTACTATCTTAGTAAAGTTATAATTCTAGCGTCTCTTAAAAGTAGTAGATAGGTTTTAGAGCTAAGGTATAATCTTATCCTATATATAAAAGAACTATTCTTATTTTCTCTAAGTATAGCTATACTTAAAAAGTAAACGTTTCTTTAGTATAATCTTATTCTTAATTCTACTTCTATCTTTTTTAACCTTTATACTAGCAGGGACTTAGTCTATAACCGTAGTTATAGTCTTTTAGTTTAAGAGAAGTTTAGAGTAGAGTTAGATAATATTTAGTTAGGATTAATAGTAATAACTTAGCTAAGAGCTCGCTTCTAAGTTTTATCTTAATAGAAAGCGTATTTCGACCGATTTATATCTAATTCAAGGGTTAGGAAGTAGTAGAAAGGTATTAGAGGTAGCTACTTATAGCTAAAAGGGGTATAAATTCGAGCTTAGAAGTAGGAGAGGGTTAGATCGAGTAGGGTTTAAAGTAGCGATTTATTAACTTAAAATATAAGGTTACTTATCTATCTTTCTAGCTTAGCTAGCTAATTCCTTATTTCTTAATTTTCTACTTCTAAAGCTTATATAACCGACTATATCTATTCTATATTTAAGAAGTCTTACTAGTCTCTTTAACTATTGTTATTTCTTTAGAATCTTCTAGATCTTAGTATATAGGTGTAATTTAGAAGAGGTTTAGAGAGGTGTCTTTTAGAAAGAGGGGTAGCGGTGTTTCTTAAGCGAAAGAGGTCTAAATTAGAGCTTAAAAGCAAAGGAGAGTTAAATAAGAGTTAGATTAGAGAGGGTTCGGAGGTTAGATTTTTAACTTTAAAGTTTGCTTATAATTTTATCCTCTATCTCTCTAACCGATCGTTTTATCCTTTATTTTTATACTACTATCTCGTCTATATATCGTCTATATATTATCTAAATTTAAGATAGTTATCTTTAAAGGCTAAGCTCTTATTATTTTAGCGTATAGTTATAGGTTAGAGAGGGTTTAGAGAGTCTTTTAGAAAGAGGGGTAGCCTTAGAAGGTCGTTTAACGCCTCGTAGTAGAACTAGGGAGGGGGGAGGTATAAGGTTAGATTCGGAAGCCTTCTAGATAACTATTATAAGTCGACTTATTTACTAAATCTAAGGTTATTAAGACTCTTAGAAAATACTTAGTATATTCTAATCCCTTAACGTATACTAAAACACGATTTATACTAGCTATCTATATAGATACTAAACCCTAGTATTACTAGCTATCTAGATAGTCTTTAATTACTTAGCTATTTAAGAATACTATTATAATATTCTAAATCGAGAGTAAATTAACTTCTAAATAAAGAGTAGTAATAAGCTTAAAGGAGATATTATTAAGGCTATTACTAGCGAAGAGTAGTTATTATTTTTATATAATAGTATAAAATATATATAACTATAGTAGAGGCATATAGAAGTACGTATAGTAGAATAACGTATATAGATACTAGGCTCTAATACAGAAGAAAACAATAACTATCTCTCTTCTATACTAAATATAAACGTCTATATATAAGAGGTTTCAGATAATATAAAAAGAGATACGAAACTAAACAACGATATACGTCGGCTAATATAAAAGCTCGAACCCTACGAAGTACGTCTAAAAGTCTAGACGGACGTACGAACGTACGTAACCTTCCTAAATTAGATAATATAAAACAATAACTGCCGAAAGCTAATATATACGGCATATGCCACGTAATATCGGCTATATAGAACGGCATACTATCACAAAAGTAGCTAATTTTATTAAATATATCTATTAAAAGTAATAAGTATTTATTTAGGATTTTTAAGAGTATTTTTATATACTATAATCTTAGAGTATTTCAAGTAAAAAGAGTACTATATTTTCACCTATATAAGACCTTTTAATTTATTTTATACTAAGTACTACTTCTACTAAGTTACTAAACTTATTAACTCTATAGACTACGTATCCTAGAATAGAAAGACTATTATCTAACTTCTACCTATTAGTAGATATATATATTTTAGACTAGAATCTTAATAGATAATACTTTATTTTAGCAAAACCGTTCTAATATTATCGCTTAACCTAGTTATATAGTATAGAGTATACTTTAGGTAGAATATCACCCTCGAGGTTATTAAGATATTAAATAAGAGTATAAAAGGCTTTATATTTAGTAAAGCATATAAGAAGGTTATAAGAGGTAATAAGGTTTATAAATAAAACCTTTAAAGTATTAAGATTAATAGCTAAGTACTTATTATTAAAGTTAAAATAGATTATATATATAATCTTACACCTTTTTTAAGGGTTTTAATAAACTATATTTATAGCTTCTTTAATACTAATTTATCTCTTTTTAGTAGCCTTTTAGTATAGAGTTTTAATATCGATTCTATAATCCTTAAAAAGGTAAGTAGCTATGATTTTAGTACTACTATTTATAGTATATCTCTTAATATAGTACTTATAACACTACTCCTAGTAGCTAGTAGATTTATTACTAAGAAATTAGTAAGCTAATTATATTATTAGATTTAAGAGTTTCTTATATATAAACTATCTTATAATTCTCGTTAATTATATAGAGCTAAATATAACTAGTTTAAGGTCTTTTAGTAAGCTTTTTCAGGATTTAGAACACTTCTTATAAATCTAAATAGAGCGTACTCGTATTAGTTACTACTAGCTCAGTTTTAAAAGAGTCTTTCTAAGAGCTTAAAGTGCTTAAACGAGATAAAACAGATAATATTAGTAGTAATTCTAGAGAAACGTAAGACTAAGAGCTTAATATCTAAGAGGATATAGTAAATTAGTAAAAAGTAAGATATAGAAGTAATAAATAAAGGATAAAATCGTAGAAGTAATTAAGAGAACCGAAGTTATTAAACTTTTAAAGTATCGATAGTAGTAGTAGGAGTTATAATTTTTTAGTAACTAGTACTAAAAAGGGGTAAGTAATAATTATAGAGTAACTTTAAAATAGATATAAAGAATAAAGATAGAAGACTTTTTAAAGAGAAAGAGAGAGCCTTTTAAGAACTTTTTTTATATCTAAAGTAATTATAATTAATACTCTTTAATCTATAAATAATTAGAACATGTTTTAACTAATTATAGTATAGTATACTAGAACATATATTAAAGCTAAATTAAATATCTAAAGTCTATTATCTTTAGAGCACGATTAAAAAGTATCTATACTATAGAATTAAGTTTTAATTATATTATTAGAAAGCCTTAATTTAGAGCTTTCTTTTAAGCCTATATATGTATTAATTAAATAAAAATTAAGTATATAAGACCTTATTTAAATAAATAAAATCGTTTTATAGAAATATATATAAATTTTAGCTAAAGTAGTATAAAATCTAAATTTTTTAAATATTAATTTAGTTAATTTTTATATATAATTAAAGAGTAAAATTTAATAAATTTAATATACTAATCTATTATATTATAACTTTTAATCTAATATTATTATTATTAAATTAGTACTTAGTATTAATAGAAACATATCTAGAAATCTATCTTATATAGGCTATATTTATTACTTTATATTACTTAGATTAGTTTAAGAGCTATTTATATAATTCTTTTTTTAAAATACTCTATTTAAATAGATCTATAATTCTAGCTATTTAGCACTATATTTTCTACACTATATATTATACTATATAGTTTTAAAAGATAAGGCTAAAAAGAAGTAGAGTTAAAATCTAGAGTAAAAAGCTTAAATATTTAGGCTTAGCAATACTATAATATTATCATAATATCAATTAAAATACTAATAATATAAAAGATAATATTATTAGATATTATAGCATTTAAATAGTATAAATAGTACGTATTAAAGTGGGTTTCTAATAATATATCGTGGTAGTATAATATTACAAATACTATCGACCACACTGGTAGGCTTGGACGACAGTTCCCAAAACATCTGATTTCTTTACAGTTCTGCCCCTGTATATAGCAGTGTCTAGATTTGATGTGTCTTAAAAGGGTTGGTAAACGTTCTGATACATCGTTGGTCTGCTATCCTGGGTTCTAAACAACACTCGCACTCGATATGGGTGTCGCATTCCCATGCCAGCTCAGAAGAAGCAAAGTGGAGTATACGAGTTGATAGCATGCGTTCTTGTAGCACCCAAGCTCTGGTGCTGAGAACGCAAGGTGTTGTTTCAAAGAGCCTGCCAGTGTAGTTGTCGTCGAGGAGCGCATGTGCCACTTCAAAATTTCGTCTAAGAAGCCCACTGCTGACATATACGCCTTCATTGTGTATAATCGTGTTTCGTGTAAGAGACTGGGGGAGCCAAGACCAGCTTTCGAGTTGGCGGCATCATCAGCAGATATGTTGACAAAAGCACACTCGTAGACTTTCGCCATTAGAGAAGATTCCCGTAACCAATCTTCATCCGAGTCCTGAATGATGCAGAGCGAGTCAATCTATAAATATTGAATTTCTAGTCGACGAGTCACAATGGTTGCCTCTTGAAATGTTTTAGGTAAGTGCTCAAACGAGATCCCGTGTTTTCTAGACTCCAAGGTAGCGACCATTGTGGTCAACGGGACTGATCCTCCCCAGCAACGACTCAGGGTTGCGCATTGCCCTTCCATACCGTTGGTTTCCCGAAGATAAACTTTATCGCCATCTGTTTTGACTTCAAGGACCCGGGTGGGTAAAATGGTGGGCTGTGAGATTCGACAAATTCCATGACTTGATACACAATTAGAAAGCCACTTTCGTGCAACTTCCAATGCTTCGTCCGATAGTGCGTTTGTTGATATAGGTTGGTTCAACCTACCTATACCTGGGAAACGATTCTCTCGGAGGCTACCCTCTTATGTTAATATAAATGAACTTGCCGTGGGAATCTATGCACCAACCTTTCTGTGGCAAATAACCGATAGGGAAAATCTCTATCCGAGAAACGTTCCATACAAACTTGATTGGGGTCTCTCTCCCCGGTTCGCAAGACCAAAGCGTAGAAGATCCCCAATCTTGCGTGTAAATATGGTAAAGAATGATCTGTACGTCTCAAGTCCACTACCAACGTCTTTCCTGGCTTTATTGATAATTAGACAAGTCTCACAACCAGAAGCAGAGCTTTGAATAAGGCTTCGTCGCTCAATGTTGAGAAGATTAGGTCTATACAACGAATAGATGAATAAAATATTAATTACTCATTATAAATATTAAATAAATATATAGTATTTAAGCGATTATTCGAGTAATAAGAGCTTAAATAAATATATTACGAATAGTTTCTATTTATTAAGCTTAATATCCGCTCTCTAGGTCTTAGTATAAAGAGTTCGTATAAGTTGAATTTTACTCTCTTTTTATATATATATTTAAATATAACTAAACTATAAAGTCACTTACTTTTAATTATTATTAATAGCTTACTATTATCTCTACTCTTTATTACTTATACTATATAAAATAGAGTGTTATATTAAAGGGTATTATATAATACCTCACTTTCTAAAACATTATATACGTAACCTTTAAACTAAGGTTTCGACGTTAAAAGGGTTAAAAGGCTCTACTCTTTTTACCTTATTTAATAATATATCTACTTTTTAGCCTAGAAACGAGCCTAATTAAGATGACGAAAGCGACTAAAGCGGATAATTTCAAGGGATTTTCATATATATTTAGATAAGTGGGAAACTATACCAAAAGAGTAGAGAATATAGAATATTTATAAATAAACGACTGCTATTTATACCCTAAACGCTCCTTATTCTTGAATAATTCGAAGGGTATTTTATCCGTAGAAAATCGTGAATATTCTGAATATATTCCTAGCTTTTATTCGTTGTGCAGACCTAGAGAAGATAGACTGGTTCCCCAGAAGTCCAGGAGCCGAAATGTTCTGGTTCAAGCTTTTTACAAACAGGACAGATGGCTTCCATATTTAGGCCAGGTCTCGATAATTATACTATTATTTCTTATTCCCCGAAGCAAAATGTCATAAATCTACGATAGTAAGAGAGGGGCGTCACCCTCTAAACAAGGTGGGAATACTACACATCTTTTAGGCTAGCCCAACCCCGCCAAGCCTGATAGGCTAAGTGGCCCCCCACGATGATTTTTATTTAGCAGCTTTTCAGCCAGATCCTCACCGCTTCTTGACTCTGGCTGCGCCACACTGCGCCACAACCAAAAGATGCCAAAGGGGGAGATAACAAGTCCTGTGTCTAGAAAATGTACTACTGGAGTGAACTATGTGCTACCTCCTCAACCCCCAACTATTCTTCATCCATGGCCGGGATGGTTCTAAATTGACGTCTTATTTCCTCTAACACCTTCAAAAGTTCCCCAAACATCAACCAATAGATCACCCGAAACATTGAACCGACTTCTACTAATATTGCTACATATCCGTAAACACAAAACTGGCAATCACCAAAATCATATCACGTTTTCATCTCCAATCTCTCCAATCTAAAAACCAACACAAGACGCAGTTATGACCCAAAAATGGTCAATCGAACCCAGTTGTAGATTTCCACAACACACTCAATGGTACTTACGGTTAAATATACTTTGTCCAATTGTCATCGGAAACGAGCAAACCGAAGGAGACATGGTAACACATGCTAAACCTCCAAGTGTTCTATCACGAATGACATGTACCTTTTCTGGAAATGAGCTTTCGTACCTGTTAAGCCAAATAACCATTCCCTCGAGGTCTTTTATTTCCATCTCGTTCCCGTCGATCTATTCATCGGAGAAAAGAAAAGGAAAAAACAAGTTTTCGTTATCGTCAACACAAACCTCAAAAAAGACCCGACCCAGTCCAGCTCCAGAACCATGTTCTCCCCCATTACACTCCTCCTCCTATCAGTGGCTCTCCTGGTAAAAGGCATATCGGGATATGGACTCTTCTTCCAACCCGATGGGATAATTACCAGGGTATCTCTTCTCCTCTCTCCCCTTCCCCAACCGACCTTTCCCTTTCCCATCGCTCAACATTAAAAAGAACCCTGCTAATATGCAAACAGCTAGAAACAACAATGATAATTCCCCAAATCCCCTCACCCGGAGGAATCCACTACATATGGCCCGGTCTCCAACCCGACACGAATAACTTCGTTTTTCAAGATGTCAGTGGCGATGAAGTTGTTGCCGGGGCGTGGACTTTTGCCGAGTGGACTGTTGCTAGCAAGTAAGTCCTGTTTCCACGCCGCCTTTTAACTTCCAAGTATTTCAGAGGAATGAAGGAAGGGTACTGATGATATATAAACAGTGGGGATTACAATAAAACGAGAGACGTCCTCGGTGCGTGTCACTATGCAGGAGAATGTTTTCTGGACGGGAACAAGCTAACGAGATGCAGTGTACCCAGGAGATTCAATAGCAATATGTTTCGCCCTGAATCCGACAACCGGACAGTGGTTAGATCGCTGGCAAACATCACCTGGCGCTATTGGGACAGCGGCCGGGTCGATGTATTCAATCAGCGATGTTATACCACCGCAGGATCAAATTAGTATGCTTTATCCCTCCCAGGTACTGGACATCGACGGACGACGCTAATCCTTGACAGACGCATTCGGAAAATTAACCCAAGCACTCTTCGTCATAGAACTCGTAGCAGGCGCAACATGGAATTTCGGTTCCCTAACTTTCAGCAAGATCAAAATCGTTGCGGAAACCACAAACACAGATTGGTGCGCGAGGTAAGATAAACCAGCTCCCAAAATGATAGAATGACAAAATGAGTTTGGGATCGACGACTGACAACTCGTACAGTCCAAGTCAACAGGCAGCTTTTCGATATTCAATAAGCAACCCTGTTGCACGTGTGAATGGGAATACGACTGTGTGTACGATTGATAGTCTTGTGTTTTTGGAACCTGTTTGATGAGGTTGTACGAGATTCCGAAATGGATGAAATTGTGTAACATTATTGATGGATGTGTAGTTCTGTGGGAAAATAATGGGAATACGAGTACTGAATTTGGAGAGAGAATTGAGAGGAGTGGAGGAAGTGTCAAATAATCAAAGTTGCCTTTGATATTCTCAAACACTTGGCCACGAAATTGACTCGCATCGCAACTGTTGAAAATATCGCTTCGCTCTCGAAGAAAAATTGGCTCGATTGGGAATGTTCATCCCAAGCATGTTTGGAGAACGTAATCGTACTCGCAAGCGTCAAAAGCACACGCTCGAAAATCGCATGAACCAGCAAGCTCGATACTGTACTTAGTACAAGCAACTTAGAACAATGCATAATAAAGCGGCTTGACACGAACCACTCAACTGCGCATGAGGCAGCTCGGACATGATATACCACTTGGTCCCCGAAAAGAGGAAAGATCTTAGGTTCACTTTTCCTGGAGAAAGGAAGTAACCGAGGATCATCCTTAACGAAATCAATGTTTGAAGGCCGTGCGTGTTTCTTGGAAAATTGAAGCATGATTTTGAGCGATTTAAAGTTTGAGCATTGTGATGAGTAGTTAAGTAAGTAAGTACGGTCATTAGAGGTTAATTCTGACAGCTTGAAATCGTGCAGGTGTTGCACCAAAAAAGAAGGTTCAGGTTTAACCTCTAATTAGGGGGGGGGGGGAGTATTGAAGAGAGTTGGCGATAACTTCATCTTGCCACTTGGAATATGTGATGCATTCAACTGTGCGTGACGGCAATTGAAAGAAAAAAGAAATGAGGGGTGGTTGGTGAGCTGAGAGGGGGAAGAAGTTCAGATTAATTGGAACAGCCAACCAATGGGCGCTTCGGGCGTGTAACCTTATTTGGAGCAGCGCTTAGCGAGATTCTGGTTTGTACTGTACGCGGCGGGGTGTAGATTTAAGCACAGCACAACCTTAAAAAAATGCCGCATTGACATGGAATCCCGGGAATTTCTTCCACCTGAATGGCTGAATGGCTGAATGGCTTCTCTCGACCCATCACAACACACCTGCCCTGCAACCAACGAGGCCAACGCACCAAGAGTCAAGCGTCTCCGCAGCTGAGATACAGTAGCGTGCCGCCTGCCACATGCCGCATGATGCTCTCCCGTTATTCTCCCGCCTGCCCTCGTCCTGCGTCATGCTGCCTCATGCTGCCTCATCCAATTGTTATCGGTCGACAGGAAAAGGCGGGGGGGGGGGCATGGAGTTTCCCCGTTATGAATCGGATATCACCGCCATCGACAATCGACAATCGAGATTCGAGATTCGAGATTCGAGCAAGAAGACGAGAGGGAAATCTGGTGGCAGAGCAGATGGGAGAACAGACGGATGGCCGACACAGAGGAAGATGGAGGAGAAGGAGAGATTGTTCAACGTTTCTCAACCAGCTGGCAAACCGACATAAGGGGGGGTATTGTGTGGGAGAGAGGGAGAGAGGGAGAGAGGGAGAGAGTGTGTGTGTGTCGTGGTGGACTCGAGGACAACAGCCTCGTTGCACGAGTTGATGAAGCTGC
The DNA here is from genome assembly GCA_001414345.1 of Hymenoscyphus infarciens. Taxonomy (NCBI): domain Eukaryota; kingdom Fungi; phylum Ascomycota; class Leotiomycetes; order Helotiales; family Helotiaceae; genus Hymenoscyphus; species Hymenoscyphus infarciens. The sequence continues at coordinate 193,935 of LLCB01000014.1, forward strand.
TGTAGCTCTGTGATAGAGGTGCAGCAGCAGCAGCAGCAGCAGCAGCAGCAGCAGCAGCAGCAGCAGCTCATCTGCAGCTGTCTATTTGTGACGCGACTGGCAGCGTCACGACTCACAAGTTTGGAAACTTTCCGAGCCTTTCAATCCTCGAATAACCTGGAAACACGGCCAAGCCATCGCGGCATGTTCAACAGCTCAACCGCACGCAAGTCATCGACCGCCAGAAAGTGAAATGGCGTGAATCCGACAGACTCATCTTCTTCGTCCTACGCACCAGGCAACAGGTTGAGCTGAACGCGTCGCGTGGATCGAGAGGCCTTCAATTGGCCTGGCCGTCTTGCTGCCAGTGACATCTTTCACCCCGAGGCTCTCCAATGAAGCTCAAAAGCACCCACACTGGTTCTTGTCACCTGCATCAAAGCAATATCTCGCGAGGAGAGAGAGCCTCGTAACGCAGCAAGTCTGGAGTTGTCCACGAACGCGTCCGAATCAATCTATTCCCGGCAACACGTTCAACCTTGAAGCCATCACCACCGGCACAGTGGAAGCTTTGTGCGATATACTTCTATGGATACAGTAGTAAAGGGAAGATCGCCCATTCTGCCGGGAGAGCACAACTTCCGTCCGTTTCGGGAACGAGAGAGTCGAAGATCTCCCAGGAACCCCTCGACCCGGATCGTTTCAAGGCTCAAGAGTCAAGGGGCCGAAAGAAAGGTTCTAAACAGATGAGGATGTGATGTCCAGGGCGAACTGGGATATCCAAGCCTCCAAGGAAAGACGGGAAGTTGGCATAGGTGGGGCAACTCGAGTCGTTCTCAAACTTTCTTTTCTCTCTCTCCTCTCCGAGTCCCCTTGTCGGGTTGTTTTGTTTTTTCACCCCTCTTCCTGTGCTTGATTTCGTTGGTTGCCAACTGCGGACAGACGCCCTGTTATCCCGTAGCAAGTCATCCCACTTGGCAGCAACTGCATGGCTGCGGTCAAATCATTTCCTGGCGCCCTCTCCTCCGCTCACTCAGTTACACTTTCACCTTCCTACTCGGCCTCATCACCCCTCACCTCTCGTCGACGTGGAGGCCATGTCATGCAACACTCTCCATCAACCACCACCGGAGGCGTAATTCGTGCTTTTGATTGGCGTCGAGGGCCCTCTTGGCTCGCTCTCTGCGCAGCTGCATCATTCTTGCTCGTGGTCACGGCTTTTTCACTTCCAACCAGGACCCTGGCTCGGCCATAATCCTGCAGGCCCGCCTTTTCGTGCGTCTTGATAAGCCGGCTAAAGTAAGCGATATGGGACAACGCATCAGTGTCTCATTCTGCCCCTCCGTGATGCCCGCTCTCGAAATCCAACATAAGTCAAGCCATCCCCACCTCGCTCCTCCTTCCAATCCATTCCCTCTCCATACTGATATGTCCTCCCCCCCCCACATGCATCACTTGTCCTGATTCTGCCATTCCTCATCCACCAGCACTTTTTGTCAGTTATCATCAACCATCCAAGCCCATTAGGAACTACTACGACTCTCTAACTCGCACCATCTTTCTTCTCTACTTAGTCGCACCGTTGGCTCAAGTATCTCATCGACTCAATACCCATCACACCAAGGCTTTCGAACCACAAGGAGACTTCCATTGTTGCTAGGAGCCATTTTGTCCCCATGGCTTGTCTTACCCAAACGGTTACTATTCCGGGAAATACCATGGCGTTCGAACCACAAAAGCACACCACATTTAGGACCAGAGGAGTCGCGAGGTATATTCTTTTCCTTCATGCTCGTTTTATCGCTTTTTGCTTTTGAAAGAAATGTTGTCCGCAAGAAATGTCTTTTCCTTTTGCTTCAAAACCTCCACATGGATTTCGACAATATACCAGGTTCTTTTTCATCGCTCCCACGGATTCATTGCAGCTACTCCCGCATGTCAATGTTACCCAGCTCTCCCATAGAGCTGCCTTGGAGTGGTTTACCACTTCTACCAAGATCTTTATTTGATCGCACAAAATAGGAAATCCCCAGGCCAAGGCAAAACAGTGCCTGCCGTAAGTATGCCCAACACTCCACGCATCCCGTTGTGGTTGCTCTCCAGGATATATACTCCACAGTTCCACATGGGCTCTTGGGGCTTTTGAAGCATGCCGTTTTCCGAGGACAATTTCCACTGGTTTATGATGTCTTCCATTTCGATCGTACCTGTTTTCATTCTTGCGACAATTCCATGGACAGTGCAATTTTGTAGCACCTGCTAGCAACGACCACAGTGCATTCGCCAGTTCGAGGAACCGTCACTTAGATTTATCTTCTATCCGTGGAGACTTTGCTTGCGTCGACTCTTTAGTTGATGCCACCGCCCCTTGATCCAGTGGAGTTCTGTTTTGCCCTTTGCTTTCCCTAAGCACCCCTGAGAATCCTTGTGGACAATGCCGTGGACATACCTGAAGATTCATACCATGGACCCCCTACATTCCGTCAGAACTTGACAAGTAGACCGTCGCCGACCGGCGACAGAGGGTCTCACATCAGGCATTTATTCATGCCCTTGAGTACGTACACCTGCTCAGCGTTGATCACAGTATCTCGCATGCTACCCCTTCCGCCGCCTACCATGCACTAACCATTGCTTCTTTTGCCTTACTTGTAGAATCTACCATGGCCCTTTTTCGCAGCCAGGACAGGAACTTTGCCCAAATGCTTACAGTGCTTTCAACCTTCCCACAAGGACCATGGATTTTCTTTCTTGTTTTATCGAACCATTTCTGGAGTGTGCTATCAACCCGGAGTTCAACTGGATCATGTCCACCATTTGCTCCCTGCTGGTCTGTTATTCCACTTTCATTCCCAAATATGATCAACATGCTGACGTATACTACCTTCAGGCTTCCCATCGGATTTTTTGCTTTTATTTCCTTTGTCTAACGATTGTTTTGCATTTTTAAACGAAGTGGTTGCACAGGACACTAATATAGATCGTGTAGCGGCTACAATTCCCAAGGAGTGTCTGGTTTTTCTTTTCATTCTACAGAACCTATTCCAGGGCAAAACAGCGGATCCATCTTGAGTGTTGGAGGTCCACAGTACTGGCACCAAGACTCTTTAATCCAAGGAGATGCCCGCGGATTTGTTGATACATTCGACCACTTTCCAGTTGCTCAGGATAACCAAGCTCGCCCCATCAAAGGCAGAACTGCAACATCAGGATCCATCCACAGCCAGTGGGATGATGAAACTGTCAAGACTAAATTTGAGTCTCATGACATGCCTCGTTTCCCATCACAGGACTCCACAAGAACCCAAGGACCTGTGTCCAACAGGAATAATCACTCAACAGTTAACACATTTGATCAAAACCAATCAAGGATGTATCCAGTCCCATCCCAGAGTTCATTTCATTTTTCATCGGCAAAGTCAGACATCACAGCCAGGTCAACCAGTCCTGAAGCCCCAGCTCTGTGTGCATCAGCCCAGTTGGATATCCCAACATACGATTACAACAACTTCCTAGGAGATGAACTGTCTAGTGCTCAACCCATGTTCCAGAGGAATTCCACAACCGGAGGAGATGAAGAACTAATCAATCTTACCATGGCCGGACAATCGTTCAGTACATATGCCACAGCCGGAGATGAGTCCTTCGCGACATCTTACCCCCTTCCACTATCAACCCATGCCGTAGTAACGGAGCCTTTGATGTACACTCAGTTTCCAACCCCTCCTTTGCAATGGGATGGTTCTGCCCCTGTCGAATATTTGGAGTCCCACAGATCATCTCCCGCGGTCCCAGAGGATCCATGGTCCCAGAGTCAACACTCCAACTCTCCCATATCCAACAGTCCCCAGGAACGTACACATTCTCCCATCACAAACAGCCCTCAGGAATACTACTCGCCCACTGTTGAGGCCATCTCCCCCAGGTATGTAGAGGATTTCCAAGATTTGGTGGAACACCCCCCTTACGCATCTGGTGACAGGACGACGAGGAAACCAATGGGTCCACGTCTTTCTAAAGTTGTAAGCGATCTTGCCAGCCATGGCAGACAAGATTCTTTGCAATTAGCCACTCGATCTACAAACGAGGACAACACGGCCCGGGACCATCCACTTTACCATAACGTCACCACGCAGGCTGACGGGTTCTACCATTGCCCATGGGAAGGTCAGGCCGGATGCCAGCACAAGCCCGAGAAGCTAAAGTGCAATTACGAGTAAGAACTGTTTTCCTTCTCCCCTCTCTCTCTTGAATCTTGACTAATCTCAACCTAACAGCAAATTCGTCGACTCCCATCTCAAGCCATATCGCTGCAAGGTCGCAGCTTGCGAGACCCTTCATTTCTCGTCTACGGCTTGTTTGCTCCGCCACGAGCGTGAAGCTCATGCCATGCACGGACACGGCGACAAGCCTTTCCACTGCACTTTTGAGGGCTGTGAGCGCTCCGCTCAAGGCAATGGATTCCCTCGTCACTGGAACCTCAGAGACCACATGAAGCGTGTTCATAACAACGCCCCTACATCCCCACCGCCATCTGGAAAGAACAAGCGCAAGAATAATGATGCCGCGGAGAACCAGCCCATGGAGAAGGCCCCAAGACGTGCCAATTCCCCAAGAGTGGTAGTCCAGGCACCTAAGGAGCCCTCCTGGGCGGACCAATACCAGCAGGAATATCAGAAGCTCGTTTCCATGGTTAACGAACTCCGTGATCCATCACACCCAAATAACATGAAGATGCTTCACAACTCTGCGCAGCTCATCAATTCTTTGCAACAGAAGAGCAAATTCATTAGCCAGAGTGCCATGGCTGGACAATCATTTGTCCAACAATCTGGCTGAATGATTATCTTGATATCCATTCTGAATAGAAGAATGTAAGTATAGAATATGAATGCGCTTTCCTCAACTCCGTTCTCCTCCCTTGTTCCCTTGTCAATGCTAATTGTCTTTCAGGACAGAAAAAGAAAGCGAAATTACATGGACATTTTCGAACCGAGACGTAGACGAAAACCAATCTGGACAGTTTAACCTGACACAGGGCAAAGAATACCAAACCCCAGATAGCGGAGCCGTTACCAGTACGCGCTACCCGAACCAGGAAGGATTATAATATCGACAGTTAAAAGAGACATGTTACCAGTCATGCAGAGAATGCCAGTTCTCATTGCGAACCAGGGATACATGCCGTATGGAGCCGTGGATGTTTACCTGGATATTTGCCGGGATTTATGAGGAGCCAACCCTTTTTTTGTCCTAGTGGATGTGGTGTGAATTGAATGCGCGAAATGCCGTGAATTTGCCCAACAAGGATGCCTGGATGTGTGTTATGCGGGACTTGCTTGATTTGCGCGTGGACTCTTTTGTCGCATCGTATTTCATGGAGCGCAGTTTATAATTCCGCTTGGAAGAGGAAAGACTTTTTGATGAGAAGTTTTTGGAGAGGCTGATCTGCTTGCCATTGCTTGTTTCAGTGTTGTGGTTGCGCATTTCATTTGTTTTTGCTTTTTGATATATCGTATCTAGAGTGTTATATGCGTTTGCTTTTGGAAGATTGTTGAGAATTGGAGGAAAGAAGACTGCGAAAGAAAGAAAATAGAGAGATGGATTTGGGCAAGAAGAGATGAGATGAGATGAGCTTGTGTTGTGCGGTTTAGATTTACTTGAGATAGTTTGCATAGTTTGGACTAGGTAGATTGAGAATGTTTATTGATTTTGTCTTGAAGTTTGAATTGGGCTGTGATCAAGCTGTGATTGTTTAATGTGCAATGTTCTTGATGCGGGTGCTTGTCGGTTACGTGAGGTTGTTTGAGGTGACGAAGGATTATAAGTATGATGATTCAGGTATATGAAATAAATGATGATTATATAGTAGGGTTTTATTTAATCGTGGCGCCAGGACCCCACCTATCCTAGAAGGGTAGGCTACACTAATTTATAAGAAAATCATCAATTTACAACCTTTTTATAATCCTTAACTTTGAACTATTACTACTTAGCAACTACTATAGCCTTTAATATATACTTAATTATAAATAGAGAATAATATCTAAGTATTACTTTAAATAATTTAAAATAAAATGTTTAAGTAAGTATTTAGTCTATAATAGCTTAAGTAACTTTATTACTCTATAGTTCTCTTACTACTTCTAAACTATCTAAAGCTATATCTTAAGAACCACTTATCTTATTAAGTCTAAAGTAAGTTTACTCTAAAGCTAACTACTTAGAAAAGTTTAGACTTAAGTAGTAATACGATATTTATTATATTATCGCGATATATATCGTATAATAAATATTATAAATTTTTATCTAATACGTTAAATATCGTTAGAAAAGTAACGATAACTAATATAATATTAGGTTTTTAAGATATAAATTTAGCGATTTTAGAATAAGTTTAAAGTAATAATTCAACGATTTTATAGTAGATTAAGTAGTAAAAAGTAGTTAAAAGATAGAATATTATTCTAAAAAGTAGTAAGTTTAAGATAAAAAAATATACTATTTTGTTATACTTAATAAAAACTCTATTATTACTAACTTAAATCTTAACTTCTTTATTTATATCTATTATAATATCTTAACTTTATAGATAAAGTATATAATATCTATTATTACTACTAATTAGATATCTTTTATAAGAGATAAGGGTTCCTATCTTACTAAAGATATATTCTAAAAGAGTTCTTAAAGCTAGGGTTATAAGATAATTAAGTATAATTTAAGTAATAATAAGATACGTAAACCTTTTTAATATAAGATATTAGTATATTATCTTTAGCTTAGAGTTAACTAGTATAGTAGCTTTAGCTTATAGAAAAGAAAGGCCTTTAAAAGCTTAACTTTAAGTATAAGCCTTTATCGTTATAGTAGAAGAGTTAGCTTATCTACTATTATTATAGAAGTCTAGGCTCTTTTTAGTAACGTTTCTTATTCTCTTAAGAGATTTCTTTAAGAAAGGTTAGGCTAGGAAGTAAATAGTAGTATATTAAGAGGCTTATAGTATTAAAAAAGATTATTAATATAATAATTTCTAGACTAAACTAGTATTATTTAGAAATATTAGAATTAATCTTAGAATACTAGTAATAGAACGATTCTATTAGTTAGTAGACCTAGATTTATATTTTTCTAGGCCTTAGTAGAGTCTTAGTAATAATAATTAATATATTATCAGTTATTATTAGAAATCTAGTATCGATTAGATTACTTAATATAATATAATAAATATCGTCGACCTCTCTAATATACTACTAGTAATATCGCTATCTAAGTCTAGAAAAGTTATTCTATTATTCTCTTCTATAAAATATAGTATTATTAATTTTTATTCCAAATAAAAGCTTATCTTATACTATACTTTTCCAATGCTAAGAAATGCTAAGATATCTACTAAAAGAGAGTAGAAACTAAATAGGCATTTAAATACTATATATTATATTTAGAAATATATTAAAGACTTAGAAACAATAGTTTAGATAGTTAGTACTTATTATAACTTATTCTAAATTTAATATCGACTAAGTTAGCTAAGATATATAGGTTAATATTGAGAAATATTAAGAGTGATTTTAGTAAAGCGTATATAAGGCAAAAAAGTTATAAATTAATGATTTTCTTATATAAATTAGTGTACCTCGCCCTTCTAGGAAGGGTGGGGTCCTGGCGCCACGATTAATGCATATCTAGTGAGATAAGTAGGATATATAAGCCTATCATCCAAATCCAGTCAAAGTAACATTGCGGGACGGGGGATTTGGGGTCTTAAAAATTTCATTGCTTTCTGAGCGTCAACGAAGGGCCTCTCTTCATTCCTCGTTGATTGAAAAAAAGGGGAGGGGGAAGGTAGAGAGAGGCCTATCGTTTCTTCTACGAGGAGAGGGCAGAGAGGGCCTTTGTTGACGCTAAGAAAGCAGTGCAGTCACGTCACCGCGTTGCTGCTCTGTAATGTAAGGCTGCATGAGCGATGTCTTAGCGTCGAAGAAGGGCTTTCCTCACTTGCTCTTCAAGCGATTTAAGGTTGTTGATTGGATGAAGAGGGGTGGGGGAGGTAAGGGAGGGTGAGGTAGTAGAGGCCCTGCGGTGGGGCTAAGCAAGCAGTGAAGCTGAGGCTCCGCAACCACAAATTTCACTCTCGTCTATAAGTGATGAAGTGACGAAGTGACGAAGCGGTGTTCTCGAACTCTGGGTCCTGGTGGAGGAGTTGTGGGGAGGGTGTTGATTCGATGGATAAGGGAGGAACAGGGGAGTTGGGGGCCTTTGTTCACGCTCAGAAAGCAGTGAAGGTCAATCAGCGAGTCGGGGGATGGCGGATTTGCATGCTGTGCCGAAGCGAGTATGAATTGGGTTCACCGAAAGAAAAAAGGAAGTATGGGGAACAAGTGAAATGAATGAAAAAAGGGGGGGACAGAGGAGGCTGAGGGTCTTCGTTGGGGTTAAGAAAGCGGTGGACAAACAACGCGCCGCAGATAAGAGAACTTCTTGGAGGTTTAAGCGGGATTTTTGGGGATTGAAAATCCCAATTCAGCTATCCCGCCCTTGAATTGTGGACTCCAGGATGGTTTTTAGTGTGAAAAGAACGCCGAGAGTGCTAGAGGTTGATGGCCCGTTTAAACCTCCGAGAAGAGTTTTGACGGTATCTCCTCTTTGATGTTCTGAAAACAGTGACATGACCTGGCGCCTCTCATTGCATATCTGCCTTTGATCACTTTCTATGCTTTAGCGAGTCCGTTCCAATCAAGCTCAACGAAAAGACAATAGATCACAAACTCGGTGATTGAGGTTGATTTGCTGAAGGGCCGTGGAAAAAAGTGTGGCAGAGGCTCTTCGTTGACGCTAAGAAAGCAGTGAAAAGAAATCCCCATTGAGCTCACCGAAAATACACAGAAATTTGATTGGATATAGGAATGAAGGGGTGCTGCGAGTCGAATAAGCGAGGCACGGGTGGTAAGGCAGCAGCACTTAGGCTAGAGCCTTATTCTTTGACGGCATTTCTGTTTCTACTACGTGTATAGTCTTTCAATATGTACTCTTTCGTTGGCACTGAATAAACTGGGGTTTTACAGGAACTCGTTACTGGTTTTCACATGTTTTGATGGTCGTTTTTTGATTGTTGGGAGATGAAGAGGTAGGCTAGAGAAGAAGTGGGTAGAGAGTACTCGTTGAATTTAAGAAAGCTCTTAATAATTTACAACCGAATAAACCGATGAGTGATCTGGAACCAGCGGGGGAGTTTTGTCAAGTGTTCTCCGCGCCAGTTGACGGGCGATAGTTTTCATCGAAAATGAGGCGGGAGGATGAATTGATCTATATTTTGGGGACCAGCCGCGATTTAAGCGAGGTATGATGATTGGGCGCGAGCTTGTGACTCATGATCTCACCGAAAAAAAAGAGAAGTTAATTGCTTATAATATTTTCAACGAGATTGAGGCCCATCGTTCACGCTAGGAAAGCAGTGCTACACGCGGGTCTGGGTTTTCAGGAACGTAGTAAGATCTAATGGTTTTCGTTTTCGTTATTACACCTGCGCCCGGTTAATGTGGAGCTGAACAATCTAGAGCTCGACGGAGATATAATGGCCTGACACTTGCTGGAAGATGAGACGAGGCTCCACTGTATCTGTACTTCATTGTCTTTTTTAACAAAAATGAGGCCCCTTCCTTGACACTAAGAAAGCAGTGAAAATGCACTGCCCAAATTACACTACCTAGCTTTCCCAGCCTCGCATGTGTCTCGCGAACACCAAAAAGTGCTCGACACTAGAAAATTAAAGTCGCTCTTTCTCATATCACTCAACAACTATAATCCTTAAAGTTAAGCCTAATACTAAACAGAATATAGTATACTTAATCTCTATTAAGAAGGAATTACTTAATAGAATTATTATTATTAAGTACTATCGTTGAGAGTAAGAAACTCAATTTTCTTTAAAAGTATAACCGGTCTTCTTGGCGTTTCTTAGCAGCCGCGTAACTAGAGCTTTACAAAAAACGACTTCTTATTTCTCTTATAACTACTTAATAAGAATACTTCTAATAATTATTTCCTTTAAGATATAGAAAATAGAAGTATAGTTATTATACTTTATTATGGCCTTAGCTCCTTAAAGTGTAGTTATAGAGTTATAAGGGGGGGCGTTCTAGAATATAGTGTTTTTGGTGTTCTTAGAAATTGCGGCTAGTTAGTGATATCGCTGTAAACTGCATTTGAGTTTCAGGGGAGAGTGGGTTCCTCTACTGGACTCAGATATAAAATTGCGTTAGGCTGTTAACACTTCAAAGACCTATTTTTTTTAGGGCAATAGAGTAATACAATGGCTAAGAGCGTGGTTTCGATGATGCACCATCGATGATCTTAACAAAGCAGTGCTGCTCGAGCAGGGAAATACAGTATACTCCGCCTGAGGAAACAATTCCGAGGAATCGAATTGTTTGGAAGTAACAGAAAAGGGGAAACAGGGGTTTAGGGACGAGCTCTATTAGTTATTTAACTTTTCGAAGTATTCAGGCAAGAAGGTGCTGCGTTGACGCCAAAAAAGCAGTGAAGCTCCTTGTATAATTAAGTACTCCGTGAAAAACAGCGACTTGAGCTCACCGAAAATCACATGCAGAAGGAATTACCTTTTGTCGGCGAAGCTGAACGAGGCACTTCGTCGACGCTAAAAAGGCAGTGGACCCCGCTTTTGCTACGGATCTTAGTGTGGAGCTTAGAGAAATTCATGGACAAGTGGAAGCATGAGAAGTGACGAGGATTTCCTGTATTTTTTGCGGAGAAGAGAGCTTCTCTGGTGTAGAATTGAACAAGCTCACCAGAAAACATTGATTAGCTGTGAAAAGGAAGGGACATCTGCAGCCTAACTATAACCGGTGTATTTCTTTTCCCAGCCCTCTTTTTCTCACTCAAGTCGACTTACAAAATTGTGCGGTCCATCATCGACTTTAAGAAAGCAGTGCAATCGTAAGAACCTGATCCAAGCTGACCGAGAAAATACAGCTTAGATAAGCAATGCGAAGCAGAGTAGCAGCGGCAGCTTTAATTTTCGACAACGAGGCTCTACTAAATCACTTTTTAATATATCAATTACTCTCACCAAACCAGAGCGTTTCGTAGACTCGAAGAAGGCAGTGACAAGAGAGTGTAGATTATATATACTATAGTAAAGCAAGACCTCTAAAGAGATTAAGCGAGTACAAAGTTGGTTCACCGAAATGGAAAGGAAAAATGAATGGATCTCGAACTCGGGGAGCGGGGGTATAATTAACCCAACTGGGTGGAAGCAAGGCTTTTTTATAACGATATTTACGTACTACTCGACCAGACGAGGCATTTCGATGAAGCTAAGGAAAAGGTACCACTGAATATTGTAGGGGGAGTACGAATTGGGTTCACTGAAAGAGAGGGGAAATGTAAATGGATATCAGCTCCGGGAAACTAGAGAAGGCATTGCGAGGGTAGTATAGCTGATGTACTGGTCCGTGTAGAGAGGAGGAATAAAGCTGTAGGAGCAGGATGTGCTCAAAAGGAGAGGAAAGTGGGTATTTACACGAATAGAAGACCCTTCGTTGAATGTCAGACGGAAACAGCCATGCTCATTGCTTACCAGGTTGTTTTAACAATTTCAAGCTCCCTCCGTTGACAGAAAGTGATAACTAGTTAAAAGGTTCTATGAAGCTTGCTAAACTGAAATAGTCAGAATAAAGAATACTAAAGAAGAAAGACGACTATAAATATCACACAGTGCTAATTAGAAAGAAGGGAAAGGTTTCTTTAACAAGGTTCTACTAATGACTTGTAGACTAACTACTTTCCGTGATGCTTAGACATTGGAACTTGATTTCTAAAGCTGACAAATTACTAGAATGGGATTCTTTCTTACGCTTCTCGAGGTCCTTCAGCGACGCAGTGCACATGATTATGTCACACAACATTCGAAAGAAAAGCGGACTAGTCTAAAAGGTTTGCCACTCTCTTCACTGCTTTCTTAGCGTCATTGAAGGCCCTTGAAAATAACCGAAGATCCAATGGCTTCGAACGAAGACGGTCAGGAGCCTTCGTGCAAAATATACTCTATACCTCAATGCGGAAACGGATGGTTTATGGATGGGGTGATGCCATAACTGAGAACTCCCCAACCGCCAAGGAGAAGGAGAATAATTTGGGATACGTACTCGGCAGACAGCACTTGCTGATTTCATCGCGCAACAAATATTCCAAATTGCTTCTCGGCCTCCGCGACAGTAGATATGGACAGCTTTTTGTAGACGGAAAGAAGGTAACGAAAAAGAAATGGCAGATGGGAAACGACTACGCAAAAATGACATATTGCAGATGTATGGCGGAAACTCTTCAATTTACGACTATTTATGTCCCGGAGGGCGCTAGTGCCCACGCTAGCGAGTAGCCACGTGACTGATATACTCTTAATCACTATAGGCTTTTAACATGACACAATCAGATCTGTCGACGTCACTGACACTTGAAATGGCGTTGAATTAGGAGTTACCACTTCCCTGGACGGAAGTTGCGAGTTATCAAGAGCTAAGAACCGCTTAGTTCGATATATTCAAGGAAGAAGCAACCTTAAGAAGAGAACTATATAGCCCGGGTCCTCTCACAGTATAAGAGAAGAGGCGACTATATAGCTTAATAAAATATTAGAAAGTATATATCAACTATTTCATAGAATAAATATATTATATAAATAGCTATATATATAGAGCTCTATTTTAACTTTAGTATATAGTTATTCTATACTTCTACTTCTAGAGTCAGAACCTATCTACTAGGGTTATAGAGTAGAACTAGAGTTATTTAGATATAAATTATCTCTTCTTTTAATAGCTCTTAAATTAGCTATAATATAAGTAATATAAAGTATAGAAACGAAATAATACTTTACTACGAAGGCTCTTACTATAAGCTCTTAGATACTCTGCTAGAAATCGACCTTCCTCTGCTACCGATAGGTGGAATTAGCTAAAAGAGCGTCTAAGGCCGTCTTCATTGAGGTACAAAATCAGGTGACAGACCCTTCAGCCACAGCCTCGGAAAGCCACATCAGCATCGTCACAACTGAAGCTCCCCGCATGAACAGACAATCCCCAAAAAACAACTCAACACCATGGCACGAATATCCACGGCAGCAGGAGCTGGCTCTCCCGACCACACATCTCTCAATCTCACCCGAATGCTAGCCCGTCTAAACTCCATCCTCATCACCCCCGACCAACAAACTGAGCACCGATTAAAGGTTTCCGAGGTGGAGAGGGAAAAAGTCGGGACGGTATGTAACTTACACCCGTATTACCCAGAGTCTTGAAGCCAAATGCTGATTCAAATTCTTCGCAGAATCTCCAATACGCAAGCACATTGCTTACCCAACTCGAAAAAGATGCGCAGAATATGAAGAACCTAACCAAAAAGCAAGAAACGCAAAAGGAGCTGGTCCGAAAACGAGACGTGCTATTACGACTAGAAGAGCGATTAGAAGAACTCAATGATGTCCGTCTCCCAACCGCAAACACAAGAAGCGACTAACACCCCCCAGCTCGCATACCCAGATGAAGAGGATTCCTCCGAAGGCGAAGACTTAATCGGCGAAGACACCCCCTCAGAAGAAACAGACTCCCACGCCCACACCTCACCCACCCCCTCCCCAACCTCCTACCAACCGCCTGTACCCTCCATCTCTGCCCCTCTCGAATTGATTCCTTCCCACCAACAAAACGAACCCCACTCCACCCTCCGCGCCCGCACCAACGCCTCCCAAAGAGAAGAGCTCTTCTCCCTCTCCGCAACCACCACAGGCATACCCCCCCGCACCACTACACCCATCCCAACAACCACAAAAGAAAGCCTCTTAACACATAACCGTACCGAGCAAGAGGCTCTCACGTCCTCTCTTCTTTCCATGGCGTCGGCCCTTAAAGATAGCAGTAAAGCTTTCGCGGCTTCGTTGGATGATGAGAAGGATATTCTGGATCAGGCGGGGAAGGGAATGGATAAGAATGAGGAGGCGTTGAATGCTGCCAGTAAGAGGATGAGTTTGTTGCGGGGGATGAGTGAGGGGAAGGGGTGGTGGGGGAGGATTATGCTTTATGCTTGGATTGGGGGACTGATGGTGCTGGCTGTGCTGATTGTTTTTGTTATGCCTAAGTTGAGGTTTTGAGACCGGAGAAATATGGGGAGGGAGAAGGGAGAAGGAACTTTAGAGTGTAGCGTATATGGGTGGATTGATTTTAGAGCGGGTTTGGGTAGGGGCGTTTGGAGATGCTTCTTTTTGTTTATGAGTATTAGATACCATTTGTTTTTCATTTTTGCGAACATACATTCTCTGGCGGTGTTTCTCAAATGGAGTTATATACGTCCCAGCTGGAGAGGCTCCAACAATGTTTTCACTCCTTTCTTCGTTTCTTTATTCCCTCTGAAGTTGACAGGTAAAGGAAAACGTTGCAAAACCCGAAAGACTAGTTCCTAGGTAGTATAAAAGCCCTCCGAGATACAGTGGTTATCAAGACGGGAACCAACAGAAAAGCTAGCCAAATACGCCATGCTATACGGAAGGCCCTGCGGAACTTGGCCAGGAGTAACTTCGATGGAGATCATTGATTCTTGTACCCGCTCAAGGGTGGTCCTTGTTTTGGTACTAGACTTATGATCTGAAATTCTGCTGTCGATTATTGTGCTGTTGTCGATTTTATTCTGTTCATTCGATTACATTTAAGGACTTGAGGTTCTTGGTGTTGCGGGGGTTTGTTTTCTAGTGCTCTTCGAGTTATTTCCTTCTACGTCTGGGTCCTAGAGACGAGTGAGCAAATACGGTTCCACCAAAGAATGGGCTGGTTGTTTAGTGTCTTGTATGACGAGTATTTAGACGTACAGATTCTTTTACATGTAATTATTTAGAAGGCTTCACTGATGTTCCCCCGCTTTGGGCCGGGGTCATTTATTTCATTGGGATTTAGTTTCGCTTCACTCTATTATGTAGAAGCAGATAGATGGATATCTTACAAACATCAAGAATCCCGAGCTTTCCTCTACGTACACCCCCTCAAGCCCTTGCCCTAGGAACTCTTTCGCAAAGTCAACTATTCTCCGAGAGCATTAGAAGAATTGAGGAAACGGTTTTCTCTATTCTTCTCAATGCTCTCGGAGAATGAAATGTAATCATTCTAGGTAGTCGGCTTTTTCAACTTGTAAAGTCTTGTGGAACGCCACACCCTCTTATGTTTATTCACTATTGGTTAACGAGCCCAACATGGTCAAGAGAAGGTTACGACGAGTATCAAGATTGGTGGATTTTTCGACCTGCAATTTCCAAGCTTGCAATTCGGCTGCACCCCACCCAGACCCAGGCTAGCTGTCATTATCGGTGAAGTGTGTCTATTGTTAGAGACTCTCACTTTGATTTGGAGCGGAGGATGTTTGTTTCTTGCTCTGGGCGCTAAGGGGTTCGTCAGTCTACCTACCGTATTGCATTATAGTTTAGTTACTATTGAATGTTTGGATTTGAGATAATTCTCTACTGTCGTTTTTCAGTTTACTGTCGAGTTTATTTTACACGTTGGAGGGGTCTTTTTAACCCTTTCCAGGAATCCGTGATTGGTCTTTTTAATTAAGTTCTTGTATTCCATATCGCCTGTAACCTATACGTGGTTTGTGTACTAATCCTGCGATCAAGATGGTATTGCTGGGATGGGTCGAATCCCATGCGCTCACTATCTTGCAGCCACGAGGGCCCTAGAGAACACCAAAGAAGGGTATTAAACAAGCAGGCTTGGCCAAATTCACTAGCGCATAATTCTTTTTTATAGTAATCATTTAGAGGAATTGATTGTTCAGAGTCATGAGCCCTGATGAGAACAGGAGAAGATGCAATGAGTTCTAAGATAATGTGACGAGGTCATCGAAGCTCGCTTTCCGTGTCTTGAAGGTTCTTTAACTCAAGAAATACTCACAAGAACGTTGTCTTATAGGTACTTATCCGAACGTTTGAGTTTCAAAGGGTTTCATGTTGTCGAATCTTCTTTTCTTGTCCAGTTTATTTAGCTCTTTCGTTTAAGTTGTCTTTCTTGTGGTATACTATTCGTGGGTGGGAGTTTTCGAGTAGAATTTCTTGCGACACATCTACAGAGCAGCGGCAGTTTTATGCGGTCACAAACTGTGGCGAAGAAGGTCCATGAGGGTATTTTGAAATTTTGGGCATCCTATTCGAAAAAAATATAATTCACACGTTTGAGCAGTCTTTTTGCCCCACTCTAGGAAGTGTGCTTGCGTGGTTACTTTATTCAATTAACTATTAAGTGCTTTTTGATATCACTAGTAGCTCCTGGTTTGAGTCGTGCGTCACCTGTAGGTATGAGGATATTGTAATAAAAAGCGTATGATGATGCGGATGAAGTCCTGGGCCCTCACTGTCTTCGAGCTAAGCTAAGGGGAAACATCCTAGAGAACTCTGAGAACACCAAAGGACGGTTGCTGGTTTGGCGTATTCTCTCTAACAGTTTGTTAAAGGCGTAGTTGAGAGGTATAAGAAAGTCAGATTAGTTATTCGGCATGTATTCTCAACAAGATATGACGAAGGAACGTGATGGTAAATTGTGAAAGTTTGTCTCTTCTACCAGTTGCAAATGAAATCTTTTAGGTAAGAAGTATAGTTGAGGGAAGCAAGTGTATTCAAATTCCCTGCCTATTATCTCGTAGAATCTATAACGATTCAGTGTAAGAAACTCGAGCATTACTATCCGTCGCTTACTTCTACTCAATTTTTGCGAGTTGCCTCTGACAATGAAAAGTATTGTTCGAGACATTTTAGAAGAACGAGAAGTTCGATTTCTTGATTCTTCTAAACTTCTAGAACAATTTTCCGAGAATATTGTGCACAAAAGGACAGAAAAGTGCCGGAGAGTAATGCTCCAATCTCTTATAAACTCGTGTTAGTTAAGTTAGAAAAAAAGTGGCAGGCATCAATGATATGATTCAATGAAGGTCTGGTGGATACTTGACAGTAAACGATCGCAACTTTGATGGGTTGGGAGTAGGAAAGGTTTAAATTGATACAATTGAGGGAAATGTAAATCGAGATCAGCTCTGGTATAGTCTTTGAAGAAGAACTTAACTTCTCTATGCTGATTGTTGGCTTATTCTAGTATGTTATCATTTGGCCATTAGGGCGTCCCGTATATACCAAAAGCCGGAATCGACTAAATCGCAAATCGTAAATCGCAAATCGCAAATCGCAAAATTACAAAAGTTAAGAGATATAGCAAATCTCAAACTATATTATCCTATTTACTCTCTTGCTCTCTTAATCTCTTGCTCTCTTACTCTCGTGTCCTATTCTTCTATATATTACGTATACTAAGAGAGTAGGAGAGAGAGTGGGAGAGAGAGTAGGAGAGAGAGTGGGAGAAGAATGAGAGTAAGGTGTAGGAGGCAAGAAAGTAAGCAAACATTCCAGGGGAAGGTTTTTCCTAGCGTAGGTAAGGGGAGTTTAGAGTAAACATTCTCCCTACTCTTCCCCTCTTCCCCTCTTCCCCTCTTTCTCTTTCTTCTTTCTTTATTATCTAAAAATAATAGGAAGAATACGATATAAGAGTTAGGTAATAGGGAGTAAGGAGGCGATAGTAAGGAGGCGATGTTACTACTATATATATAATACTCGTCCTCCCTCTCTATCCTCTAATTAGTTACTATAGTTAAGACTGTCTAGTCTTAATATAGAGAGACGAGGAGAGAGGGAGGGGGGGGGGAGAGGGGAGAAGGAGAGAGAGAGAACTTAAATTTAAAAATATTACATTTTATACTTATAAAAAGTTACACTTTACGAATTGCGATTTGCGATTTTCGATTTAGTCGTTTCCGACTTTTGGTATATACGGGATGCCGTAGCCATTTAGTCCCGTCGCTATTATTTAAAATATTTCAAACTACGATTTGATTGACATAAACTGTTGTCGTGTCTGAAAATAATTCCCTACAATTGAGTTAATATGCACAATTGAGAAGGATTCGCTTTTTCTCCATTTTCGGGTTGTTATTTTCTTCTGAGAGATGGGTATTATGAGTTCTATAATTTGGTGGACTCTATATACAGGTTTATATTTAAGTAGAGCTAGTAAACAGGGTTTGAGTCTACCAATATAGGAAACAGAAAGCCTGCAGTGTGAAATTCGCAAGCGAGGATGTCAAGTTTGGACTCCTTCTCACTCACTCGCTATCACCTGTCTTAAAATCTCCAAAATACTCTCCAATTTAGCCTCATCCGCCCTTCCAAGTCCGCATTCAGTAGCAATCCAAAATCGTTTAAAAACCCGCTCCCTACCGCAATCCTCCTCTTCGTCCCTTCCAAAGCATCCTTATGCAGCAAACCCAAGTAAACCTCCGTGCCCCCAACTTCAAGGTCCCTCAATGGTTCAAAATAACTGGCATCGATTCGACTTTTTGGCACAGGCACATGAATCCAAGTGACCGGCCTCTCCTTTTTGACTCTACCAAGAACATCATTCGCGACCTCGACGAGCAAGCCCATAATTTTTGGCTCAACAAAATCCTTGTGTTGCAAATCTCCATAGCAAAAATGGAAACCCGATTCCATCTTTGTATCCACAGCACATGCAACCGTTAAGATTCGGTCGGTCCAAAATTCCTTCTTTCAACGAAGAGGTTAGCCATTTCGGGGGAGCTGTTGCCACACCTTCCAAAATCGCAAACTCGGATGCTAAATCCCACTGAATTGCCAAGTCTTCCGCTGGAAGTGCAGCTTGAACATGACGAATACAGCCTACCTTAGCGGTGATCCCAAGCTTAAAAGCGGTGTGTAGACAGTTGAAGCACCGTTTAAAAAATACCACTGCATAAGGCTAAATGCTAACTGTGCACTGTTAATAAGAATAAGCGTTTTAAATGAGTAGTAGTAAAAAGAGATTTTATAGTGAGGCTTTTACACTGCTTTAAAAAAAAACAAGCTGTTTAAACTACTACGATAACGTACCGCTATAATTTGTATAAGGCGTTTAAATATTGTTCTAGCATAAACATTTTAATAGTTGACGTATAGTACTGAAGCATTGTATGGTTATATCACATTTTAATGGTTCTGTAAAAGCAACGGTTTATATTCTTAACGGTTTGAAAGCTTCTTATTGGCTAGGCGGAAATCCCGGCTGCTCGGCTCCCTAGCTCTAGATCTAGCTCCAGATCTAGCCCTTAGATAATTGTGAAGCTATTCACAAAAATCGGATATCCTAGTTGATATGGAGTAGTCGATCACCGGTGTTCATGTCCAAGGGGTTAAATTCGCCTAAGTTGAGTAATCCGGGCTGTGCTGCTTCGTGAACAGGTGCCATATACAATGTTTCGTCATGCATCCCTATGTTAGCAACGCTTCGAGGTACCTAGGTTCGACTGCTGCTTGATAGGCTGGGTCAATGTTGATATGTAGAACATTGAGAAGCGTCGGAAGCGAGACTTGGAAACGGACTCCCTCCGGGATGGCCTTTTCGTCTCGAAGAGTGCAGAACATTTTATATGAAGTAATGGCAAATTCCTCATATTGATGTCAGAATCTGAAATGACCGGTGTTCTGCCGTCATCTCAAGGAGAGAAGTCGAGGTTCCAGAGGAGGAAGGAGGAGTCAGAAAAATCCATCTCTGCCAAAGAATGAAATTACCGTCAGGGATACGACGGAGCTGTAATGTGAGGCATTTTGATCAGGTAGATAGACGCTTCCAACAAAATGAACATTTCGTGGGGAGCGTAAATTTGTAAATATCTGAGGCGGTATGTTAGTATCTACCTAATGGAGTTGGTTACACAATGCAGCTTGGCTCTAGAGTCTGGACCATCGGCAAGTGGAGTCTACTAAGCGCGCTGCGATTTTAGCTCAGGTGCACTTACTCTCACTTACTCTACTTAGCACCTACCTCAAGGGCTACAAATGAATTCTGAGCAGTTCTGAACTTCCGCATTGCTGACATTCTACTATTGCACTTCATTCACCAAACAAACATGGCATCGATCACCAAGAAGTACGGGGATCTTATCCCACAAAGCAGAGCAGCAGAAATCGCAGCACTGACTAAACGGTCAGTGTCGGCAATGTCAGATATTTCAGTCACCAGCACCACCAGCGAGTTCATTGATGCGAAACTGGAGACCATCAATGCGGAGATCCAATTGACTCAGAAGCTCAAAGAAATTTTCGAACATTCCAAAGAGCTACTTACAGCTGCCGAGTTCGACGAGATTACCAAAGATCTGAAAAATGAAGTCTCTACCAAGGAACGAGAGCTTCTCCGTGTGAAACGCCAAAAGAAAACAATTTCGGACGACATCGAGGAGGTTTTACCTCAATACATCACCCTTGAAGCCGCATACTCTTCCGTTTTGACTGCGAAGATCATGTCAGCTTCTGGGAAACCTGGAAAACAGAAAGCATATGCGAAAGGTGTACTCGCCTATTACGGAGCTATGCGTACGACCAACGGGGGTGGAGTCGAAAAATACTGTCATCTGACAGGATGGCTCCCAGAAAAAAGTGTCAAATGTGCACATCTGGTACCAAAGTCTTTGGAATCAGAGGAGTTGGCTTATTTATTCGGAGATCGTGAAGCAATTTTGTCGGAGCCGAGAAATGGTATGTTTCCCGATGCAAAACAACAAAAGGTCTATTGCTGATATAGGTGTACAGGCATTACCCTCAATACGATAATCGAAGGGGGATTGGACAATGGATGGATTGTAATTGTGCCAGACAAGACGAAGGAGGACGAGGAAACTGTTTGGAGGTGTATTTTGACGGACCCATCCAAAGCCTCCGATATGATTGGACCTGGAATCAAGTGGAGGGTATGTTTAACTCCATTCCTAAAGGTTTGTTTCTTCAAAAAAGGTGTGCTACTAATAAGCTGTTTAGGATATTGACGGAATGCCACTGAAATTTTTAACACCTAACCGCCCAGCCCGTCGATATTTGTACTTACGATACGTCATTACATATCTACACCAGCAGAAAATGGGCAATAAGGAGTGGTTAAAACGTGTAGATGCAAGGGGGCATATCTGGGCAACACCGGGACCCTACCTACGAAAATCGATGCTCTTGGTATTAGCAAGGCGAATATCGGATACCTTTTTGCCGGAAGCGTTTTACGAATCGACTTTTGAATCAGCAGACGGCAGCCCACAACGGAGCTTGGAGGAAGAAGGTGATCTGGCTATGGCCCTTGATCACAAAATGGAAGATGCACTCGAGGGGGGAGGAGAGGCAGGATGCGAGGAGGAGGATGATGAGGATGATGAGGAGTAATATTGCAATTCGGACTGAAGTGGCACAATGAAGAGACATTGATAGGTCTTTGATGTCGTTTTTGGAACAATTCAAACAAGTCACTTCGGGCAAAGAAGGAGACATGTGCATTTTAAGATCCGCAAACAATAACTAAACTACTCTTTTACCCCTCCCTCATTTCCATACGCAGCGAAACCAAGTATAGCATCCCGAAACGCCGCTATTAAAATGCCTCTTCATATTACATTTCATTCCAATCTTCCTCTCTTCACTTCCCATCATTCCCATTCCCTCAACCGCCCTTCATATACCCCCCCTCTCCATACACAAACACAACAAATCATCAAGCCTCCTCCCCACCCCCAACAACATCCCTAATTCCTCCCAACTCCCCCACAACACACTCCTCCAACAAACTTCCCCCGGCTCCGCCTCTCCCCAAATTCGTAATCTCAACCTTCCGTCCCGCCAACTCCTCATCCCTCCTACCCATAGGCACAATGCGTTCCCTAAGCACACTCCTAGCACCAAGCCACCAATCCGCATTCCCCGCCACCTGCTCCGCATCCCACTTCAACACCGGAATGTCCACAGACCCCAAGGACTGCTGACGGAAGCCTTCCAATATAAAGTATATGAGAGAAAGGGAATGCGCTTCCGAGCATTGCGCAAGACATATGTATTTCGTGGTGGTTCTGGAGGAGGTGCGTGAAGATTCCGGCGCTTCGAGAGCGGTGGAACATTGTGTTAACAGAGGTTGGAATTGATTGAGAAACAGGGCGATTTCTGCAGCGATGGAGATTTGGACCGAGTCGAGCAAATTGAGGAGGAAGGGAAGGATGCCACGGGTCCAGATTGAGTAACATCTCTGCAATCCCGGTCCATCAGCGAAAGGTGAGACTTTCCCACTTCTAAGATAACTTGAGATATTGGCTGAAGCAATTTGGCCTAGAACACCGTCTATAGCGAGTTGTTCAGCCATAAGAGGGAGGGTGGAGAGTTCAAGCAGGAAGAGCATGCTTAGTTCCCCATATATCGGATCACCATCAATAGCAATACTGTCAGACCACGAGAATAGAGTCGTTGCTACTCTTGCGGTGCCGTTATCGCGGAATATCGAGACGATCCTGGATTGTGAGAAATCGACACCAGGGATTCGGAGACAGGATTGGAGGATTCCGGTTATGAGAGCGATGTCTTCTGGTAGGGGGTCGCTGTCCTCGTCATGAATTGCGGTGGCGAATTCGCGGAGACCGATGGCAACGATGTATTTTATGATGTCGAGGACGACTGAGACGACTGGTGTTGATTCTTTCATGCGTACGGAGACGCTTAGGTCTTCGCTCACTTCCTGAGTTAGATCGACGGTATGTGCTCGAGCGGCGATGAAAAGAAGCTTCAGGAGCGATCTATAATATGGGGCATCTTCTTTCCGGAGTGATCTTTCAAAGGCTCCTCTAAAATTCCGGATCGTCTCCCAGGTTTTGGTAAGAAGATCTTTGATTTGTGGAAGTTTGCACTTAGCTTCGATCAAGCGCTGGGTAAGTATGAGTGCAAAGTCTGCTCGCTGGTAGCACAGCCTAGTAAAAATTTCTTCCGAAAGATGGCTGTCGGAGTTTGCGCTTAGAGAGTCGAGGGAAACCTTGATGAAAGATTTTTGCAATTCGACGTCCGAAGTAAGACTACTTGTCAACTCGAGAGCAAGTACTTTCCACCCGTGAAACAGAGCCTATTCAAGTTAGCACGAACCTTTCTTTGATGATAATAGAGGACCTACGATTTGCGCGTCAACAAGAGACAAGTTGACATTGGCTAGCTCAAACTCTACTCGAAGGCCGTCGTTTTTGGTTCTATTCCACCCTGGATGAAACTGTAGCATCTTTTCTGCTAGTGACAAATCATAGAAATAATCCTTTCCAAGTTGGCGTTCTTCCAAGGTGGTTCGCTTGAGGTCTTGAATAGAGCAATTCGGATGTCGGGTCGCAAAGTTTTGTGCCAGTTGCCGGTGTAGAGATGAGTTGAGTGAAGGAACCGCTGTACCAAATCGTATGTAATAAGACAGGTTGGCGACAAGGCTGGTAATAGAGGTAGGAGATCTGGTCTGCCGCGAATGAAAGAGATGCATGGCTAAAATTTCCGCCACGTAAGCAGCAATTCTCGATTGATAAAATGCATCAGTCGACTGTTCTAAGTTGGGCTTTATTGGTATTGGCTTCAATGTGCCAACGTAATCGGAAATAACTGCAATAAATTCGCCATGTTTGGAAGAGCCATAAACCGTCCAAGGCCAGAAGTTTTGTGATAGGGATACAAATTCCAGCATTGCTAATGCTTCGACCTGGGGTAGGGTCTCAATTTTCGTGAGTTTCTCAAGGGCCGTGGTAAGCAAGGGCTTATCCAAAGCAGAGGGTATCTTCCCCGCTTGGTCTTTGGCGACGGACTCTCTGGGTGTCTTGCCAGTGAGGAGGTAATTGGCGAACCATTGTTGTTTGTTGCTGACAGCCATCGAAAGGAAATGCCATATAGATACGGTATTTTCATTTCTGACCAAAGGTTTGTCCAGATCTGAGAGAATGTGAAGGAAGTTTTTGGCAGTGTGAGGCCCTAAATGGCCCAGCAAAGAGGGTGGCTCTGATACATTGTTTGCAGTAACAACCAATGCCTCAAATAGAGACAATACATGTCTCTTATATAGATCGCTGACGGCATAGAGCCTTGCAATCAAGGGTGCCGCTTTGAAAATTTGGTGCTCAAGCTCGGTAGGGGGTTTTTGAACCGAGTTGCTCACCCGAAGTAAAGTTGTAGAAAATTTCAATACTGCTGTAGTTTGTGATGTCCATAACTTCAACTCGTTGGCAAAGTTTGTCAGGTCGGGGGTTCCAAGGCCGTCCAAGAAGGATACCAGTATTGGTTGAAATCTAAGTGAGCTCGAAGATGTTGCCAAAAAGCTCTCCACAATTTGCGACGCAGATGCTATCAAAACGCTGGTAATCTTTGATGCAAGCTCTTTGGCGCTTTTGGAATGGGAATTCTTTTTAGAACTCAATTTGGAAGCGAGTTCGACTGCATACTGTTCTTTCTTTGCTTCTTCTTTCTCTTCTTCCTTCTTCGATGCGCCTTCGATGCCATAAACATAGCGTAAAGTTTTATCGAAGGTGGCTGCAATGGCTTTAGATAAGCGCCGCCGATCATTTTGTGTGATGAATTTCCAACCAAAAGAGCTCTCAAGCAGATCGATGAGGTATCTGGTAAAGAACAGGAGAACTTTGGATAGTATGTGGTCGGGTATACCAGTTCCCACGTCCTCTTGACTTTGGAATCGACCTGCAGCTTGTGGACCGCTTCGTCTTCTAATAGCATTAGACGCGATATCGTCAATCAAAGCCTCATACAGGCGTGAGCATGATAAAAGAAATTCATATCTGCCCGACACCAGTTCAACCCCCTCAACAATCGTTGACAACCGCCCACCACCACGGCTGACCCCCAGTAGCCCACTTCGTGCCAACAGTGGCCAGACCCGACCGGGGGACAGTGGAGTCAACGAGTGTATGAAATGAACACAGCTGACGAGTATCCCTAGCGGCACCTCGGAACCCGAAACAGTGGATTGTCTCTGCACCTCTTCTTCAAATATGTCGAATATCACAGTGATGATATCGTGATTTCGACTCAGCCCTGAGCTTGTCGTTTCCAGAATATTTTGTGCATCATCCTTGGCATTGAGATTCGAGGCGTCCGATTTCGTAGTATTGTGGAGTATCGTCGCAAGTATATCTATGATTTCGACAACCGAGTCTCGATCCACCGGCATCCCAGTCGTAGCGTCGACTAAGTCGCTTGCTGTTAAAAAGGTTTCCAACAGTTTCCCAAGATATTTCAGTCCTGAGTATTTATGATACCAGAACACCACTCTTGGCCCAGAGTCAGAAATAACACGCCCGTAGGTTTTTTCCTTGATACAAAAATCGGGGTCTGTTAAAGTCAGAGCCATCGAATTTGATTGCACTCTTTGGTGATACGACTTTGATCGACCTTGGAACAAGTGAACAGGCGCTTTGAGACGAACTGTGTTACTATTGTCCTCCTCTAGGGCTGTTTCGTAATCGATAAAGTTCTCCGGCAAGCGGTATGTAAAGAAGGGAATCTCGTGCAACCACTCGACAGCAGACTTGTAATTTTCTCCATAATAAGTTGATTCGCAGGAAGCAACAGCATGAATTAAGCGTAAGAATGGCAAGGGTTCGCATGGGTATCTTGACAGGGCAGTTTGGAAAAATGTTATCAAAACATCATTGGTTATGAAGGTCGCTATTGGATCGAAAGCTGCTATGCTTTGTTTCGAGTCCACGACATCCCAGTAATTCTGCCCCCCAAGCAGCGCAGAAAGGAGAGCTTCAATGACTTCAGGTATGTAACCAAGACCACTGTTACTGCCTCCAATGAGATCCAGGATGAGTATTCGCATGATTCCACCAACTTCGGTGGAGAAGAATGCGTCAGATGTGTTTCCAAGGCGAAGCGAAAGCCCAGAAAGGGTTTCGAGGACTCGGGTCTCGTTGACAGATCTGCGAGCTAAAAAGTCGAGTGCATCGTCGCCTTCAATACTATTTTTGACGATTTGGGTCAAGTCTGCGTAAGGATTAGGAGTTGTAGAAACATCTCCGTCCCCTTGGTCGGGATCCTCGTTGCTGATTACTTTCAGGATAGACACCCACGCCAGAATTGGAGGGCCTGCGGTCGTAAAACCCATATCTGCAGCATCCATCATGATTTGGTGGATTTCCGATAATGTGGTGGTGTTGAGAATATAGGGGCCACTCGGGTCGCCATTCGCAACTATAACTCCATTTTGGTTGGGGTCATTGAGATACTGCAAAGTACTTCCAACACTCAAAACTGCTAGAGAAATCACCATGGTGAGACTTTGCAGAGGTAACACCAATGATTGCAGAGAAGGTTCTTCCTGTTGGATAGTCAGTATTTTATTCATGAAATTATACTTTGAAGGTTTTTCGAAAATAAAACTCGGAAAATTGCAAATTGGATTGATCTTGTTTACATACCGTAGAAAAAGCGTTGAAGAATTCACAAGACTGCAACAGTCGAAACCAGCCAAGAGTGAGTTGTGATGTTGGAAAGTCAGCATCCGAGAACACCATCTGCAAGAGAATTTCCATTGTGTGTGTTGCTTCCGTGAGTTGTGTCCTAACCCAGTCTGCCTCAATTTCTGGTCGAGATCCATCATACCACCCGCTGCCATTACCAATATTCTGGACATTTCTTTCGACCGCCATCAAACATTGCAAGAAGAAGGCTTCGGTTGGGCCGATAGCAGCCAAGATGCCTCTTCCGCTTGCTTCCAGCCAGGTGTCGGCTACTACCGTCGGTTTTGCCTTTCCATTCTGCCCCTCCTTTTGAGCATTTTTCTTGTAGACTGCAAATATCAGGCGTTCCAGACATTTGAGAAAGTATCTTCTCTCTGAGAGGTATAATGCAAGTATGCGCTTCCGTCGGCTGTCCTCCGTCTCGAAATGCGCCTGGGCTTCCACCGGGTCGACTCCTCGAGATAGCAATGTTGCCGTAACTGGACTCGAAAACTTGCTATCACCTGCGGCTTCTCGTATGCTTGCAAGCTCCTCTTCTGAAAAGTCCCCTAGAAGCCTTGCTGAAACGCGCGCCTGGCATTCTTGCACCACAATCCTCAAGGCTGATACTTCATCGAATCCACCCACATTGCCCAGCCATGCCGTATCCGCCTTGACCAGGGCTATGTCGAATCGCGCGTCTGAGGAGGGTGTAACGTTGATCGCAGAGGTTTTCGTCTCAAAGAGTGACTTGGTTTGGGGAGTTGGCTTGGAATCATCGAATGGCCGTGATAATAGCCCTCGGATGGTCGCATCTGAGAGAAATCGCTCGATAATGGGGTGTTCGTCTATTGAGCCCTCGATGGTTTCCTGGATGACAGAAAAAACGGTTTTCCATGAGCTATATTTCAGTTAGCAGGGTCCGGATGTTTACAAAAGTAAGAATAGAAGAAGCTTTAGAAGGACGAAGCGCACATCAAGATCTCGTCCCCGTTCAGACATTTATTTAGGGAGGGAAAATAGCTGGACTCTGCTGGCGAAGCCATTTCTCCCAAGTTCGGCAAGCCAAACAGCGTTGCTATGGCGCGGCTCGGAGCATAAGAAGAGCTCTAGGAGAGCTTCTTGGAGTTCTGTTGCAGGGCACTTTGCACTTTTGGTTGCTGGAAGACGCGCGAGCGCGATGAATCCCGTCGGTAGGGTAGCGGCGCTTGTTTCTCCGTTTCTCCTTCATACCCCTGTCACTTCAGCCTTTCCTCTCAGCCTTCCGGTTCTGTGATACTTGTACCCCACATTGATTTATTCGTCACCTCTTGTCAACCTTCCCAACCTTCCAGTTCCCGTCTTTCATCAACTCTCACCATCTCACCACCACACCCCCAAGGTCAGGTGACATCTATGCCTTCCCTCGACTTGATCGATCACTCTCCCCAGCAACCAGAGGCTGCCCCCCCTCTGGCAAACGCCTCAAATGTTATAATCATTGACAATTTCGACTCCTTCACGTGGAATATCTACCAGTACTTTGTCCTCGAAGGAGCCACCGTCCATGTCTTCCGGAACGATGAAATCAGCATCAACGAGCTCGTTGCGAAAAAGCCGACTCAATTGGTCATCAGTCCAGGTCCAGGACACCCCAAGACCGACTCGGGCATCAGTAGAGATGCCATTAAACATTTCGCCGGCAAGATTCCAGTACTGGGAGTCTGTATGGGCCAGTGAGTCACCCAAGCTATCAATCGCTGCTATGGATTGCATGCTGACTTGGGAAAAGACAATGCATGATCGACCTCTATGGGGGTGAGGTGAAATATGCCGGAGAGATCCTCCATGGAAAGACCTCACCTATCCGCCATGACTCCAAAGGTGTCTACACCAATATCCCTCAAGATGTACCCGTCACCCGTTATCACTCGCTCGCTGGCACATATCCGAGCCTCCCGGAATGCTTGGAAGTTTCCTCGTGGATTGCACAAGGGCCAGATGGCGGGAAGGGTGTGATTATGGGTGTGCGACACAGGGAATTTGTGCTGGAAGGCGTCCAATTCCACCCAGAAAGCATTCTTACCGCCGAAGGCCGACTCATGTTGAAGAATTTCCTTCAAATGCAAGGGGGCACCTGGAAAGAGAATGAGAAATCGGGGGTTGATAGCAAAAGCCAAAAACCCAATGGTGCGGCTAACAAGAAGGAAAACATCCTTGAGAGGATATTCGCCCACCGAAAAGCCGCGGTCGCGGCACAAAAAGAGATCCCCTCCCAGCGCCCTAGTGATCTTCAAGCATCCTACGAACTTGACATTGCACCACCTCTCATCTCCTTCGTTCACCGATTGAGAAAAACTCCTTTCCCACTCTCTCTCATGGCCGAGATCAAACGAGCTTCTCCCTCGAAAGGAATAATCTCCTTGTCTACCTGCGCACCTGCCCAGGCTAGGACTTATGCTTTGGCGGGAGCCAGTGTGATTTCCGTCTTGACGGAGCCCGAGTGGTTCAAAGGAAGCATCGATGATCTACGAGCTGTACGACAGGCTTTGGAAGGAATGCCAAATCGACCCGCCATTCTCCGGAAAGAGTTTGTTTTTGACGAGTATCAAATCCTTGAGGCTCGACTGGCTGGAGCTGACACTGTATTGTTGATAGTGAAGATGCTGGATGAAGCCACATTGACTCGACTCTATCTCTACTCCCAATCTCTAGGTATGGAGCCATTGGTCGAGGTCAACAATGCCGAAGAGATGACAATTGCCGTGAAACTTGGTTCCAAAGTCATTGGTGTGAACAATCGCAACTTGACCAATTTTGAGGTTGATCTCGACACTACTAGCAGTCTTCTCGACCAAGTTCCAAGGGAGACGATTGTTTGCGCACTTAGCGGCATTTCTGGACCACAAGACGTTGAAGCATACAAAAGCAATGGTGTCGGGGCAGTCCTCGTTGGTGAAGCTCTTATGCGAGCAAAGGATACCTCAAATTTCATTCGTGAGCTTCTAGGGGGGTCACAGCCAGTTTCAAAATCAGCTCCCGGTAGTCTTCTCGTTAAGATTTGCGGTACCCGAAAAGCTGAAGCTGCAGAAGAAGCGATCAAAGCAGGCGCAGATCTTATCGGCATGATATTGGTCCCAGGTCGAGGTAGACACGTACCCTACAAAGACGCCATTGCGATATCCAAAGCCGTTCACCAATCTACGCTTACCACTGGGACTGTGGCAAGCGACAGGGTTGGCAGCCAAGCAACTGATTTCTTTGCAAATGCAGCTTCAAATGTCTCCAGTCATCGCGCCCTGCTCGTTGGAGTTTTCCAAAACCAACCCCTCGAGGAGGTATTGGAATTACAAAAATCCTACGAACTCGACATCGTCCAATTACATGGGGATGAGCCACTAGAATGGGCAAATATTATTCCAGTACCTGTAGTTCGAAGTTTCAAACCAAATCAACCAGGTCTTGGACGTCGTGGGTATCATACTGTTCCTCTACTTGACTCTGCATCTGGTGGATCGGGAGAGAAACTCGATATGAGCGAGGTTCGAGATGCTTTGTCTAAGGACCAGCAACTTCGCGTTTTACTCGCTGGAGGGCTTAATCCTGAGAATGTGGCGGATGCGGTGAGGGCGGCGGGGGAGGTTGGTGAGAGGATTGTGGGAGTTGATGTTAGTTCTGGGGTTGAGGTTGATGGGGTGCAGAGTGTTGAGAAAATACGGGCTTTTGTTAAGGCTGCGAAATCTGTCCGGTAAAACCTACACTCATCATATAGCTATCGACAAGTTGAATAACTGAATTCTTAGAGCTAAGTGAAGACTTCCCTGGTTAATGGAATGACTAGACTTCTATGGCGAAGTGGGTGAGAAGTGGAGCTACGGCATCCCGTATGTACCAAAAGTCGGAAACGACTAAATCGTAAATCGTAAAATGTTATTTTCTGTAAGTAAAAAAGAGAATAATTAAATTACCTCTCCTCTCTCTCTATATTAAGACTAGACAGAGTCTTAACTATAGTAACTAGCTAATTAGAGAATAGAGAGAGATAATAAGTATTACGTATAAAGTAGTAATATTACCCTCTCGTATTCTTACTACCTATTACCTACCTCTCGTATCGTATTCTTCTTATTATATTTAGATAAATAAGATAGAGGGAGAGAGAGAGAGAGAGAAAGCGGAAGAGAGAAAGAGAGAGGGATTGTTTACTAAACTCCTCTTATCTACGCTAGGAAAAACTTTCCTCTGAAATATTTACTTACTCTACTCCCTTACTCCCTCACCCTCTCACTCCTATACTCTCACCTACATTCTCACCTATACTCTCTCGGTTCTCTCGGTGTACGTAATATATAAAAGAATAGGATAAGGAGTAAGAGAGTAAGCAGATAGTATAATTTAATATAATTTATAATTAGCTATAGCTCTTAAAAGCCTTAGTTAATCTAGCTACAAATACTTAACTTTTGCGATTTACGATTTACGATTTACGATTTACGATTTACGATCAAGTCGTTTTTGGACTTTTGTACTTTCAGGACGCTCTAAGCATCCATCACTCATCATTTATCACTCTTCTTTTGTTACACGTCGCCTTTTTCAAATTGCCTCAAACATTTAAAAATAATTCCACTAATGGGAAAGATCAGATCATTTATTAGTGTCATAAGTGTGAAAGTGAGCATCGTTTGAAAAGAGTTTAAAAAAAGTTTGATTACATAGCGCACTTTTGAAAATGTACTAGATGTATTAGAGTACTAAATGAAGATTAGATCAAGTTTTTATTTTTAGGATTTTAAGCGATGATAAGGATAGGTATGTTAATCTAGGGAATGAGTGTGTTTGTTTATAGGTTACTCGCAGCGTACTCGGTAGTAATTTTAAGAGCTAAAAGTATCTTATCCATCTCTTGCGAAACGGACAAAGGCGAATAGAGCCATCGATCATAGGTTGTTTATTGTAAATCACTAGACACTTTAAAGAGACACTTTCCATTAGAGGCTAGTTTCCACCTATCGGTCGCACCTATGTTTTTTCTACATTTTCTACGCTTTGTCGCCAAGTCTCCTTTTCCTCTTTTCTAGTTAGCTATTTCGAATACATAGTCTTTCTAGAACGGATCTCCCGCAATCGCTTCATATCCAACTACTAGCTCCTCAACTCCAACCCTACAATCGTTCTCACAATCCATTTAACACACACCTCTGCCGCTTTATTCCGCCACTTTACTCCCGCGTGACTTCGACAAACTCACTTTCTAAGATTATTTTTTTCTACTACTAAAAATGCATCTTCTTCAAATTTCCCAAGAATAGCATGTTTATTTAGTCTCTATTACTATAGCTAGATTTATATATCTAATTTTGAAATAGAGGTTAAGCTAAGGATATTTTGAATACTCTGAAGAGAAATGAAAGTAGCTATTTTATAATATACACAGGTCTAGGAGATTAGTATTTTAAGCAGAGGTCTTAGGAATTTCAAAATATAGAGGTTATTCTATTTAGTAGGTGAATAGACACGAGGATATAGTAGTTAGTAGATGAATTAATAGAACAAAGTAGTAGTAGATAGCTATAAGAAAATACTCTAGAGATTCTTAGCTATTTAACTCAAATAGAATATTCTTTAGATAAATATAGAATATAAGATAGTTCTAAGACCTTCGAAGTTTAGTTTAATTGTCTTAGTTATTCTAAAAATCTAAAAATCTCGAAGAATAGGAATTTTTAGAAATACTTAGAGTTAGCTAAGTAACGACTAAATACTCTAAGTAATTAGTAAATAAAAAGCCTCTCGGTAATTTATATTAACTATATAGTATTTATTTAGATACGTATATTATACTCTATACTTATTTAAACTTCGAGGTTTATTTGACTATCTTCGTTAAATTAAATATCGCGAGTAAGATAATTATATAGAAATACTTAGAGTAGTAGAATAAAATTTAATACTCTAGACAATTAGTACCTCTGATTTAATTTATTACTATCTTATCCGTATAAAAATAAGTACTAGACGTATCTGGAATTGCTTATTTCTACACTTACTATCTATACGCTAGATTTGATTTGTTTAAAGAATGCTTTAGAATAAATACACACTTACCTCCTATTCCGATACCATCCAGCTCCAAGCTCTGCCCTATTTAAGTACACTCATATATGAAACACTTTGAATACATCCTTCGATCCTATCAGGTGCCTTACGAATTGCCCCACCCTAGGGGATTAACGTAGATAGGACATTTATCCCAGGTGGTACTACAGTTTTACCAATTTTCTATCCCCACCAGACGTAATTATTCTATCCTACTTAATTCATGACTAGCGGTTCATTCAATTATTCTAGAACTCCTCGTTTACTTATATTAGATAAATATTATTTGAATAAGTGTTTTATACTACGTATTTGTAGGATGTCTAAACTTTGTATTAGATATTTTGGGGTAATGTTATTATTTGGAGATTTTTGAGATCGATAGGATCGATAGAGTAAGTGTTTGAGGGTTGGAATCAGAGGGATATGATGCTGATGGGGAGGGAGGAAACAGCGTTGAAGTGGATTTGAATTACAAACCTGGGGTGCTCCAGTAGAAGAAATATAGAATTGCAAAGGGGGTGTTGGGACTTGGAAACAAAACGGCGTCATTTTCGACGTTGGGGTTCATGTACAGCAAATTCCCTTAGAGAATGAAAATAGACAGTGAATCCAAGTTGGTCAGCCAGAGTCTTTATTCACTTTTAACAACTGGGAAAAGTGAAAGTTCGCATCTCCTCACCTTTGAAAGCTCAACTACGTAGGTTTGCAAGATACAAGGCAACACTAGCATTGGCTTCGTCGGGCGTTCAAACTTCCAACCTCGCAACTTCTTGCAGATCTCAAGTGGCATTTACTTGAGCTTCAAACCCTTCCCCAAATCCAAAACCCGCGTCGCAAAAACATACAATCTCAACTCTGTCGCTGTATTCAGCCTCGAGTTCTATCTCAGTTTCTCCTCAATATCCGCCATAACCTTCACTTTCTTTGACCTAACTTACATCATATCAACAAAAATATCTCTTTAGGTAGGTCACCAACCTCAACTTACTCATCGTTTCTACCTCTTATTCTCTCTTCAAAGACCTCAAGTTTGTTTCGTCTTTCCTCTAGAGGCATCACAGATCCATCGCGCAACAGAATATCATCTCAAATCATCCGTCGACAAATCGCCTGACTTATCTTGCAACGGTCGTCAGTCTACTGACTCAACCCAGACACGCCCATTCTCGACTAAAATAACACAACATCAAGCCAGCCCACCTTCAAAATGGCGCCAACAAAACCCGCGAAGGACATGAAGCCCTCGAAACCCACCAAAAACCTCACCTTCCACCAAGACCTCCCACCCAAGAACCAAAACCACAAGGTCACCAAATCAAAGAAAGAAGCCACTAACCTCACCTTCCACCACCCCTCAACCAAAACCAAAACCAAAACCAAAACTCACAAACCCCCAAAGCCCCAGAAAGAGTACAAGGGAAAGCAAATATTCAAGGGTAAAGAGATGGCCCTCTCCGGCTCCTTCACAAATGCCGGAAAACCGGCAACTCATGAACAAGTTGGCAAATGGATCACCAATCATGGAGGAGAGTATGTCACTGAGGTTGGCAGTGAGACAACGCATTTGATTTGCACCATTGAGGATTATAAGAAGAAGAGCCCAAATGGTAAGTCTTGGGTCTCCTTCAGTCGCATCGTGTCATAACATTCCTGTACATAAATACGTATGCTGACCAACATCACAGTCAAAAAAGCCCTCGAACTCAACAAACGCAAAGGCAAAAACTGCAAAATGGTCACCTTCGATTGGATAGAAGATTGTCTCATCCCCAACAAAAAGCGCTCCTTACCAACCACTAACTTTACCATCAAAGCAACACTTCAGCGCCTCAAGGAGCGTGCACACGCGGAATCTAAACATCGGAAGAATTTCGAAAACGGTGTGCTATCTTCCGAATCTTTCACTGGTCATAGTACGTATGCTAATGTGTGATTGTTTTTGGGGGCGTGTAGAAGAGACTTTCGAACGAGACCGTGTTACTGATTGGGGAAAAGGATTGCATCGAGTGTATTATGATGGAGCGGATTTTGAGCATAAGGTTGAGCTTAAAAAGGTTGACAGCGACGGTGGCGGAAGGATGAGGGTAAAGAGGTATACTTTATACGTACGTTTTCTTTCCTTTCTTTCCTTTCTTTCCTTTCTTTCCTTTCTTTCCTTTCTTTCCTTTTTACTGCTTGGGTGAGAGGGAGGACAGAAACACTAACAACCACGCCCAGCTCTTCCAATCCATCGCCAACCCCCCACACTTCATGACCGCCGCACAATTGAATGAGACGATCATCACTCCTCTACCCTTGATCCCTCACTCCACCGATCCTCCCGCCAAACCAGCCAAGACCCATCGTCCTATTTCATATTTCAGGGATTACTGTCAACCAAAGGAGTTTCGCCAAGCATTCGCAGACTTCAAGCATTTTTTTCACGAGAAAACGGGTGTGGAGTGGGATGATAGATTGAAAGGGGGAGTGAAGGGCAAGTTCCAGTATTCTGTCCCAGCTGAGGGAAAGCCTGTTGGTTGGTTGCCCCTGGGAAGAGAGGGGAGAGTTAGGTATCCGGAGTTGCCCGTGGAGGAGGAGGGCGGTGTTGAGGAGAGTGAGATGGATAAGATTAGGGCGTTTATGAAGGTTGGTGGTGAGAAAGACGATGCGGCAATGACAGGAGTCCAAACTTCCCAGAGTTCCGATACGGTCGCTGGTGTCGAGGGCATTGATTCTGAAATGACTATCGAGATGCCCTATTCCGAAACTTCATCCACGACTTTGAGAGGAGACAGTTTCGAAGTCGCGGAAGAAAACAACGGAGAGTCGATCGACTTAAGTATGGAAGATCCGGTCAACGGCGAGGACGACGGCATGAACGCAATTGTTCTTTCAGATGACGAGGACTCAGAGATTTCGGAAGGAGTTGAGGGCGTTGAGGGGGAGTTTGGTGGTGGCTTTGATGAATCGAAGGCAGGGGAGATTCCTGACGACGAGAGTTGTGAGAAGCACGAAGATTTCAAGGGATTTGAGGATTTCGAGGGAATTGAGGGGGGTGTTGTTGAGGGTTGATGAAGGGCGACTGAGCACTGCTCGTGTCTTTCTGGGGGCGATTTCCGGGTTACAAAACGGAGTTTATGAAGCAAACTTATGGAGATTTAAGGCTATGATATGATGGCATTAGGTAAAGTGATTTTGAAGGGAATGGCTTTCTGGGGTCTGGGGGATGGATGATCGGTTTCTTGCCCAAAGTTATGGGACATTGATTTCATTGGGGAAGTTTTTCTATTTTCTGGTAGCTGGGGAATGGAGTACGTGGTGGTGGGAGAATATTACAGATACTTGAGGGAAATCAATATCATTTCAACGATGCTCGTTTTCCTTTGAGGTTTCTTGGCTCGGTGACACGGAGTTTCGCTGATATCTACGGGGGCTGTTAGACGAGGGTGAGGGGTTGTAGAAATTAGTAACTATAAAGCCGCCACCCTCTCAACCTCTTTTATTCTCCTAATCCTCTAGACCTTCAGCATACATATTATGCTTCTTCAATTGAACTCGAGCACTATTCTCAAAAGCCCCAAGAAAAGGTCATCTACTTCTATAGTCTACAATACTCTTTGAAATCTAGAATATATATATATATATATATAAAATTAGAAGTGGTGTACTTTATTTAACAACCCTAGAACTGACTAATCACATCCAAGTATATGTATATTTTCATACATAGTCTTAAACACCATCAAAGTAAATCGCTTAAAATAAATAAACATTCCTCGAATAAAATTTCCAAAACTCTATACCCCTTAAAACATCCACTACTCCAATCAAGAGATTCATCACTCCAAAGACTCGCAAATACCATACTTTAAGAGCTCAACTTACTACTTAGTCAAGTCCGCAAGAAGTGAGTAAAGATACAACGACTGACTTATTTACCAGGTAACCTAGAAAGAGCTCAATGAAGAAAAGCACAGCTACAATACTCACCGTTGACCTAGGAATTGGATAATTTGGAGTCGTTCATTCAAGGTTCTGAGAGACTGTTGTAATTGGCAGATGACCTACGAATAGCCGGTTTTTTCTTTCTTTCTTCAAGCAACCCGTAGGTTACCTACTAACACCAAGTGCAAGGTCCCCCCGTAAATTGTACCTCACTGGCCGCCACCAGGGGCTGCATGAATTCGCGCCTTCCTCTCTCAAATTGTCCCAACACTTCAAGGAGAATAGAGATTATATATATATCTTTATTCCACTTATTTAGGACAATTGAATTCACTTTCCCGAGTTTCGGTTAAATAATCAGGGAAGCAACTCCAAGTCAGTCACGAAATCCTACACCCCCCTGATACTATTCACCTACGAATCAAAGAGCAAGGTCTCCCAAAGTCACTTTTTCATAAACTTTAGTTCACAGGTAAAAACAAAAGCGAGTCATCAACGTAAATCACTCCGAAACCAAAGGGTCCTTAATATTCCAGTACTGTACTATACTCAAACGAATGGTTCTCTCATCTCTCACCACATCTCATCCCCTCTCTCCGCTTTTCAATTCCTCTTCCCCTTATCATCCCCAACCCCCTTATCCATTCCCATCACGACTCATACAAATCCTCCCACGCCTCCCTGGCCTTCCCCTGTCGAAATGAAGAAGCCCGGTACCATCCACAACCACAAGCAGAGAGAGAAACCTCGAGAAGAGAACCACCTATCTAATTAACCTCTCCACCCCCATCAACCCCCTTCCGCCACACAACCACTCCCCCGAAACCACCCTCATCTCACCCCTACCTCCTCACAAACTAGAAACGAAACGAAAAAAATAGAAGAAAAACACTTTCCCAGGGTATCCGATCTTTCGAGAGAGAAAAAAGTCAAAATCAAACACAAAAAAAAAAGAGAATCAAGAACCCCCGCAATCCTAAGAACCAAACCAGATCGATCAACACAAACATTTTGTTCCCGCGTCGCCCCTTGCCCTACTCCATACGATTATTATCAATTCGCCAGACTCCCACAAAAACAAGACCAATAAATCAAAAGCTTTTACTTCCCACACCCATTATCAAAACACACAACCCATTCGTTACTATTTATTTCGAATCTCAACCCGGGGGTCACCGTTGAGGTTCTTGCGGGTGTTGTGGTTCTTGTAATTGTTGTGGGTGAAATTGTGGATGAGGTTGCGTGTTTTGCACAGGCTGTTGTTGAATCTGCTGTGGGTGCTGAGGAGGCGATTGATGTGGTTGATGTGGCTGCGGGAGGTTTGGCTCTTGAGCAGTCTTTTCCGGGAATTCATCACGCTTGATGTCCATGCTCTTTCCTCGTCCGGGCAGAATGGAGTGTAATCGATCAGTAGAAGCTGGTGGGCTCTTGTTTCTCTCCTTCTCGGCTTCTTTCTCCTTGCTCTCTTCCCGCTTCTCACGCATCTTGCTCTTGATCCAACCTAGCGGTCCCTTCTTCTCCTCACTTCCAGCTCCGAAAGCGGATCCGTCGTTACCTGGTTGAGAGTGTGTGCCGACTAAGGTAGACTCGGAACCAGCTGGTACAGAATCGCCTGTGAAGCTCTTTCTTGGTGGTCGAGGCGCGCTACTGACTGAGCTCGTACTTGCTCCTGCACCTGCATCCGAACCAAGCCCCTTTCTGGGACTCAGTGTGTGATGGCCATAATTCTGGGATGACTCGCGGTGCCTTGATAGTCTCTTCCATCTCGAAAGCTTTTCTCGTTGCTCCGTAGCACCTACAGACTCATCACCATGGTCGGCGTCGGATTGGTCGTTGAATGATGAGTGTGAGTGTAGAGACGATGGTGGTGAAGTAGGCTTCAAAGTCTTGTCGGACACATGGGAATTCTCCTCGGGTCTCTTGAATTGAAGGGGTATTGGTGGATTCTCGGGGCGTGGTGTGTTTGTTGCAGGTGGAGTGGCATCGTTGCTCACCGGGGCTGGAACTTGGGATGGAATCGTCTCTAATACTGGTCGTTCCGTTACATCTTCAAGCCCTTGCGATGGGTGGATGGCTGGCGAGGAGGTATTAGTCAGTTGGTGTTGTGGCGCGTGGAGGGAGTTTGTTGAGCTTTGCGCACTTGGGTTGTTGCTAGTGACAGGCATTTTCTTCTTCAACTTATTTGGCTGTTTCTTCTCACCCTCCACTGTAGGCGAACGGTTGAACAAGCTTGACAAATTTCTCTCCTTCTGTGGTGTTGACACCTCTTGTCTCTCACTCTGGTCCGCAAGCAATCTCTCCTGGCTAGTTACTACAGATTCCGCATGGGAAGATGGCGCAAGGCTCGATCGACCAACTGGGGTAGTTGGAGACATAGCCGAAGAAGGGGAAACATTTCGGTTCGAATTGGTTCTTGCTGAAGGTGACAACCCGCGAGGCTGCATCAACTGCCCATTGTTTGCGAACAACGGCCCGGTCGGTGATGGTGAGCCCGAATTCTTCTGTAACCGAGATTGAGCGACTCCTGGTCCTGGAGATCTCTTTGATGGTACCGTGTTGCTTCGATTGAGACCGGTGCTTTGGTGGGTCAACACTGGACTTGCCGGACTCGGCGCGTTATTCGATTGCCGCGAATGCTTTGATGAGACGGAAACATTTCGGCGAAGGCCTCCAAACTTTCGAATGCTGTCTGCACCTGCGCTTGCGTTTGAGGCAGATCGGGTGACCTTGTTTCGCGGGGTTCCTGGTGGCGTCGCGCCCGCCTGAACCTCTTGAACCGTCTGCTCGTCAGCCGCCGTACCTCTCATCCCAATGAGGAAATGATCTTGGTTCTCAATCAAGAAAATGAGTACATCTTGACTGAGACGATACTCGCTAGGCGCCATATCGTGAGAAGGGTGTGAGAGCATGCCTGGCTGGAAAATGGCGGCTAGGTTTTGTGAGTTCATCCGATTCTCATCTGACTTGGACGCGAAGACGGCTAGTAAATCGAGGATATAAAGCAGAAGCTGGCGGTTGAGAGGTGGAAGCTCAGTGATCAGCTGCTGATATGTGGTAATAGCTTGACCGACATCAAACCCATCCGACAATTGCGGTCCTTCCGTGTCCCCTACGGCTTGCATGGTATGCCCGCGAAGTGGTGCTCGGAATCGATCGTAGAGATCCAACGGCACAATCGGCTCAGGAAGCAAGTTCAAATATCTCCGCAACACATTTGCTGCATCATGAACTGTGTATCCAGCCCAGTCTAACCCCTTTCCGTACCGTTCAGGAGAATCAAAAATTGCCTTTAGTTCCTTGATACGCTTTTCAGATCCGCTCAATCGGAAAATGCCCTCGACATTAGTAGCTGAGGCGAGTTAGCGCGTTTTCTTCCGTTCTACCTGCGCCACATACCTTTCTCTTTCAAATATACTCCACATTTTGCAACCACAATTGGTACGTAACCATATATGTAGCTCTTTCCTTCGCTATCAACAAGTGAGATGGCAACGTTGGCATAGGTAATGCTCTGGCGCAGAGGTACACCGAAAATGCCTGGGTTCTGTGGTTCTGTTTTGGAGTTAGCATTTTCTTTTTTTGATTTCAGCGGCGACGACTTGAAAACAGCAAGAATGGTGGCAAGGCGCCTGGCTTTAAAGATCGGATGCCTTCCCCCCTTCAGTGTATCACTGGTTCCACTGTTGCCTTGGGCGAGGTGGGAGCTATCCAAATCCTCAGGCTTGGGGGTGTGCTGAGTGTCAACCTTCATAGATCTCTTTCGTCGAAATCTTTTTATGGTGTTTCCCACTTTGCGTAAGACCGGAACTGGGGTGGCTTGCGCATTGAACAGTGATTCTTGAAGCGAAGATGAGCGTCGCCTCTCTCCTGGCGCAAGAGCTCCCTCCTCCATAGGATTCACAGCATTGACACTCTTGGAATTCAAATCTTCGGCGTCCATGCTCCGCTCCCGAAACTGGGGATCGTAGGAACGAGGGGACTTGGATAGGAATGGGGAGTCCTCGCGAGCAAAGGCATCGCGACTGGGGACCTCGGGACTAAATCGCAAGCTGTATTTACCCTGTGTCTCATGCTTCTTTCCTTCTTTCCTGAACCCTGCCCACCATGATTTCAGGTTCTGCTTCGTTGGAGGAGATGCTGCCTGTACGGGTTGCGGCGACGAGAATGGCTGCTGCGAGGAGGATGGCCCCGCAAAGTCATGAGAGTGGTTGGCCATGACTGACCCTTCTGCTCCTTGCCGTGCTCAGATTCGGATTTGGGGGGGGGGGGGATTCGTAGTCGGTGCCTCGAGGCAGAGAGGATAGCTGTGGGGATCGAGGCTTCAATGCGCAGTCTTCGGGTCGCGTCGATGATGGTGCCTGCAGTAATGCGCTGCCAACCTGAGCTGTAGATCGGTCGTGGATGATGGTAACTGGAGTTTTCAATAATGGCGACCAGAGTTGAGGTATCTGGAAGGGAGACTGAATCGGTGGTCACGAAGATTGGGCGTGGTTGGGTTGATTGGGCGCGTCCTGCGACAGGACGTGGTGGATGTGCGGCAAGTCTAGATGGAAAGACAAG
The DNA here is from genome assembly GCA_001414345.1 of Hymenoscyphus infarciens. Classification (NCBI taxonomy): domain Eukaryota; kingdom Fungi; phylum Ascomycota; class Leotiomycetes; order Helotiales; family Helotiaceae; genus Hymenoscyphus; species Hymenoscyphus infarciens. The sequence goes on from LLCB01000014.1 coordinate 234,855, forward strand.
CTGAAGCTCCGTGAATGGTAGGTAACCTGCGAGTCGCAAGGAAAAGCGAAAGGACAAGACAGAGAGAGTTCTTGGGTGAGGGGAGGAGATCGGATCTTTTGTTTTGGTGATTGTCAATACACTTCTGAACAGCAGAGTGGAGGAGGAAGGTCGAGTTGAATCAAGGGCAACCCTAGGTAGGTGGAAAATGAGGTGGTGGTAGTGGTGGTAGTGTAGTGCACTGGTGGTGCTGGTGCACCGACTGAGCGACGGGAGAGGGCTTAGCGTGGTGATGGGGCTTGGCCACCTCCCAGTGCCTTACGAGGTTAGAGCCTTAGAGCCTTGGAGCTAGGCTGGTAGCTGGTAGGCTGGTAGCTGGTAGGCTGGTAGGCTGGTAAGCGAGTTGCCTGAAGTAGGCTGCTATTTAGGAGCTACACGTAGCTACACGTACACTGGTGATTTGCTGGTGAATGAGTACCTAGGTACTAGGTACTAGTAATGGTAAATCAAGGGTGGTGCACCGTTTGTGAGGCAAACGGGGGTGTCCTAAAGGGGAAAGATGTGAATCCCAGCTCATTCATGTTGTTCTTGCGATGCGAAAAACCTATGAGTCGTGTGTAGCGTCCAGGTACTACTAGTACAGGGAAAGGGTGGTGGAAGCTGATGAGTTGGACAAGTGGACAAGTGGACCAGAAGTGGAAAAGAAAACAATTCATTTCAATAGCTATTTGATCTTTATTCCATAGAGGATGTAAGCAGTTTTGTTCACTCTTCCCTTCAGACTTTTGGATGACGCTGGGGTTTCTATATTTCGCTGTACTCTTCGTTCCTCTATTGACTTTGCAAGGGAAAATCCTATATCATTATTTATCCAAATATAGTAGTTAAAACAATTGCATGAACTGGAGTCATGGCAAAGGTCATTTGCCATTTTATATGCAGCTTGCGGACTGCGGTATTCAGGTAAGGGAGTGTTAGTGGAAAGTCAAACCGATCTACCTACAGTTCATGTGATTTCGGCTGCAGTGACTCTTTTGAAGATCTTAATGCCTTCTAGCTTTCAATGAACCAGAACAAGCTGCAGTAAATAACTCCGTTGTAGCTACCTAGTTACAGCAATTTTTCAGGGTTAATTGTTGTAGGATATTGACCAAGGCCAAATGTTCTCATAAAGTAAGTAAGTACTTGACTTTAGAAAGTTGAGCAGTCTCTTGTACTGCCGCTTTTGTTGTCCTTGGTGTGGTGCCTTGGTGCCTTGCCTTGGTGCCTTGATGAAAATCAATCCCGACCCCAAATCCGAGTCCGTTTTTCGCTCCGATCCAAAGCCGAAGACCAGACGACGCCGACGACGCTAAGACTCGTCAAAACTTTAAATCCCGACCTTGAGAAGAGAGCTCAAGGGGAGAAAGCCATATCAACCTCAATCCCATCAACGCCTCAATCACCCTCCCACTAAACCACCCCCTCGAATAAACTATAACCCTCTCTAATTTCCACCACAAAACTTCAAAATGGAAGGGTACAGTTCTCCCGAAGCTGTCCAAGAAGCGACCTGGTCTAACAACTACTCTCCAGACTTACAGCCTCAGAGCAAAGAGAATTCCAATCTCGAATGGAGCGCAAGCAAATGAAGGAATTCATGGGCGTAAGTTACCTTCCAGATATACAATCGCATTGTTCCCAGTCATCGGGTCAAAGGCAAACGCTTTCGGGAAGGGAGTCAAGTCAAGCATTACATCTGCCATCCGAACTCTCATGCAGCACTTCTCAATTCAACCCAATGACTCAGACCTCCCCTCAATATTTCCCGGCGATCGCGAGAAGCAAACAAAGAGCTGACAATAATCGTAGATGTTCTCCGGCCTCGTAAACCACTGCTTCGAATCCTGCGTCGACGACTTCACAACCAAATCCCTCGTGCAACGCGAAACCGGCTGCGTAACTCGGTGCGTCAAGAAGTTCATGGCGGGGAGTGAGAGGATCGGACAGAGGTTCCAGGAACAGCAGGCGCAGATGATGAACCAACCTCCTCCGGGACGATAGAGCTATCGAGATTCTTAATCGCAAAAATACAGACGACGGAGAATATTTTGGAGAAGCCATGTACGATAGGGGGGTTGTTGTGACGATAGGAGGCTTCATTCTTGTATGGTATCGGATACCTAGGGAGACGGTCGGGATGCCGTGAGGAATTGTATATTTGATATTGACGGATACCCTGAGGACCGAATCGGAACGGAATTTCTACTCCCCATCCAAGTGAGCAAATAATGTTGCATCAATTGAGAATCTCAAACACATATTTTGGATCGCCGCTAGCAAGTGACTTGGCCCCAGCTTCCCAGGATTTCCTGGTTCTTCTGGGGTTTCCTGGTTCATGGCGACTATTTGAGTTTCTATCGAAATGAGCACCTCATTTCCCCCATGTTTTAGTGGCAAAGAAAATTCTCTTACACGCGTCCCCTTCCTTTTGTTTTTGGGAATTAAGTTTGATTTTTTCTTTGCTTCAAGATTGGTATAGGGATTTCGTTGTTGCCGTGTACTTTTTCTTGCCGCCATTTCCACCTACGGCATCTTGAATGTACTAAAAAGTTAGATGAACTAAATCGTAAATAAGGAACTGTAAATTGTAAAGTATCACTTTTTACAAGTATGTATAAAAGAGAATAATTTTTAATTTAAATTCTCTCTCTCTTTTTTCCTCTCTCTCTCTCTATTTTAAGACTAGATAGTCTTAACTATAGTAGCTAGCTAATTAGAGAATAGAGAGAGCTTGTAAGTATTATATTATAAGTTTTATATGTATAGTAGTAACGTTGCCTCTTTACTATCGCATTCTTAATATTATATCTCTACTATCTATTAGCTAAGTCTTATATTATGTTCTTTTTAGTACTTTTAGATATATAAGATAGAAGAGGAAGAGAGGAAGAGAGGAAGAGAGGAAGAGAGGAAGAGAGGAAGAGAGGAAGAGAGGAAGAGAGGAAGAGAGGAAGAGAGGAAGAGTAGAGACAATACTTACTACTTAAACTCCTCTTACCTATACTAGGAAAAACCTTCCCCTAGACTATTTACTTACTCTCTTACTCTCTTACTCTCTTACTCTACTTCCTCTTCTTTACTTTCTCTTATACTCTCTCACTATATATAATATATAGAAGGAAATCGGCGAACTAGTATATATAGGAAGGTTTTAGTCTCTTTTTAGGTCTTAGAGTGTCTTTAGGCGTGCAAGTTTATTTGGTATGCTTATTAGAGGTTTTGGTAAGGAAGGTAAACCTTTTGCAGTTGAACTCTTAGCTTGCTATGTATAGATCTTGCGGAAAATTGGTTTGGTCCTTACTAGGTTGTGGCTAGAGATAAAACAAGAATGCGCTTGGAAGTTTGTCAGACACCTTGTATAAGTTTATTGCAACTGAATCACTATTTGTGGCAGCTTCGTTTCTTCTGTCTGCTTCACTAGAGGTCATGAATCGAGGAAGAGAATATTTTGATTAGACAGAAGTACGCTGTTGATTTCACGGGTTCTCTGGATTTTCTACGCAAACAAACGGGAGCTAAGAGTCCGACGATAGGAAAAGAAATGAAGGTAGAGGCTGCTTAGCATCTGAATATGTAGTGTTCAGAGAGACAGAAGTTGGGGAATGGCAAAGGTTGTACATTAAGCATTAAAGAACCCAAGAAGGAAAAGCTGTGGCACTAACAAGTTCCGAGAGAAGCATAAGAAGAGTTCCGCCATGCATCTTCTGGCCATGCATCGGTTTTTTTGATCTGCATTTTTGTGGCTTGTTAAGCAGCCTTTTATGCTTCAAGAGCACGAGTGGCCTAATTCAAGATTTTTTGTAGTGGATTTTGAAGCTGCTTGATTTAGCTTGCAGAGGTCTTTGTTGCTAACGCCGACTGTATTGTTTTGGTCTCTGGGAGTGCAGCACTGATATTTCATGATGCTTCAACTTCAGTTGGCCGTCATAAGCGAGTCTTTGTTTATCCCGGATTTTGCAGCGGTGGCTACAAGTGCACCGCTACTTACAGGCCAGGAGTACGAGATATTTTGAGCTTCTTTTTACTGAGTGGATGATGAAATCCAAAAGCCAAAAAGATGTCGAACGGATGCACCAGTCATGGGGGTCGCAAAGATCCCAGGGAGTGACTCGGACACAGATGATGAGATCCTCGAAGGATCTTCGGAAAGGTTGATGCTACATATTGAGGATGAGATGACGCTGGAAGGAAGCTGTTGGTTAGACACAAATAAAAATGTAAACGTTCGATTTGACGGCATAAAAAAGAAACGGCAGCAAACATCCTTGTGACAACAGTTCAGAAGCCCCCTGTAATAATGGTTCAGAACACCCCAGTCCTCGGCTCTTGATGATGTTTTGCCAGCTTTGAACTCGTCAGAAAGGGCTTCGGAAATCGGCACAGTGAGGACTCGGCGCGTTGAATTCTGGTCTTTGACGAATTTTCCCCTGCCTAGCTCAAGTATTGCCTTGTCAATTAAGAGATATCTCCACTTTAGCGAGTGAATACCGTTTCTAGATTGAGTGAATCAGTTCTGCAACTTGAGCTGGGGTTGTGAAAATAACTCTTCTGTTTCTTAAACTGACCAAGACTTTTATAGAACCTCGACGGTACAAAACATGAGTACGTTATTTTCAAATTACGACTTGTGGATTGAATATCTTCTATTGAGGAGCTTACAGACGAGTGAACGAAAAAGCGGACAAGGAAATAAAAGAGCCTAGACCCAAATTTGGGCTGAACAAAGTGAAGAATAACTTCAAACTAGAATTCATAATTTAGAACGCACAAGATGACATTTTGGAGATGATTTTGGCCGCGTTATCTACTCTAATATTACGAGCGCATTGCCAATGACCTCATTTATCGGTAGAAGATTATAATTCATTGTGTTACGAACAATTAAGGCTAAATTCATCGATAGGTTGTAAAGTATTCGTGAAGTGTTTGTGGCACGCCGTTCGCGAATTTCGGCTAATTGTTAAAACACCGAGGAGCGTCCTAAACAAAGCGGTAAAGTAAATATACTACTGTACCTTATCAACATACGTTCAACTTCAGCCTTTTTTAATTTATTAAGGCAGAGGTAATTCTCAAGCCTTCTAACAGAGTTTGATTCATTATAATCAAATCGAGTATACAGCTCAGGTTTGCTTGAGATCCTAACATAAGCGTATTCACTTGGAACATAATCCACGGCAGAGGCATGATATGGGAAGAGACCGAGTCTGAAGAGAAATTCAAAGCGGAAACAAGAACTAGTATCCGAAAACCAGAGTATTTCAATAAGCTCCGAGTCAGTTATAAGGAAATGAATCCTGCTGGAACACACCTATCGACCCTTATGACTGGGACGAAAACGGGTATACATCGAGCAAACAGATTCTAATAGAAGCCAGAGAAGTTCTCAACTTATAATACAAGCTAAAAGCTTCTCACCTAATTAAAGCTTTTGCTTCTGTTCATCTAATCAGTTGAAGTATTTGCTTTCGAAATTTTTCTTACTGTCGAGTTTTATGTTCATTCAACACTTCTTAAGGCTAAGTGTCTTTGGGCTCGGCTCGGAAAATTTATAGTGAAGACCCGCTTCCACCGCTTCCACTCGCTAGACTTTATTCTCAGATCTCAAAACCCAAATTGCCGTACACAACCGCCTAACTGTTTCAACGATCCATGCTTTTGGTTTGCCTAGAAAATACCTCACACGACTCAGGCTTACAAAGAGCAGCCTCACCTTAAATTAGTATTCACCTATACTTAGAATTTTCAGCTGGCGCCACGAAAATCCGACTTGTAACATTTAGAATCAGGAGAACACTAGAGATATATACTTACATAGTAGAAAAGATAACAAAGGAAAGGGAAGTGGACTTGCAGCTCAATTCACACAAGCCAGAGAAAGTCCGATGATGCCAGCAGCAGTTACTCTTGGGAGTATTATTTCATCCCAGACAACCATGGAGAGGCCGTTCATGTTTTACCATAGAACTGTGGAAGCTGGATCGACTTTGGAATTATTTCCCAAGTTGGAGCAAGTAAGAAGACTTCCGTAGTCAACAAGGATATGTAGGTTTTGCAAGGAAGCAGCCTTATGCTTGTATTGCAGCGGGGATATGAGTTCAAGAATAAGGTTATCTGAGTTTATTTGATTCCATCTACATTCTTATCCGCTAGAAAATCTCTACTATCGAAAGTTTTTCTATCGTCCTTCAAAGTATGAAATAGAATCTATCATCTTTTCCCCAATTTTTTTCAGTGCTGAAGTGGAGTGTTTGTCCTTGGTTATTCACAGGTAAGTATTGAGCAACATTCATATGTTGCAGCAAAGCGCATCTGCAAGATGAGCAGGGCAAAGCCGATCTGGCGTCAAAAAGGGTGGCTGAAGTTATATATAGGGTCGTGGAAGTAGGTAGTGAACTTATACTTTTTTTTACATATTCACTTAAAACGGAAGGGATCGCACTCTTCTTCTGGAATACCAATTGCAAGCTATTTACATATCGATTCTCTTACCTAAAAGGATGAACGGGATATCGAGTCACTAAGGAAGGAGAGGTGGATACCCATCTTAGGAAGAACGAACTGAGCTAGAAAAGTATATAATAAATCTCGCTGCTCACTCCCTTAAACAATTCAAGCGATTCCCAACCATACTCTACAGCGACAACTAAAGTTAAGTCTTGCCTCCAAATATAAGTCTACTGTCAAATCGTTTCGAACCGTGGAATTATGAACTTGCCTAAAGTCCATCACCAAAAGAAGGGCTCGGAAGCGAAAGAAGAGAAGAGAGAGAGGATAACCACAGTATCCCACTCTTGGTATTTAAGGGGTCGCTACGCAAACCAACCAGCAAAGTTGTCTGGGTGGTGTATTCGTGACAAAATTCAGTGGCAAAATTGCTTACAAGGCTGAATTTGCTAGTGTAATTGATACTCTTAGACAGCGAAAATTCGTCTCTGTAAGACGAGCGAATAGAACGCCATATAGGTTATGAGTTTCATCTATTCAACCTCCATATTAAAACTATCAGTCCGCTCCACAATAAAACCCTCGAGCTCGTACTTCCTCAACAGCCGCGAGAGATTGCTTATTACAACTTTCCATTCTTGAAGTTGGTGCTTTTACCTCTTAAGAAAGTTAGATAGTAACTTGTTACATGCAAAGGCGGGTCGCATAGTCTTGGCTCAATCAGGGCGTGAGGTACATAGGTTTCTTGAGGCTTACCAATGATCTCAACTCAACATTGACACGCTAGGTAGAAGATTTATGCCTTGGTTTTTTCTAGATCGTATTCTTCTAGTGAATCATGCTATGGAATATGAACATTTCCTCTTCCTTCCATCGCCGCTTCTTATCTTTGCTGCCGATCTCAAAGAATCCTTCGACATTGCGCTCTATCTCGCTTACTTCACTTAAACCAGTGTCTGTCGAAGTTGTAGTCAGCTTGCTGTCTTTCTCAATACTGGTCTATTTCGTGGCGACATAGATATGTGTTGATCTTGTGTTTCCTGGTTGATAACATTGAATATATCTTTCTCGTTTATACATTCCATGCTAACTACTTCCTCAGAGCTCTGATAGGCTCAAGTGATTAGAGTATTTACTAACGAGCTTCTATAGAGCAAATAAATCTTTAAATTCGACACTAGACAGGCAGCTTTGTAGTATACTTCCTGTTTTTACCAAGTACTACTTACACTTATAATCTTATAACTATCGATTTCTTACTAGATTCGAAGTGAATTTTTCAGGTCCCTTCATTTGTAGTATAAATAGAGTAACCCGATCTCTAATCTCTAATGAAGTTTCACTAGAGCTAGTTTTCGCAATACATATATATCATGACACGCCGCGAAGCGAACATTCTAAACTTCAACATTGACGTCTCCGCATGACTTTCAAATATCTCCTTCAAAGTCACGCCTAAGTCCGTGGATCACCTCCGCGAATTGCCTTCTCAAACCCGAACCTTCCCACTTTCAAAACCCCATCTATACCCAAACACCAGTTGACTGTCGAGAAATTTGAATTCATTCTCTCTCAAACCCAAGTCGTACTAGCACAAGAGACAAAACAACCAAAGAGTAAAAGCTTCAACTAGTAGTAGGACCTTAACAATGGTTATGTTCTCGAGGAGTACAAAGGTGAACATGTTTTCTCGAAGTTCCGTTGATAGGATATCAAATATCGAGAACGTGAGCTTGGTTATTTTCTTTTCTACACTTTAGTTTCCTTCAATTGTACGCTGTTTCATAACAGATGAAAAGTGACTTACTTCCAACATAGCTAGAATTCACTCTACCCCAGCCCTCGTCGCTTTATTTTTCACACACATTTGCCCACCTTATCACCGCAGTCTAGGACATAAATTCCACCACATCGAGAAAACCGTTACACCCGCTATAGATATAGACAGACTTGAGCACCGATACTTTTATATTAATAAATTATTAATAATCAGCTCTTGATATAAATTAATACTTTTTTTCTCTAATACAATTAGCGTAATATATCGTTAGTAAAAAAGAGACGATTATTAATATATATCGACTTTTTTAAGCTAGTAGTTCTATATAGTAAATAGATATCATATAATATAATTTACTCTTTTTTCTAAAAGCTAGTTTTCTTCTATATAAATACTATATTAATAAATCTAGATTAATTACTTTAAGAGAGCTAAACACTTACTTATATTATATAATAAAAAAGCATATAACTTTACTTAAAATAGAGCTTATAGATTCTATTAACTATTAGCCTAGAATAACTATTTTGCGCTCACGTAACCTGATATATCGATAGATATCGATATATCGTTAATAACTAATATATTATTAGTATACTTCTACTCGATATAATAATCGTTAGGTACCCCCTCGAAGTTTTATCAGTGCCTAAGTCTAGATATAGACCTCCCGATCTAGGAAAGCATATACTCCACCAGGGGATATAGGAATTCGTAACTAGCCGGATTTTAGCTAGAACGTCAAAATAGTACTAATTTTAGCCTACTTTTCTAAATATCTACTATAAATCACTCTTAATTACCTTCCTACTATTATTACATAAAGTCTTCACTTAGTTAAGCATCTCTAGGATCCTTTTACATATCTCCGTTAGTATAATCTTACTCTATTTATCTTAAATAACCTCTCTAAACTCTTATATTATTCTCTACGTTCTATAACATACTCATTACTTTAAGATATTCTAATAAGCTTCTATAAGATTAAGATTAGAGGATTATAGAGGATAGATAAGAGTTCTTATATTATACTTATCTTAAAGTACTTATATAAGCCCCTTTTTCTTTAAACTATAACTTAGGTCTCTATCTTCTTATAAAAAGAACCCTCTAAGTAGATAAGGCTACTCTTTATACGCCTTCTTAATAGCTTCGATATAAATAGGTAAGAGACGTTTAGTATAGTATTTCTAAGTTATTACGTTACTTTTAAGCTTAATATTATACTTATAAGAAAGTAACGCTTCCCACTCCTTTATATATATACTAAACTCCTCTTCTAATTCGGCTTTACGTTTCCTAGGCTTTAAAGAGCGCTTAGATTATATAATATTATCTTCTTCATTATTATAAAACTCTAGTATTTTATACTTATACTACTAGTTATAATACCTTATAACGTATATATAAAACCTAGTCTTTTCGCCCCTTTCTTATATGTTTTCTAGGTTAGTTCACGTTCCTTCTTCTCTAAGAATATACTCTTATACCTATAAAGAAGAATTAATATATACCTTATTAGTAAAGAAGCTAAACTAAAAGAAATTATCTATTATTTAACTATAGTTTACTACTCTATACCCTCGCCGCTCTCCTAGGTTCTTATTTAAGATTATCTTCTTAATAAACGCTTACTTATATCTCCTACCCCCCTTTATTACTTACTAAAGTCGGGTTTAAAGTTAGTACTTCTTAATTAGGATTTAATAGTATTCTATCTAAGCCTTATAAAGTTAATCTTAAACCGGGTTATATAAAGGCAAGACTAGCATCTTATATATATTATCTAATACTATAGTCCTTCTCCTAAGCTTCTCTAATCGCCTATAAAGCTTATATATAGTAGAAGAACCTATAGCTTTGTACTCGCGGGCCTAGCGTAGGCCGGTTACTTTGAAGGGTATATATTTACACGTAATCTAGGTCTTAGATTTATAGCCCTAGTATTCTTAAAAGGCATTATAAAATCGGTTTTTCGCTAGCGTATTATAATTACCGTACCTTCTAAGTGTAGTAGGCGTTATAAGGCCTTTAGAGCGCGTATATAGAGGCTCTATAATATAGGTAAAGTTATTATTTATATTTCAAAGGTCGAACGTTTAAGTATTACAGCTAAAATCCGGCTAGTCACGAATTCCTACATCCCCTGGTGCTCTGACTCCGAATCAGACTCCGTTACCTAGCTAGGCCCCAAAAGCAAGTTGTCTGACATCTCCTCCGAGCCCGTCAGTTCAATGTTTAGAACTAGTGACCTTCATCCTCTCATCTATCCCCCAACTCCACATCGAACCAAAAACTTTTTTTGTTCTCGATAATGATTCTTGAAAGAAGCTCCTTGCCTTCTCAAAGATAGCTTCGCAAACCAGTAAATAAAGTTCAGATGAATTACAAGGGGAGAGGAAATCTAAGAAATCGACCTCAAATAGCTTCTACAGAGAGCCAGAGATTTGCCAAACTCCCCATCAGCAGTCTATCCCAAACTCTCAAAAGAAAGCTCGTTGCTTATCCCCAGCAGCGTATTAACAAACTACTCTACTCATCTAATATGCTGCTTATCCCAGCTCTTCCTCGTCACCTGAAATATGTCTTATACGCCTAACTCAAATAACAAGTAAAAGGCCTTTCGGTCATATTTAAAAGGTGTATTATTCCAAACTTATATTTAACATTATTTCTCATATTTAGCAGGGGCATAATTAGCATTTCACACCAAATCCCCGGGTCTCTTTCATACATTTCTTGTTTTGCATTCCTATGCGTAAATACAACAGAATACATCAGCGAAAGATCCCCGCTCATCAATTTCCTCTTCGCCATTTTGCAAAGCGGGGGAACGAGACACAGCGAGTCGTCATTCCCGGTATTCCCATATGACTCTCATAAGGTCGTGAGTTTCGTAACCCCAACCCCAACCCCGCCCAAGAGCCACTCATGCACCGGAAAAAGCAAGCCACCTTTCAGGTCTCAAAAGAAGTCAGAAAAATCAAGATATCCACCCCATACCCCATCCCACACCAAATCATACACATAGAACAAAGAAAATGAACGCAAAGTACAATACTAAATCGCCCTCCCCTCCCCATCCTCAGTCCCCTCAATCTGCATGCCCAACGCAGTAGGAACCCCAATCAAAATCTTCCCCTTCGGAACCCTCACATCTCTAACCCCGAAATTGCCAAAGACAGCTACACTCTCAATATTCGGACAACATCTAAAAATAGACGCAACAACAAAATCATTAACCTGCTGACAGAAACTCAGATCTAACTTTCGTAACTCTGGGTATCTCTTATCCGCACCGAATGCAATCTCAAAAGTTTCAAGCGAGATGTGTCGACAGGAACTGACATCTAGATAGCGCAGGGTTTTGAAGGAATGATTCATGAGTGCTTCGAAACCGAGAGAGGAGAGACCGATACCGTTAGGGTTGTCTTTGGGATCTGTAGAGTCGACGTCTCGGCATTTATGGAAGTCGATGTATGTTAGTGGGGGATTAAGCCAGTTCGTGAAGAGGTTGGCGAATGCTTGGTCGGTGAGGATTTGGTTGTCGGTGATGCGGAGTTTGGTGATGTTTTGGCAGTTGTCATGGATGGCTTGGAGGACGCGATCGTCGATGTAGTTTACGGTGTCGAGACAGAAACGTGTTAGGTTGGGGCCGATGGCGTTTAGTATTTGGACGTAGGGTTCAGAACTTGTCTTTCCGCCGTATATGTTGAGAGTTAATCTTTCGAGTTTGGTGAGCGCGGAGAGGTGGGCGATGCCTTCGTCTGTGACTTTTTGGTTGTGGGATACTTTGAGGGTTTTCAAATCAGGACAAGTCTTTCCGAGAAGTTCCAATTGTTCGTCACCAAAGTGACCGTCTGTCCAGTAGACTCGCAAAGTTCGAAGATGAGTTCCCTTTTCGGTGAGGAAACGATTCCATCTCTCGTCATCGATCAAATTGGCTCCGTGGATGCTGAAACTCTCGAGGTTAACGGTAGTATCTAGAAGATGGTCCATAACTTTGTTCTTGAACTGAACTCCATCCTTGATGAGCAAGTTTTTGACGGTTGGGGTATACTGAAAGACTCGGATGTAGTCATCGGCCGTAAGAAGAGCACCCTCATGAATATTGACTGTTTCCGCGCCAGCTCGAAGGAAGAGATTGAGTGTGTTTGAATCCATAAGTCTTCGCTTAGAGATGATACCAGAAAGTCTGTTGATCATGGGTTCGGGTAAATCTCCGAGATCCTCGGCCAAGTCGACGTTCTTTGCCAAAGTCTCGATACATAGAGTCATCAAATCCTTGGCTCCCGGGTATATACCATCGAGCAAGTTACTTTGGACTTGTCTTCGTTGCCGGCCAGCCGCGGTCTTTCTCTTCTTTCTCGCAGCACCTTCCTCCTTGTCAAGTTCTTTGGTACATTGAGGACAGAGCAGGCCACCCTCGTCGCCTTTCCGACTATATGCAGTAACACGAAATCGTGTATCGCAGATCTCACAATTTTCCATCTGATCTGGAAGGGGTGCCATGCTTTCTTCGAAAATGGCCCGAGCAGCCTCGTCCTCGTCCGACATTTCCTCATCTGACCCATATTGACGTCTGCGACGCTGGAATTGCTTCGAGTTCTTGATTTTGGCAATCGCTTTCTGTTTGGCATGTAAGCAAGAGATCGAATGACAGGTAGTCCAAGAATAAACCGGCAAGTGGCCGAGGGGATCAAACGTACTTCTTCCTCCTTCTTGCGCTTGTTTGTCTGCTCCTTTGACTCCCGCTTTCTCCGTGAAGGCACCGGCTCAGGATCCGAATCTGGTTCGGGGGGCTTGTTCTCTTCTCCGTCTGCTGCAGCAGCTTGCTGTGAGGCCAAGGCAGCAGCTCGTCGAGAGTTGGCATCGAGTCGAATTTGGTTGGCGTTGATGTTGTGGGACTGGAATCGAAGTCAGATGGGTTACTCACACGCGGTTTGAAGATAATGATACTTACAGCTAGGAAATCAGTCAAGGCCGACTGTCTGTGGAAGAAAGTAAGGTCAGCACTTGATACGGCCTCGCTTCGACCCCACGGGTATTTTGGTACTTACGGTCCTCTAATCTGACGTGCTGCTCTCTGAGCGGCAGTCATGGGAACGTTGGCATTGGGGTTGGCAGACCTAGATAATTGTTAGCACGAAGTATTTAAATATATGCACACACAACATACATTTTGGAGTCTTTGCCTTCAGAAAGGCTTCGTTCAAGGGCCAAATTTCAAGGTGAATGCCACGATCTTCGTAACCAAAATGTGGAAAGAAGACCAATTATACAATGATGTTTCGTCGTCGTCGATGTTTCCACTATGAAAAGGAGTCGATGGAAAGAGCGCGAATGCGATGCAATCCCTTTATCAGGCAGACGCGCCTACAGCGGCCGACAGAAAAAAGTCCGAGCCGGCCGACCAATGAAAAGGCTGGAGGGGAAGTGTTTTTTGTTTAGCGGAGTGGAACAGCGAAACCAAATAGAGCAGGACAGAGTCACTTGAATTGGACAGATTCGCCTCAAACACGAGGTGTTCTATGCAAGTCAAGTTCAAGTCAAGTCTCTTTTGCTTTGTTAGATTAGAAGACAATGTTCCAACTTTGATGCTGGTGTGGTGTACCAGTACCCAGTACCAGTACCACCTCAGTATCACCCCTTTTTTGCCACCTTCGCCCCTCCACGTGCCCTCAGAACCAAGGCCCCACCACGTGACTGCGCGAAGTTCCCGGTCGCGTTGATGCCTGGACGCCGCCAGGGGAATCGTCTACGCCACGAACTTTCTTCTTCTACAAAATCCCCAACGATTCATTCCTCGTCCTTTCCATCCCTAAATCCTTCATGGTCAATCTTGCGCTTCCGTGCCTCGTTAAAAGATTGCGGAATTGTTGAATACTGCGACGCCCCCTCCATCGCCTCCTTATCGCTGCCTCGTCGCAAAGCGTCATTTCATTCACCACCGGCCTCGTGGGAAAGCCAGCGAGGGACCCTCGAATCTCGTCTTGAACTTGATATTGTAACAAGTTCCTCTCGTCCTTTCCACCTGCCTGTACCAACCCCATCGTCCCATCCTACCGTCTAAACACTCTTGGTGTCCATCCATCTCAACCCATCAAGAACACCATGGCGCCGCGGGGTCGACCCAAGAAATCCAACCAGGACCTCGCCAGCATTTCAAGACAAGCCTGTAAGTTGTGACACGTTAGAAACCAATCTCGCACTTTACATGTTGTTACCTTTACGCAATCAATCGTTCGTTTCTGACAAACTTGACAACAGCAACGGGCACACGACGATCCATCCGAAATGCCTCCCAGCTCGATCTTTCCATGGCAGACACCCCCGACAAAACTTCAGCGGCTTCCACAGTCAATGGGGATGATGCCTCTTCCTCATCCCAATTCCCAACTCTTGAGATGCTCACGAGCGCAAAGAAGCCTCAACCACCAAAGGGTCGCAGTCCAATGTCCTCTGTCACCACCTCTCGGGGCGACAATGATAGCAGTGGCTACTCTACCCCATTGACCAGCGCGGTCGCAACACCAATCCCTCCTCCGGAAGATGCAGCACCTACTGGCCCTTCCAAGGGTGGAAGAGGACGCCGTAGCACAAAAATGGCCACTTCTTCAGGAGTCAGTATGGTTGCACAAGCAGCTGCTCTCCGCAACAGCCAGTACTCTCTCAAGCGAAAGCATGTTCCTGATTCAGAGGAGGAGGATGCGGATGGCGATAATTCTGCGGATGCTCAATTGGCTCGAGCCCTTCAAGAAAAGGAGGATGCTGCAGCTTCGGCTATGGATCTAGAGGCATTTCCATCTACTTCGAAAACATCTGGTCGTCGGGCTTCCCGAACCAAAAAGAAACTCCGCCCTATGACGGACTATGCCTTTGAGGATGAAGATGAGGATGAAGTCACAATGGCACCCTTTTCTCCAAATTTGACCAAGAGACCAAAGATTGTACTTTCTTCTAAAGGCTCGAATGATGTTAGTTTCGCTAGCTCAAATTCGCCCAAAAAGATCCAGGCAACCATTCTTGATTCAGAAGATACCGAAGACTTTGATGAATCTGATGACTACTCGGACGATTTCGAACCACCAACCCTCAAGAGCACTTCTAGCAAGAAGCAAGCCGCCAAGAGCTCAGCTCCTCGTCGTGTGGGATCGATTTCTGCTCGCAAATCCCAAAAAGCTTCCACGGCTGTAGCTGCTCCAATTACAACCCCAAGCTCCGGTTTGACCCCAGCGCCAACTGACAGTGAGTTTGAGGGTTTGGATCCTCTCTCCGATATGGACTTGGATGAATCTTCTGACGATGCCCCTGGACCTGCTCCTGGTGGACCTACGACGACTGGAAGATCTGCAGCTGCCGCTCGACGCATCAACTTGTTGGAACATCAATCCGGCCGAGCTGGACGCAGAGGTAGACTGGAGCGCGCTCGTCTCGAATCCCATCACCCCGTATTGCACACAATGTGGAAGGATCTTGAAAATCTCCCCAAGATTGGGAATGTCA
This sequence comes from Hymenoscyphus infarciens, assembly GCA_001414345.1. Taxonomy (NCBI): domain Eukaryota; kingdom Fungi; phylum Ascomycota; class Leotiomycetes; order Helotiales; family Helotiaceae; genus Hymenoscyphus; species Hymenoscyphus infarciens. The sequence continues at coordinate 250,609 of LLCB01000014.1, forward strand.
AGATTGAGCAACCCAAGAACATTAATCGTGAGCTAAAGCCTTTCCAGCTTTCGGGCGTTGGATGGATGCAAGCCATGGAAAAGACGGCATGGGGTGGCGGTCTACTGGGTGATGAGATGGGTATGGGAAAGACTATTCAGGCCGTATCCCTCATCATGTCTGATTTCCCCGCCAAGCTTCCTTCGTTGGTTCTCATTCCGCCAGTGGCTCTTATGCAGTGGCAGCAAGAGATAGAGTCCTACACTGATGGAACTCTGAAGACCTTTGTTTACCACGGTACCAATGCGAAGACGAAGGGAATCACCAAGAAGGACCTCGTGAAGTACAATGTCATTCTTATGTCCTACAACAGTTTGGAGTCCATGTACCGCAAACAACAGAAGGGCACTATGCGTAAGGGCAAATTACACAAGCAGGCTAGCGTAATCCACAGCATCACTTTCCATCGTGTTATCCTCGACGAGGCACACAATATTAAGGTCAGTACTTACTCCTCCGATGGAAACATATATGCTTACCACAACTTCTTCTAGACGCGATCTACAGGATCTGCCAAGGCATGTTTCGCATTACAGGCCCATCACAAATGGTGCTTGTCCGGTACACCCCTCCAAAACCGTATCGGCGAATTCTTCTCACTCGTTCGATTTCTTGATATTAAGCCGTTTGCTTGTTATTTTTGTAAACAATGTGACTGCGAGCACCTGAACTGGGAGATGAATGAAGATAATCGTTGCGAACATTGTGGCCACAGTGGCATGCAGCATGTTTCGGTCTTCAACCAAGAATTGTTGAATCCAATACAAAAGTTTGGAAACAAGGGACCTGGACAAGAGGCATTCCGTAAGCTTCGAATTTTAACGGATCGATTCATGCTTCGCCGAGTCAAACGCGATCATTCTTCTTCTATGGAACTACCAGCAAAAGAGATTTACGTCGATCGACAATTCTTCGGGGAGGAGGAAAACGACTTCGCTGGTTCAATCATGAATAACGGTACGCGGAAATTCGAAACATACGTTGCTCAGGGTGTTCTCCTTAACAATTACGCCAACATTTTCGGCCTCATCATGCAGATGCGTCAAGTTGCAGATCATCCTGACTTGATCTTGAAAAAGAATGGCGAAGGTGGTCAGAATGTACTTGTCTGCTGTATTTGCGACGAGACGGCCGAGGAAGCTATCAGATCCGCTTGTAAGCACGAATTTTGTAGAGAATGTGCCAAGGCCTACCTCAGATCTTCTGGTGAGTCTTTTGCGATAAACTAGCCGGATCGGCCATCTCTAACATTTCCTAGAATCCCCTGATTGCCCCGTTTGTCATATTGGCCTCAGCATAGATTTAGAACAGGTTTCGATTGAACAAGACGAGCAGATGGTTAAGAAATCTTCTATCATCAATAGAATCAAGATGGAGAACGTATGTAATTTTCCTTGATTGTCCTTTTAGAATTCCCATTCGAGCGGAAATATCATTATTCGCCTCTCGGCTCCTATTCAACGAGAAAAGCAGCTAATTTCTTCCAGTGGACTAGTTCGTCGAAGATAGAGGCCTTGATTCACGACCTGTGGAAATTGCGCTCTAAGAATCGCTCTCACAAATCCATCATCTTCAGGTAGGTGTTCTCCCATTCTTTGCTTCTCTTTCAGGTTGTGCTGTGGAAATGCCAATACTGACTCGAATCCACAGTCAATTTACTACCATGCTGCAATTGGTTGAGTGGCGCCTTCGCCGTGCAGGAATCACCACAGTCATGCTCGATGGATCCATGACGCCCGCACAACGACAAGCCTCAATCAACCATTTCATGACCAACGTCAACGTTGAATGTTTCTTGGTCTCCTTGAAAGCTGGCGGTGTTGCTCTCAACTTGACCGAAGCATCGCATGTCTTCATCGTCGACCCTTGGTGGAATCCAGCTGCAGAATGGCAAAGTGCTGATCGTTGTCATCGTATTGGCCAGGCTAGACCATGTTCTATCACTCGACTTTGTATCGAGGACTCGGTTGAGAGTCGAATGGTTCTGTTGCAGGAAAAGAAGGCGAATATGATTAATTCTACGATCAATGCGGACGACAGTGCTATGCAGAATCTTTCGCCGGAGGATATGCAGTTCTTGTTTCGCGGCAATTAGGGGGTGTGGTTTGCTGTACTCTATTGCCTTTCTTCTTTCCGTCCTATTGCAATTTTCGGTGGCCAAGGGGGGTGTGAGGGGGCGGGGATCGTGTACAAATTGCTTTTGGGCGTTTATTGCTTTGGTTTGCTTAAGGTGGTTGGGGCGTTTATGGAATTTACATCGGAACTGTATTATAGACCAGCAACGGAGTGGGTTGGTGTATGATCAGATGGCTGGTTAGCTGGTGTATAGCGGAAGGGTACGTGTGTAAAAATGGGGCGCATAGTGTTGAACTCGGGGTATTGAGAGGGGAGACATGGCTGGATGTGACCATTTGCTCATGAGGAAGAATTTGCTTGCTCTCGCTTGGGGCATTTGATTTTCAGCTTGTGGCTGGGCAGTACGTAGCTAGAGAGTGAAATGAAGATTTGTTTATTGTATTCTTTCTGTCTTGGTTTTGAAGTAGTCTGACTTGGTGGAATGATAGAGGTGAGATAAAGTAGGAAGCGCCGATTTTGCATACGATAGTAAAGTATATCCTGTTATTTACTAATAGAATTGACTAATTCTGTCTAGATTTACACTAAATTTAGGATAAGTTGATAACTTAATTTAGATTACTAACCCTCCTCTATTTGATTTTGTTATTCTAAAGATTTTAGTTTTCTATATTAAAGGAATATTATTAAGATAAACACCTTAATCTATCTTACTATCACACGTTCTTTGATTGATTCAATCCTTCTAAACAATCTTAAATAATAACAAATTAAAACACTTTTGACTAAAGTAAGTATTTAAGTAGTACTACTAATAGAGTATAAGTTCTAGGCCTACTCTCCAAGCCTAGCGTAGTAAATAGACTATATTACCTGTTCTGTTAGTATCTTTCTTTTATATCTAGAATATATATAACTAATAGGTTATTAGCTATGTCGTCTTTGATAAGCGGGAAGGGTTAAGAATCGGCTATGGTTATAGATGCTGCTTTCTAAAATTAGGAGTGATATGCCACTGCCTGCTCTAACTCCACTAATTCTCTCTATCTTCTTTCAAAAATCCCGTTCTATTAAGCGCTCTAAGTCAATACAGCTGTAGAAGGCAGGTCCCTGGGGAGGAGAGGGGGTAAGAGAGAGTAGTTATACTTTGAGACTTAAGACTTCCTATCTAGAACACTCCCTCGGTGTGTCTAGTATACTCTAACAAGGGTTTTTATCTCTATAAGTAAGCTAGCTAGGATTAAAAAGTAGAAATTAAGAATAGTACTCGAGCTCTTTCTAAGAGAAGTAGATACTATAAGCGCTAGCTTTATAGTTTTTAAGCACTTTAAAGGGCTATAAGAGTTATAGCTATTACGTGTCCTCTTTTAAGAAATAGTCGATGCTCTTAGTATTTAGGTAGTATTTAAGAATAGCTTTATATTATACGATTACCTAATTACTCTCTTCTTTTTTTACTATCTCTCTACTTCTATGAAATCGCTTCTTTTAAAAGAATAAGCAACGAAATTAGACGTTTTAGGCAAAGTTTACTACTTCGCGCGCTTATATATATACACGCGTCTATAGGTAAGCTCTTAAATTCTTTACCTTCGAAGTAACTTAGAAGAATCTACCTACGTTTAAGAGAGGAGAGAGGAAGAGGAAGAGAGAGTAGGAGTAAGAGAAAGCGTCGAATTTATAATTTAAAATAGAATTTTATTTTAATTATCTTAAAAAGGTCTAAGCTTTGTCGATTACAGGCCCTTTACTCTAGTAGATTATTATTGCTTTTTAATACTAATTACCTACTAAAAACATCCTTATAAAGCCGTGACAAGGGCCTTAATTAGGCCGTGGTATAGAACACTCACGACAGAGGAGGCGCTTTGCTTTCGTAGAGAGCTTGGCTTTAAAAGGGCTAGGTGGTTTCTCTTTTTAGGTTTGCTTCTTAGCTGGGAATTTGTATGAATTCTTTTTATAATACTACGCTATTATCATAAGAGTGCTATTGAGGTACACTATGCTTAGGATGTTAAACTACTTGAACCACTTGGTGATGCTTAGTGACAGTGATGGAATTGATAGTCAAACAACTATAGAGGCGAATAGTTAACCAACTCTCCTCTACTCTGTCTATTGTTTATCTAAGACTCGATAAATTGATTCTATTAGTCTAAAAGGTTTAAAGAATCAAGATTTCAATATATTTATTATTCCAAAGGAGTTAGAACAATCATAGAAGTACAAGTACTTCGACAATACAGTCACGAATTCCTGCAGCCCCTGGTGGAGGTGTCTTCAATGAAAAGTCGGAATTCTTTGGACTGGGGAAATTATTGCGGCTGGGGTGTGCAGTATTTCCAAACTTGGAAGGGACGATGTTGAGAGGGAAGGCGCCTTCCTCGCTTCTTCTTCCCATCCCGTCGCGTTTCCTTCAAATCCACCACGAAGTGTCCGGCCACTTCGCAACCCGAACCAACAATCAATACAACCATCGAGTCCCAAACGCCAAAATGGATTTCGATGCCATCAAAGCCGGCATCACTAGCCAAGCCACGAAGATGGCAGAGCTGGAGGCTAAAGTCAAGAAATTGGAGAAAGTTGAGACGGAGCTGCTTGCCAAAGTAGAGATGTTGGAATCGCAAGAATCGTTCATTGGAAAGGTAGCTGCCAATGACAAACCTCCGTAAATGGGATTCTAACATTACACAGATCACTGCGCTCTCCAAGAGTGTTGAGGACTTGAGGAAGGATACAGAGCCGATGGAGAAACTCCGAGACGAGAACGCACGACTCTCGATGCGCCTCAACGATGCGAAGGAAGGTTCCGCCAAGAAACGAAAGTCTCCTGGTTCTGAATGTGTTCTCCCACAAACCGAATTGGAAACTGCTACTTGGTGGCTTCCAACTGCAACAAAAAAGAGAAAAGCTGGTCCTGCCGGTTTTGCGGTTCTTGCCCAGCAGCACTCAACAGCCGCTATCTGGCATCATGAAAACAAGCGTCTCTACCAACTGTTCTCCGAGCTTCTTCCAGCACCCGGTACCGATACAGTCCTACTCCGCGAGGCTCTTGCGGTGATTTTCGAACCTGGAATCAGCCTTATGTTATATAAAGAATGGAAGGAGGACAATGAGCTACACGGCTCCGGACGTTGCTTGTACGAAATCGTCAGACTTGGTTTGGACGAGGATGATATCGCCACGCCCGGTAGAAAGTGTGGATCGTGCGACTATGAAGGGAGGATATGTGTTCATGCCTACCGAGAGGGAGGAATCACACATGTCGCCATTGTTGAGGAAGATGATGATTCGGACGACTCGGACGAGGAATAGGGAATATCACTCGCAAGATTTGGCAGAAATAGCACTGAAGGAGTTTGCTGAGCAAAATGTATGCATAGGTTGAAAAATTTGAAAGAACGCATGAAAATTGGACCGGTCATAAAACAGTTCATAGGAGGACACGGCACAGTAGTATACTCCAGGGACACTTCAATTAATACACCACTATGACTTTGCTCTCGAAGATAACAGTGGGTGCACAAGAAAAAGGGCAAAGTTTACTTTGCGAGTGGTCCATGGTGGTTTTGATACACTTTCGAGGTTTATTTTCTTAAACTGGAGATGTACAATACTCTCAGGTATATTATATGCTCGACTAACTTATACTCTCCACTTATATTATCCACCCTCGCGCCACGCCAATCTATAGGTCTACTTCCGTGACGTAGAAAATGATATTAAAGGCCATCAGAGGCTAATACTTTCTAAGGTCTATAAACCCGGTCGGCTTTTTCGTATACGGATAGCGTTCCTATAGATGGATATTCAATTGGATATCTAATCCAAAGCCTTTGGATATGTTGATTTGAATGATGTCATATTTTATCTATTTATTACTACATCCCTTAGACATCCATCATAATAAACGGATTATAAAAGTGCCTCTTTTGAAAAACAATGTCACTCCAGATCATGAAACAATACTATTTTAAAAAAGAAAGTTATATAGGCCTACCTAAACTGTATTTCTCAACTACATGCCGGTTGTATATGAATTATCTGTAGATATCTACTAATTAATAAAGAGCCGCAATTCTCAGTAGACTGGATTGGATATTAGATATTATTAGTTGATTGGATCGGACATATAAAAAACCGAACGTCCGCAAGCCCTCTAGAGATGAAAGTCGGCTTACTTTGCTCCGTTTTCTTACTTTCATTTCACTTCGCAACAGCAAGACTGGCCTTCCTTCAGTGGGTCCGGACCAAGAACCGGGCTTTTCAGAAATAGCCGAGCGTTTATGTCCGAGATTTCGCCCAAGCGGGTTCGGGGCATAGAAACCAGCGAGTCAGTTATAAAAGCTTGGTACCTTTCTACGTTACTATCAGATCTAATCTCCAATCTTATCTTCAACTACAGTTTTATATTCCCGAGTTTACAGAAAGAATCGAAAAAATATGAGTGTTACCGAGCTCTTCGCTTTGCTTCACGGCATCGCTGATTCGGAGTTGAGTAATGAGGGTCGAAAGGAGATTCTTGATGCTTGTGATGCGTTGAAGAGCAAATTGGAACATCCGCTTGAGACTATTTATCGTTGGGTCTTCGCTGTATGTTGATCATTCTTTCGACAAATGGTGGTATTTGCAAAACCTCAAGCTGACTTGCTGCAGCCAATGCAACCGGTAGCCCTTGAGATTGCAATTGATATGAAACTCTTTGATGCTGCAGCTGCTTTGTCGACCGATAACAAGGAGTTCAGTATCAATGAGTTAGTCGCAAAGATGGAGGTGGATGCCGAACCCCTTCTAGTTAGTGAGTGAACCCAATTCCTTCCATGGCACTGACAAATACTAACACGTAGTAGTTCGTATCATGAGATTCCTTGTTGTAGGTGATGGGGACACTTTTCTTCCTCTTTCTTTCTCTTGAATCAGTCCTAAGTCATTCCTAAACCCCAGCAACATCCTGTGCCAAATCCCGAAACCTTTTTTTGCTAGGCAAATACTGACCCCCATCTTCTAGGGAATGGACATCTTTGACGAAGTTGGTGCCAATCAATTCAAGTCCTTACCACTTGTCAATACCTTCGTTTCTGCCTCTCCAATCCCCCAAGGAGTAATTTCAATGTAAGGTTTAGCCTCCCCCAATCCTACACATTGCGACTTTTAATCTAATAAACTTTAGAAACGCTTCGGGAAAAAGAGCTTATTCCCTCCCAGAATACTTCCGCGAAAAGGGGTTCAAATCTCCCACCGACGCATACAACGCACCCATCCAATACGCGGAAAAGACCAAACTCCACGCCTTCGATATCCTGGCTGCGAATCCAAGACTTCAGCATGCATTCAATGTCTCCATGAGTATTCCAAGAGGTGGTGACGGCAAGAGATGGTATCAGAGTTTTCCCAGTGAGGAAAAACTTCTTTCCAAACACAAAGATTCTGGGAAGCCTATCCTCGTTGACATCGGAGGTGGGAAAGGTCACGATCTTGTTGGCTTCAACAGCCATTTCCCCGATCTTCCTGAAGGTTCTCTTGTCTTGCAGGAAACTCCTGTCGTGGTCGATGCCATAGAACCAGGTACTCTCCCAGCATCTATTAAGGTTTTGACACACGACATGTTCAAACCTAACCCCACCCCAGGCGCAAAAGCATATTTCCTCTCCAACGTCCTTCATGACTGGCCTGATAAGCAAGCGGTCACTATACTGGAATATATCAGAGATGCGATGGATAAAGACTCTCTGTTGCTGATTAGCGAGAATGTACTTCCAGAGAAAGGCGTGGGATTGTTTTCTGCGTCGGCGGATTTGTTGATGATGGTTTCTTTTGGGGCGTTAGAAAGAACATTAAAGCAGTTTCAGGCTTTGTTTGAGGATGTAGGGTTGAAGTTGATTGAGACTTGGGTTTTGGATGATAAGATGAAGGGGTATGGGAGGTGTTTGTTGGAAGTGGGCTTGAAGAAGTAGAGTGGCTTGTTTTGGCTTCGCAAATGGCGAATGGGAACTTGGGAGTTTTGGGAGTTTGGCTACGGTATAGCTATCTCTGCTCTGTGGCTTTAATGGAAACGTAAAAAGAAAATACCAATTTCCATGTATTCATTTATCCTTGCATTTAACGGCCAAAATGGACTCATTTCCTTATGAGCTCGTTGTTCTAACTTTCTAGGACATATATCCCAGAAATTTACAAGGAGAGCTCAAATTCTGACACTCTCATCGTTCAACCCATACTGATTAATAAGCAACCAATCCCCCTCTCTACTCTTCTCAACCTCCACAAACCCCTCAAAAACAGCCTTATCCTTGGTCGTAACCTTCTTCTCTATAACCCCACCCTCATCTTCCACTTTCCCAGCCCACATAACACCCTTAGGTTCCAACTCCTTACCCTCCACAACCCCAACCAAAGCCTTCAACTCCTTCAACCACCCTCTGATCAAGGCGTCCTCAGCCTCAATCTCAGTACGTCTGATCCCGCCACTCCATCCGCCAAATGCAGAAATCCATCCACCCCTCCTCACCATCGCAGCCTCGATACCCCTGACCAAATTCCAGGCCTGCTCGTTTGATTTATACTCAGACATCAAGTCCTGCAACCGGCACGAGCTTTCTTCATCTAAGCCAAGAACCTCACCAGCTTGATTCCGTTCTGAAAAACGCAATAGATTCGTCGGTAAATTGGTGAGTTTAGCGGGGTCAATCCATGTCTCTCCCTTCACAGCGAAGTTCTTCTTGAGATACAGAGGTTTTCCGTGGAGAAACATGCGCCCCCTGTTTGATGATATATGAGTTGTCATGGACGGAGTGAGGGGGGATGTGGCGAGGAGTCTTTTGGGTGTAAATGATATTTTTTCGCTGCGGAGGAAGCTGAGAGTTTCTTCGTGGGTCTTTATTTCTTGAGGGGAGGGATGAATGAGCTGTTTCGATCAGTATAGAGTATTCTAAAAGGGTATTGATAACAAACAGGGAGTACTTCGATGGAAAGAGGGTCAGAAGAGAGTTTGAGGAGCAGGAATGGGTTCTCGGTATTTCTTCCAAGTGGCGGTGTATGGTAGGCAAGTTTTGCGATTTGATTGTTCCAACACATTGGAGGCGGGTTGCTGAGTTTCTGAAAGATTGAAGTGGGCTCTTTGGTCGTCATGATTGCGGCAGTGCGACTTGAAGAGCGGGTTGAGATGGAGGGATTTGGATGGAAATCCATCAGGGTGTTTCTTAAAGTACCTTCTTTGGTCCAAGAGGAAGTGCGGTGACTGGAAAGTTCCTAGAATACAAAAGAATTGAGTTGACATGGACTCACTGTCTAACCTGCGAGCGTCTCTCAAGTGAATCCCACAAACATAACCGTTACACAAAATGGCCTAAAGTTTCACTTTGTTTTACTGGTGTGAATTAAGAAGTAACTGTGCTTTTGATGGTCGCTTATCAGATTATGACCCAAGTATGGGTTGTGATGTAACAATATTTTTCGGCTAAAAAGGGGGGCACCAGGGGGTGCAGGAATTCGTGACTGTATTCTCGAAGTACTTACGCTTCTACAATTGTTCTAACTTCTTTAAAATAATAAATATATTAAAATCTTAATTATTTAAGCCTTTTAGAATAATAGAATCGTTTTATGGAGTTTTAGATAAACAATAGATGGAATAGTGGAGAGTTGTTTAACTATTCGCCAGTCACGAATTCCTGCATCCCCTGGTGGGGGGTTAAATAAGAGGCTTGGCGCTCTGATCAGCGGCTTCAAAAGATCTAGTCCTAGCTCAGAAAGCTAGACACTAAAAACTGCCGAATCCAAAAGAACTTAAATAAAAGTAGCCAAGAAAGTATTAACTAGCGAAATTACAGGAGTTTGAGTAAGCGTTCCCCTCGTCTCGTATAGTACTCGCGTATTGAACTGCATAGGAAAAATGATTATGCTGGATAAAGTAACTTGGAAAAGTTGGGAGAAACATACGAATAATCTTAAATATTCCCGAAAATTTTATTCATTAATTTAGTTGTTCTACTCTTTTAACAGAATTTTATGATTCAAATTCATGCAACTATATGCCATTGTTTCTTAAATATATCTAGTTGACAATAATGACCTAATATTCTAAGACAATTGAAAAGAGTAATTTGAAAAGTTAACGTCAGTTGCTTTGAGTCTTTCCGTGATTCCCCTATTTGAATTCTGTCTATCCAGCCTTTTAGTACAATTCAACCTTTGTGGATTTTGGCCATTGTTAAGATACTCAATACAGAAAGGTCTAGAATAAGTGCTTCCTGGTTACAACAGAACTAGAACTAGAATAAGCCATATACCCAATCCCCTTTCCTCTCAACATCGACTTCAAAATGATTGCATCTAAGGAAGATTACTCAGTTGAATATGAATCTAGAACGATGCTGGTACTCAAGACATAATGCCTTCTCACTTTCCTTGAACATATTTGCTGACCCTATAATCCGGGTGTCTCGGTAGCTCCCCTGCACCCCCATAACTGATATCCCTCACCCCTTCAATCCCACACTCCCACCAAAGCTGTCTTGTTGGCGCCAAAGCACCATTAACAAGATCCTCCCTATCCACAGTTCCCAAAAGCATATCCAACATGTCCGGCCATCCGTCCGGCATCGGGAAAGCAAGATACGCAACATTTATTCCACATCGACTGCAGAACCATCTTCGACGACCTACGGAGGAATCGTAGAAGGTGAGGAAAGAGTCGCTATCGATCGTTCCTGGGTGGAATGCTTTGTTGGCCGGTTTCCATGGTGTTCTCTCCTCGCTGGTTTTGCTGTCTTGATGCCGTTTGGAGGGGTCCGAGTGGAGCGAGGCTTTAGAGCGGACGACAAGCGAGCTAGTTATCATTGTAATCGGGGTGTAGAAGGCGATTGGTGGGATAGTACCTGTTGCCCGACGATAGTCATTGCAGTGGTCAATACATGAGGATGGTAAGAGGGCGGGGTCTTCTCTTGTTGAGTGCGGATGAAGGTGTCGTTCTTCGATAGGAGGGATTGATATTTTGTAGCGGATTGCTCGGCAGATGCAACCACCACCAATATTTAGAGCATTTAAAGGTAAAGGCATTATACTAATTGGGAATGACGGCGGGTAAGTAGGAACAATAAATTGTTGTCCGTCGGTTAAGATTTGTTGGTATTATTTGCTCGTGCATATTTGGTGTGTCAAAGAGTGGGTTTTGAGTACTAGCTAACCGTTTCCTGAAATACCCCAAGTTTTCCGGACTACATCTATCTGCGTACATAAACATGTACCAAGTATAAGACCAAACAAATCGATCTGAATGAATTGCAAGAAACACACTGAACAACATATCTATATGTGTGCTCCCAGCGAGCGATAAAAAGAACATTTGATCAAGAGATACGAAAATATCTTAGCTATGCTACTTACTGCCGCTTTGATTGTCCATCGTGAGCTATCATGAAATCCGCTAGGAGGAAAAATTGTAATAGAGGGTCATGTTTCCCTAGTTAGAACAAACCTACACCTTTCTTCAGCACCTATCTCATATACTTTAACAAAGTAGCCGTTGCCTGCTCACTATCCATATCCGTCCCCTCATTCCAAGATGGCTCTTCATAATCTTTCAACCCCGATAAATCCACAGGTCTGTCACCCGTCTCCCATTTCTTCTCCAATCTTCCCCGACCTCTGATCTGGTTCTCAAGCAAACTTCCAAGCCTTTGAATCGCTGAACCCCCCTTAGCCTTTTCATCCCGTTCCTTCAATCCATGCTCCCAACTATTAAGTTGGTTTTGGGTCAGCTCAGATCCTTTAGACCCATCCCCGCCGAGTTCCAGATCGTGTGAGGAATATAGCAATTCTACGATCTGCATGCTATCTTGTAGCTTGGCAAGTGGCTCCTGAACAGAACCGAAAGAGTCTTTCTTGATGAATTGTCCGCATGCGCTAAGTAGAGCAATATGTAATGGGATTGCCATCTCGTCTATTTTTCCAAGTGCTGTTGTGAAGTCGGAAGGAAACTCAGGCGCTGAGAGGTCTATCCGAGCTTTGCAATCCAAAAGTGCGGAGACCATGTGCAAATTTGATGATGAAGCAGCTAGACATAAGGGAGTGCCGTGAATTGAGTGGCTGTAATTGATCTGTTCTGGGAGTTTGAAAGTTTTCAGGATGGCATCTATGATCCGAATCGATATTTGTGCAGTATTGTTGATTGTGTCGTGGGTGCAACGAGCGAGGATATGCAAGATGGAAAGTTGGTTGGTTTTATCGACGATAAAATCAGGAACAGGGCCAGGCATGTTCGGGGCTTCTAGAGCCAGTCGATTGAATTGGAATTCAACGGAGTCTGAGGGCTCAACACTGCTTGAGGGATTGAGTGATAAAAGATACTCGATACTTGCCAGGCTTTTTGCTGTATGAGTTTGAGCCAACTCCCCAAGGACCGTATACCATGGTCCTTTGCGCTCCAGCTGATAGGTACGATTGATGTCTGCTCCATGAGCAAGAAGCAGATTGGCAAGCTCGAAATCTTGAGCCAACACGGCTAAGGCGAATGCCGAACGTGCACCGTCTAGGGTTGATTCCACGGGACTCTTTGCATTAATCAAGTACTGGGCGATAAATAACCCAGGTGGTGAGGATTTTGGACGATCGGCAAATATCTGTAAAAGTGACAGCTGAGAACCATTTTCTGGACTTTGCTGAACTGAAATATCTGCACCACGATCGATCAGTACCCTAAACAGTGCTTCGTGATTTAATTTGACTGCCTCCTCAAGGGGTCTATGACCTGGAGAACCGTTTGGGGAATGTCCAAGCTCAATCAGATATTCTACAATATCTGTGTTTGCAAGTTTGATTTCTTGACAGAGAACCAGACCTGCTGGGTAAGTTGAGGATTCGACAGATTTCTCTCGGTTCGAACGAAGAAGCTTGAGGGTTTTAAACATGGCGGACTTGTAACTAGAACCATGTCTCACAATACGACTTTGCAGTAAAGTAGTATCCGACGGGAGGATTGATTTGTTGTGAGCGGCAAGAAGCATTTCTCCCTCATCGAATATACCTGGCTGGTCAACGCTCTTTGAGGCCAGGCATAGGAGCAGCGCCTCAAGTATTTCTGGCAGATTAAGAACTGCGGCAATGCTAACAGCGCTTCTTCCAGGTTCACTCTTCTTGCGATCTGGTCTGGCCAAAGGGTCTGCGCCAAGACTAAGAAGAACCCGCACAGCATCAATATTGTTCATCAACACCGCACGACCAAGATTGGTCACTGAAACTGTTAAAAGTTCTTCCCAGTCTGCCCATATAGCACGCACATCACTCCCTATACAAACCACTTAGTTAGCCTTGCTTCTTCAGAATGAATTAGATAAGAAAAAGGCCTTCTTCCGGGTATACCCGGTAAAACCATCACAAGTGTATTGAGCGAGATAGTTCGAAAGAAGCTCAGTTTCGGAGTTCCAAGCATTGCGTACTCTTTCGCACGATGGTTTCAATTCTTCCATATTACCTGAAGTTACAGGGGGAAGCTGGAATCTCTTACTCATTGTATTTCCTCCACCACCATCTACATCAGCATGAGCCTCTACGAGTTTATGTGCGATTTCCACCATTTCTTTGGCCTTAAAGCTGCAAAGCCAATACAATGGCGTTTCGACGCCATGCTCAGTGTTATTGGGGTCTGCGCCACACTCCAAGAGGAGCAGAGCACATTTAAGGTTCCCGGTACGACAAGCACAGACCAAAGGAGTCTCGTAGGCGGTCTGGTCTCGAACATTGATATCGACGTGATAATTGAAAATCATGTGAAGAAGTGCTTCGTAGTTACCCATGGAAGCAGCGAAATGAAGCAAACCGTGCCCAATGTGATTCACAAAGATGGATTCGAAGGTGCGAGGCTTCGGACCAGCCCTCTTCTGGTCCTTTGGTGTTTCTTGATTGACCTTTAAGCAGCTGTCATAATCTTGGCCCAACTCTTCCTTGATCAAGCTATCGAGACGGGGGATATCATTAAGATTATAGTTCCTCCGAAGTTTTCTGGGTGCAAAGTATGGCATACCAAGTCCGGCAGCTAGCGTATTGAGATATAACTGGCCATCGCTAAGAACGGAGTCCCATACTTGGCGTGAGCCATAGCCCAGAAGGTTATCGCGGATAAATTCGCCGTCTGCTAAGCATGTGCGGTGTCCTCGGAGAATGCTCAGTTTCAAAAAGGTTTCCAACTCATCTGTCGACTTCGGGAAAGGTAAGTTGAAAGTATTTGATATCCTCCATATCCATGCTTGAGCATAGTAGACGACACCTCCAGCATCGTCTGGAGCGGTTGCTTGTGAAAGCCAGTGAACTATTTTTTCTGGATTGAACGAAGAAATCCCAAAACCTGTCAAATAGCATTGGAAAAGGTAAAATGCTGCATCATGGGGTTGGAGCTCAACGGGAGCGTCGTGAGCACCCATGGCAGCTGCGCGTTCAAATTCCTGAACAATGAGCTGTTGTTGCGGCCAATCGAGTATACTCTTCAACCGGAGTGGCTCAAACAGAAACTGTGATCGGCCATTAGTATTTTGTAAGAGAGCCAATCGTTGCTTTCCGTACACCTGCTTTTTGCCAAAGAATCAAGGATAATGAAAGGTAACATCCGAGAAGATCCAGAAGAATAAGCAACACGAGTTCTTAAATCTCCCAGATGTTCTCGAACAAGAGCTCCAAACATATTTAGAACTACTGTTGCAGGGAAAGGCACCGGAGCGCGATGTCCGACTTTTCTATCTGGGGCACTCACTTCTCCAGCCTCTGGGGAAACCAATCTCGGTCTGTATCCTGGTCTACAAAAAATCTCAGCATTTTTGTTAGGTGTAGAGCTTGGGGGATGAGGACACGAACACCCTCGCATCCCTTTGGAGACCACTCACTTGTTGTTCTGTGGATCATAGTCATAGCCCATCTTTCCAAGCGCAGCACCCAGACCGTCTGGGGTAAGACCATGCCGTCCCTAAAAGGTTTTGAGTGCATAGTCGAAAGTAGAAGAAAGGTCCACAAACCGGTGCTTCTGTTCTTGCCTGCTCTGCGTCGCGCTCATTTCTACCCTTGACTGACTGGAGATAGGCTGGAATTTCATCGGCTCTATATACAAGAGCTTTTAGCAACTAGAACAGTAGCCAGCCGTGGAGTCGAAAAAGGTAGAGTGGAGGCTTACCCCATATTAATTAATACACACTGGGTCCGTGGCAAATCTCGATTTGAAGGCTCATATTGAATTGTGGATTCGAAAGCATGAAGTGTCATCACCATGGCCTCCTCGTGAAGGCCTTTTGATGCGGTGTATTCATAGATACTTCGCTTGGCACCCAAGAGTAAAGAATCGCCAACCTTCAGGTCAGAGACCTCTTCTTCAGCTTGCGATGATTTCTCGCCCGTCAAGCCAAATACCTTTAGAATATTGTCGCAGTCCAGAACTGTTCTCCAAATGAAAAGGCCAAAACAATAAACATCAGTTTTTTTGATTCCTTCTTCGGTAAGAGACTTGCCAATTTCTGGAGCACTATATGGCCAAGTCGTCATTCGTAGCAGGTGGCTGTCACTGCTCGCCATATCCATAATAGATCCCCCAAAATCGGAAATCCTCGCAGTGTATGGCTGGCCAACGGTCTTGACTTTGCTTGTGAAGATAAGAACATTTCGATGGTTCAAATCTCCGTGGATTATCCCACATGCGTGCAAGATTGACAAACCGCGACCGACATCATAACAAAGCTTCTGCTTGATTGCAAAGGGGAGCGGATCAGTTGACTTCTGGAGAGCCTCCATGGAACCTATCTCGGAAAATTCCATGATGAGTTGAGGGTAGACCGAACTACTGTCCGCTGATGGCCCCCAGCCAAGTCCAAGTAGTCGTACTACATTTGGGTGATATCTGAACGGGACTCTTAGTCGAATAGACAAAAAGAGGTAACAGGTGACAATTATACTACGTACCGAAGAGGCTCGTGAAGTAATGCCCTGATAAAAAAAAGTTAATTCATATCAAAATATGTAGATTATATCGGTTCTGTACCTTACTTCCGATATTACATCTCTCCAGTCGCTCTTTCCATTGTTATCTTTTGCACGGACGGCCTTCAGAGCGACGTGTTTGCCCCATTTGATCTCTGAACCAGTTTTCCCGCCGCCTTGTTTCTCTCGCCATTCTGCTCTTTGAACACGAAACGATGCTCCCTCTCCAATGTCGACCTTGGAACCGAACACCTCGTTTTCAGAATCGAAGAAAACGTTTCCAGTTTCCGTCCGTAATTTTTTTTCGAGGTAGGATACCTAGCGAAGAGTTTAGTTCCTTTGGGAATGCCTCAGAATTACGGGAGTGTGAAATACATGAGAAACGAAAGCAGCCAAATGTCCGGTTGAAGCTCGGTTTGACCCGGAGGAAACCCCACCCGGCGGGTTGAGAACTAAACCCCGGGTTTGCGATGATGAGGACTCCTCCCCTTCTTCCTTTCTAACTTGTGTTGTTTGAGTTGTATCGAACGTTGATTCATACTGATATTCACTCATTTTTTCGAATATGTTCCAGGAGGGAAGTTTGACTGAGCGGGCAGAAGCTGATTATCATGAGGGTAATTCCAAGGCAACGACAACGATATACCATAAAGCGGCACCAAATAGTTTACTCTAAGCTAATCCTATCTCTGAGCTTTGAGTCATGTCCGTGCGAAAAATTCCAGAGCATTATTTCAGATATTCCCTCGTTCAAGGACAAACTTGACAGTACCGATCTGAAGCTGGCACAACAAGTGTTATTTAGTGCCGCCGTTTGGAGACCCAGCATCACGATGGATATAAAAGTAGCAGTAATTACATCTGGTTCGTACCTGCCTACTAACTTTCGTTGTTCCAACTTTCTAGGGTAATTCAACTAACTCATCCAATTCACTTAGAACAATCAACACTGGTTTTTTGGGACAATGAAGTTCTAAAATAGTACTGGGTAGTTCGAAGGATAGGTAGTTCATTTACTGCTGCTTTAAATGTCCACTGCGAGGCAACTTTCCAATGTAACCTTCTTCCCAAAAAAGAAAAACAATATATGCAACTCAGCCACCACAAAATATGTCATCGAGGCTCTCCGCGACAGCCACGAGCCGCTAGAATCGTCTCACATTAGGAAACAACAAAGTTCCACCTTTCTCTCGTTCACGAAAATTTACAAAGGACAAACATCTAAATGGCCGACCCAGGAACCATCATAGCAGCGGTTACCATCTGCTACAAAGTCGCGATAAAAGCCTGGTCCGCCTTCCACGATGCCTTAAATTACGACGATGAGTCGGCGGATGTGGTGGTGAGACTCGAAATAGAGCGATTTCGGTTCCAAACATGGGCGTTGAATGCCGGTCTTACGAAGAACACATTCGACACAAATCTTCATCCCATCTATGAACTTGTCGCTGAAAGATTGAATCGTATCACAAAAGTTTTCGAAGAAGCGGAAAAAGTAAAAGACTCCTTTGGCTTGGCTGTTTCGGACGCGGCAAAAACTCGACCCGATAAGATTCACAGCATTTTATCAGGAATGGCTTCATCTATTCGGTCCATGGGGATTAAGCTTGACGTGGATGAGAAGTCGAGAGAGCAGGACAGCAAGAAAGTCTCAAGTCGAATCCGGTGGGCTTTGGTTTCCAAGAAAAGATTTCTCACGCTGGTCTCTACCGTAGAACTGCATATAAACAAACTCGACAACTTGTTAACGGAGACGCAGAGGAGGACAGAGAAAGATGACTGGAAGAGAATCAACATAGTTCTGTTAGGGAATGTCCCCGCTGACCAACTTGACCTACTTCAGCGAGCTTTGGGAAAATATCCCGGAGATGAACAACAAAGAACGATATCTGGGATAGAAGCCCTCGTCGAAAAGAAAGCGATAAACACTTCCTCGCACGTCAGGAGTCATACCGGAGTACATAGTTTGGCACGCCGGGAATTGGAGGAATTTGTTTATCAAGATTTACGAACCCAAAACCGAGTACTGGCCATTCCAAAACAAGCAATCCAAGGCGTGCTGGGACCTGGTCCTTTTATATTAGAAAGGAAACAATACGACCCAGATATATCACTTCAAGACAAACGAATACTGAAAGCCCGACTCGATAGGCTCATTCTACTTCTCAGTTCCACAAGATCTGACGATTTTAGAACTTTCAGAGCCGTCGGATATTGCGAAGATCCAGGTTCCTTCTCGTGGTGGCTCATTTTCCAATTCCCCTTTTCGATCAATGGAGCTGAACTGGAAAATTCTCAATCGGTATCACTCAAAAGCCTCTTCCCGTTGAAGTACAAACCACCTCTTGAAGACCGGTTGAATTTGGCAAGCCTACTCTCCAAGACATTAGCCGAGCTGTTCAATAGCGGTTGGATGCACAAAGGTATTCGGAGTGATAACATTCTCTTTCCAGAAATATACGACAAAGCCTCCCCCAAACTCAAGGATAAATCAACCAATATTACCACCCCTTATCTCGGAGGATTCGAATATTCTCGCCAGGACACTGAAGCTGTCACCATCGATAAAGGAAAGCATCTTCGAAACCTTGAGTCATCAATCTACCGACATCCTGATTACCAAGGGGATGCTGCTCGCGGTTACAAAATGAAGTATGATATATATTCTTTCGGCATGGTCCTAATAGAGATTGCACTTTGGATTCCCATTTCTACTATGCTTGATGCAAAAGGCGCCAAATCAAACTCGGTTCAGCTTTCTTCAACCATGACAAAATTTCACACAGAGGAAGCGTTGGAGTTGAAGAGTCGGGTCTTGGGTAGAGTTAAAACAGAACTTGCTTTCCGTACTGGATCACAATTTCGTGACGTGGTACAATGGTGTCTTACCGTGTCAGAAACCGAGGATGAGGAAGAATGGCACCCCGCACTTGGATTCCACAACAATGTGGTTTCACCACTGGAAAGATGCATACTTCCTTACGGGGAATGAATTAATAAGGGGTTAGTACTCTCTGTTCCTACGTAATTAGGAGTGATATCCAATGCTGACAAGTTCAGTATTAAGAAGATTATAAAAGCTATGGAAGCTATGGAAGCAGACGAACCTGTGTTTTTAAAAGAACTTGTGTGCTTCACTGTCTACTTGTATAGTATCGTTCTACTATACTAATCAAATTATATATCTTAACTACCCGCCTACATAGCTCGTTGTTCCAACCATCTAGAGTAATTAAAAGTAATTACTCTATATACTTTAAATAATTTAGAAGATGAATCCAAAAGATGCGAATAATAAAGCTAAATTGTTCTAGAATCTAATATTTACTACCGCTTTTTCTATCCACCTAGAACCCCTTCTCTAACACCCAGGCCCGACATCGGCCCCAACCCTTACCCACCACACCAAAAAAGTCTTCCACTCATGAACACATTCCTAAATACCCAGCTCAACCTCCATCAACAAGCATGCATCATCAAATCAGGACAGATGGCCGAGCTGGTTATGGCGCCAGGTTAAGGTTACCTTAACAACAATTTCCTGGTCTCGAAAGGGGCGTGGGTTCGAGTCCCACTCTGTTCAAAGAGATCCAACTCATTGTTAACAATGAGCTTATCAATTTTTCCTTTTTGCTCACTGTTTTTAAGATCGGGAAGGGGTGAAGGGAAGAGAAGGAGGGGACGGGAAGAGGGGGAGAGGAGAAGGGTCGGGTGAATCCGGAGTGTTACCTAGAAATGGATGGGATCAACATCTCATGATCTCAAGCTCAGGATTGATATGAATGAAAACTTAACCTCGGATCACATCCCCTCAGTAAACAAACCAACAACTGTGAACGAACCTGATACCAATATCCACACGCTTAAATCATCGTCGTCCCAACAAACCCATCTAGAAATCATCTAGAAATCATCTACATACTCAACCAAACTTCCAACAAGCTCAACGGCATCCTCGTTGATCCATGCAGATGCAGTTGCAAGCAAGGTGTGGTGTTACCTCCATAGGTACGGTATGACATAGGCGGGGTAATCCAACTCCGGGTTACACAACCTCACCCCTCCCTATTTTACTCTTCCGCCATTCCCTTGAAAAAACCAGTACACAATCTCAAATCTCCGGACCCCGCTATAGAAAACGGGGAAATCCGAAAAAAAACCCAGGGAGGAAATGGAATAAGCTACAATCTATCAATTCCCGCTATACATTACATCGCACTCGAGACTTTTCTTTACTCGGATCCCTCTAGGTATACAACACAACACCGTACATATACACATATATACATAGATAGATAAGCAATCCTCGAGAAAAGAAAAGAAAAGAAAAGAAAGAAAGGTCCATCCTCATCTCATCTCACTCCACCAAAAAACCCCAAGCTATAAAACAATCCATCTATCTATCCACCGCGCTATATTAAATACTTTCCTTTTTACTGTATACAAGTTAAGATGTGATACCCACCTATCATCTTCAACACTCCATCGCCTAGTAACAGCAGCCTGCAATTATGAAATATACATGATATCCCTCTATCTCATAGCCTCATGTACAATAAAAGTAAAAGGGAATGCACAGCCATCATCATCATCATCATCAAACTTAACATCAAACAAACGAAAGGAAATCAAAGCCAGCCAAATCAAGAAAAAGAGAGCAAAAATATATATTATTTTTTAAAGCTCCCAAAAATTTTCCACTTCAACCCCCTATTCCTATCCCGCTGTTCCCCTTCTCCAAAACCAGGAGTTTTCATACCACACAACAACTCTCTCAAAATAAACGCCACGCTCGCTTGCTCGCTTGCTTAACAATTTCCATCATCCATCCCCCTTATCCCTTAAACCCCTGTGCAAACAAGCCCTAGAATGCTCTCAGAGTAAAAATTTCCCACCCGTATAATGCATCCCCAATCCCTTTCGATATGACCCCGCAACCCCGCAACCACACCTATTCCCTCGCAATGCATAGACATGTCAATAATTCATATATACCTCTGGTCCTCAAGCCTCCAAGTACCAACAACAACATCACAGGGCCATCGCATCAAATAGCCCAACTCCCCCTCCTCGCTCTCACCCCCCACGCACTCGGCGCACTCGCCCCATTAGACATATTAGGATGCTGCCGTCCCCACTCCAAAATATAAATCTTCAACGCCTCCCACCTCGCACACCTCCTATTCCCCTCCTCCCCCTTGCCCACCACCCCCGGCGCATCAACAAGGCCAATATGCCCCTTCGCATTTTGACTCGCATCATCCTTCCTCAGATCCTCCGGCGCCACATGCGCAATCCGCGCAAGCTCCTCATCATATGGCCTCGCCAGACTCGGATACCCAAGCGAAAGATAATTATATACCTGCGTCACAAACGCATCATTAAATTCCTCCTTGATAGCCTCCTCAGCTTTGGCCTTCGCAGCTTCAATCTTCAGTCGTTCATCGATTCCCGCCAACATCCTGGCTCCATCGCGGGTCCCGTTACTCTTCCCAGAGGCGTGAGAAAAGCGGTCCTCTCGTTTGGGGGTATTAATCCAGGTAGGTCTTTTGACACAGCCGTTTACCTCCCCAGGTTCCTCGGCTACGCAGTAACCGCCCCATAATCCGCCTCCGTGTTCGTCTCTTTTTGGTTGAATGTCGATCCGTTGGTCCGATTCGAATTTCGTGGCTTTGGGGGAAGGGCACATGCGGAACTTCAGGTCGCCTCCCAACATTGGTGGTGATGCTGCCTTTCGCATACGCTCCAGTTCCGCCTCCTTTTTCGGGTCTTTCCCTGCTGGTCGAGCGAAACCGGCATTTTTGCTGGTCATGCCATTTGTCCAGAAGGGGTCTTGGAAGGTAGGTTTTGTAGCTTCGTCTGCGATTTTCTTGTTCGTTTCCTCTTCTCGCATTCTGTTTAGATTTTCTTGGTGTTGTTGCATTTCCTTTAAATGCCAGCCAACCTCTGTTGATTTCCGCCGTAAATTCGGTTTGGGTTCGTCCAGGAGCATACCAATTCCCTCAACCACTTCTTCGTCGGATGGTGCATCTATCTCTCGATCGTAAAAATGCTCTACAATCTCATAGCTCGATTCATTTGGAAAGGCAGCCAAAGCTTGTTCCCGGAGCTGCTTCTCGGCTGCTTTTGCTGCCAGAGCAAGGAGATAGCCGGAAAATCTATCATCGCAGCTTTCTCTTGTTCTTGCCAATTGTAGTCTCATGTGCGAGTCATCCGAAGAACCAAATGATCCGGTAAGTGAGGGTGTCGAGTCCTCCATATCCTCGATAAACTCCTCCTCGACATCTGAACCGGACTCTGAGGAGGCAATGGCCTCCAATTCCGGCTGGAAGGAGTCCTGTTGACGAGTACTTCGTCTGGTATTTGGGTGGGGACGCATTGATTGCTGTCTTCGAGGGGGTATGGGGTGGATTTGGGTATGGTGGATATTATTCAAGCTCGCATTCGGGGTGTTTTCGGGCGGGCCAGGAAGAGGAATAACAGGAGGTCTGGCAGATTTTCTCTTTGAACGTGTGTATATATTTGGTACCCCAGGCGTCAGGTCCGTCTTCAATCATAAAAAGTTAGCCATGTTCCACCAAAGGCAGGTCGATAGATCATGCCACTGACCTTATCAGTTGGCAGAGTGGCAGGACGCCTATCTCCAGCTTTCTTGGTCCGGGTTGTAGTCTCAATCAACTCGGGGGTAAAGCGTCTCCTTGGCTTCGGAGTCTCTGATGGTGCTGATCGTTCGGGGACAGGTTTGGAGGTTGGTTCCGCAGTAGCTGTAGACTTTCCGGACTGCAGCTTGCTGCTCTTGAAGGTGGTCTCGACGGGTTCCGGGGCGAAGCGGCGCTTGGAGGGAGCGAAATCTTTCTTGTCCACGCCCTCATTCTGCTTTTCGGCTGGGGTTTTGACTTCCTCTTCCTTCTTGGAACTGCGAGTTGTCGTTTCGACGGGTTCGGGAGCGAATCGACGGATCTTCTTGACGGTCGTCTCGACGGGGGTGGGTGGAAAGCGTCTGGCCAGAGGCGGGGGAGCTGCGTCTGACATGACGGGTGTGTTGCAGAGGAATTGAGAAGTCGGAGTCTGAGAAATTGCTCGATCCTAATTTTTGTTAATAATTGGAAAGCATGCATTCGAGGCAATCCGGAGCTTGGGAGCTTGTGATTAAAATACGGTGTGCTGGTGTGCTGGTGTGCTGGTGTGCTGGAGACGCAGTGCTGGCTGGAGCGGTACGGTGCGGTGCGGTGCGGTGCAGTGCAGTGGATAGGGTTTACTCGTTAGGGAGACGGGGGGTAACAGTTGCTCCCCGGAGGCCAGTGAGCCACCTGCAGTGAGCCACCTGCGGGTTCCAGCTTCCCAATTGTTAGTGACCAAGTCGCTGCTGGCAAGTAAAAAATAGGGTCAAGATGATTGGGTGGACAGTGCAGTGTGGCGTCGAGTCAAGCTGCGCTGCCTTCCAGTTTGTCCTGCAGCAAACCACATGTCATTTCCAGCATTCTGTCATTCCACCAGCATTCCCATCCCAACATGCTGCTGCCCTCAGGTGATGATGATCAGAAGCCCAAGATAGCTAACGACAGAGCTATTGAAAGACTAGTACACGACCTGATTGACCTTCAATACGTAATTCTCCTCATCTTTGGACTGTGCAGCTCTGGGGACTCTGGAACTCTGGAGACGTCTTCTAGCAATTTCAAGATCTCACCAGATTATTACCAGAGTTAATGCATGGCAGACGAGGATCAGACGAGGACGGTGAGGGAATACAGCTCAACGTGGGATTTTTGGGTTGCTATTGCGGTTGCGGCAAGCGGGAGCAAGTACGCGGAGCAAAAGGAAATCCCAGAGAAACTTGATTGAGCGGTCAGGTACAAGAGACTAACTCCTTTCAATCCTGTGTTGGCTTGAAATACGGGTACCTGGACATATACAATAGCCTACTAAAACGTCCCTGAAATCGGGCATCCGACAACTTCTGAGGAACTGGTCTTTTCTGTCATATTCATTGATAGTAAGAATTAAACTTGTTTTGTAATTACCAATGACGATATCTTATTTTATCTTATTGAATACTTGCATGGAACCTTTATTAGAAGTGCTGACTCGATGAGCTACGGTGACCGGGGCGATATTCAGTCCCGGGAGTTCCCATACCACCTGCAACCTCTACTCGAGTAGACTTGTTATATCACGAGATCCGCCTCCTCGAACTATATCCTGGGGAAGAAAACTCCCCAATTCGAGCTGAGGGTTCCAACTTAATCCAAGTTTCTTCTTTATACTCCACGGGGTATTATTCAAATCTCAATACGAACTTTCAAGCACCGAGGTGCCTAAAGATTGAGAAAAAACAACATATGCATCTCATCCGACAACAAGTGGAGGAAACCTTAACACCCGAATAATGGCATCCGAATAACCTCATCCCCGTAAGCTCCGCATATCCAAACCCGATTTCTCCCCTTCCTTTCCTCACTAGCCCGGAGCACCTACTCCAGCGGACCGACATCTGCAGTCCTCGAACTGGCATTCCCGAATTACACGTCACTTTCCAATTCTCAATTCCTCTTTCTTTACCTCGGAGCGTAGCAAGAACCCTCAGAGCTTAGCAAGAACCATCAGCGCAAGAAGGAGGTGCTTCTCCAAACACAAGATACTAGAGGTATGCAGCTCGTAATGTGGAGCAATCCAGACTTGTGTACCTGTACAACCCTGACAGGCCGTTTCTCCATGTTGACTGTATGCAGTCAGAGTCAGTAGCTTCTCCAGGTCTGCCGGTCTGTGAGAGATGCCAGCGCAACAATTGCGCCATGCGAAAAGAAGTTGGTGTTAGGTACTCTTCTTCAGGGCTCGGAATTGCAAAATAACTGTCATGTTGGGATTCATGGAGCATTTTCTTGCTGGTGGTACGAATCACATCTTTACCTTGGTCCAGTGACCACTTGAAAGTTACTAGTGATACAAGCAATCGTCCAGGTCTACTCGCAAGTCCGGTCATGTGTACTTTCAAAGCGGGAATAGATCCTAGGCTTAGGGCACCAGGGGATGCAGGAATTCGTGACTGGCGAATAGTTGACCAACTCTCCACTACTCCTTCTATTGTTTAGCCGAGACTTAATAAATCGATTATATTATCCTAAAAGGCTTAAATAATTAAGATTTTAATATGTTTATTGTTCTAAAGGAGTTGGAACAATTGTGGAAGTGCAAGTACTTCGAGAATACAGTCACGAATTCCTGCAGCCCCTGGTGGGGGGCGACGGGAAGAGGTCTATCCAAGTAAAGACAATGATATCCAATGCATTCTAGTATTTTTTTCTAAGCTAAAGAAGCAAAGAAAGAAAAGTCATCCTCTTGGGAGTCTCGACAAGGATACTAAGAAGACCCTGCGTACTTTCACAGTGGTTTTCTCTATGTTTTACTACTACACATCTCCCTTCTCTCTCGGTCTAGTGTTCCGAACTCCAGGATGTCATTCGACGGTATATATCCAAGGCAGCATACAAAGACCCCCCTCACACCTCCCAACTTCTCAACCCTTCAATCGTAGGTAGTACTCAAACAAACAATCAACTCCATCCTTCTCCACACTTCCTCAAAACACACCATACCCGACAAAAAATTCCATCAACGTTCCATACAATAGAAGACAACAACAAGAAATCCAGGCGGGGCATTCTCTGGATACCTTATAAGACCTGTGCAAAACCTCAAAGAAAAGGGTGTCAGACAATCAAATACCTTTTTAAGCGCTAAGTACAGTGTTGCGGAATTACTTCATGTTTTTTAATGAGACCTAGTAGAGTTTTAGCTGGTTACTTTCTGTCTATAGTATAAACGTTACGATTTCAGAATATCGGGAACACTCATTGAAAACGCAGCCTCGCTAACGAGTCACAAAAATAAAGACAGATTTGTACCTTTTTTTTTCTCAACAAAAGGGTCCCGACTACATTTGTCTTCTTCTTGCGTGACGGAGCTGTTGCGAGTACCGAGACCAAGTGAGTGTAGATAGAGATTGAGTGATTTATGATATAGTATTATAAGCATATATGGAGAGTTTTCAAGTAAATCAACTATATCCCGAGCGCAGTTGACACCACTCTTTCTTTCCACGGTAGATAGCAATGGAAAATTGCTTCTTAGGAGTATCTGCATCATTGTGACGCCTAAGGTTCTGGTCTCCACAGGTTGAGAGGGGAATATCGTATCCCTATATTCGACTCAAGAAATGACATCAAAAAGGTCTAGACAAAGCTAAAGAGGAGGCTATTATTGGTCTCTAGAATAAAATATGAGGTTACATCAATACAATAATTTACATAAAGAAGATCATTTCAAAACATCGCAAAAAACAAAGCTTGAAAACGTTTAGGCTGTGAAATCAGAAGAGGTTATAATAGCGATAAATATGAAAATACCTACTTTGATTTGTCTCGTAAGTTTAATAAAGATTAAAGCGTATTTACGCAACGCTATAGGGATTATGATGAGATCTACAGTAACCTAACTTCGTATTATTGAAGTTCAAGAAGACTCAGCGAGTTCGAGTAGCGAAAGAAGACTCGTGAAGTATATAAAATATAAATAGCTACTAAAAAGACGGCTGAAAAGGCTACTAACTAATACTTGACAATGATCCAAGGTCTCCTAAACTATTATACATACTGTACATTGCTAAGAAGGTTACTAAAATTACTAATCGAGAGGAATATACCACTCAAAGCATATACAATTATATGTGTATACCCCCCCTCTATTCTTCATCCGCCAAAATCCAAATTCAAAGAAAGATTTCGAAAGTACTTTGCATTTCGACGGTAGTTCATCTGCATTTCTCTAATTTCTGTTTCTAAAGGTAATCAAAACAGGTGAAAACTAGTTTCATGGCGCCGAAAACAAGCTTTGCGTTATTTCTGGAGAGTGATAGGCAGTAACATACAACGAGCCTCGATTCCCACAGAATTCCTGTCGCATCTCGTGTGCTATATTTGGTGTGGTTGGATCTTGGCTTAGTTCACCCCGTTCATAATATAGGCGGTTTAACAATCAAAATATAAAAATGCAGCAACTTGGACGTTCTAGCTCTTCCCCCGTACCTGTGCAGCATTTTGGAAGTGCGATGCTTTTCACCCATGAGATAGACATAGCAGAACGGTAAGAGAGGTTGTAAATAATAGGTTTCTATCTGCTATTCTAGTTCTTGTTGTTCTAACTTTGCGGGGAAATTCAAGATAATTACCCAGGATACTTGGAGCAATTCAAAACATTAAGTAAGAGGTTTAGAATAAGCAAGTTTTATTGTCTTAAAGGATTTCACGCAATACTAAATTATACCAGAGTTAAATGATGAGCTAACACACGTGCAACAAGTTGTTTGACACTTTTATATGCCTACTTTTCCAGCTGTTGAATATACTATTCCTAAAACAGGTACACAGGTACGGTGGAAGGGATATGCTATTAGCACGTAGTTTTGGAAAGGTAGTATATTAGAAGTTTTATTTCTATAAAAGGAAATCTAGACAACTATCTTCTAAAGGGGTTTTATATTTATTACCACCGAGAGAGCAACATTCCTATGAATCAAAGAATATATATCCAACTCACTTAAAAGCGTTCCCTGAGAATACTTTGGAGCGCACTGAGTGCTTAGCAGGTGATGTCTCGATAATTTAGACGATCTGAATATCTACCCTTGAGTAAGAGCACTCGTGAGCAAGTGAGTAGCAATTTCTGAGAACTCAAAGGTAGAAAAAGAAATATCCCGACATGGAGAGTCTTGGAAGCTGGGGTTCTTGTCTCAAGGAACTAAGACACTGTTCTACTAAATGGGCAGCTCCAACCTAAGTCTTTCTTTTTTCTCTCCTTGAGCCTGTCTCTCAATTCAAGTGCTTGAATTTGAATAGATCATTCCACAGCACACGCCTTTTCGACAATAAATCCCCCAATTTCATAACTTCTCCCTCAAGCACCTTCTTACAAACCAGTTCGTGTTGTTACTCTTGTTATCTCTCGTTTCCTCAAAAAAACCTAATACCTCAACTCAATTTTCGATACCTAGCATCCTTGCCCCGAAATGACAATGATCCTGTTGAACAACGGTTCTTGTTGATAAATCCTCATAGAACAGCATCCGCGCTATTTATTGAACATAGGTCTAGCATACATCCAGGACAACGGCCAAAAGATCGCATGAGAAGACTCCACTCTCCCCCAGGCAATAGCTAAACGAGCTCTGAAAAAATCAAAAGTTCTATGAGAGTTTGCCTTTTTTTTTTCAAACAAATTGAAGCAGTACATTGAGAACTTCAAGTGAGCAAAGAATCCCTATCCAGAGTGTGTACTCGTAGAGTCTTGGAATTTGAGATGTTCAACACAGAGACCAACCCCCCTAGCAAATTTGAGAAAAGGAATTCAGAAATACACCAACAAAGAAGGTAGTGAAGACGTTATGAATTCCTTGAGTACTAAATTGGCCATGGGTAATCTTTCTACAAGTCCCTTGAGTTATCGTGACGAGTGAAGAGACCTAAAACCCGAAACTTCAAAGCGTTGTTGAGAACATAAAGTATCAATCTTTAATGTTTAAAGAAGTATAGGGAGTCCTCTCATTTCAATATAAACTTCGAACTCAAGGAAAGAATTCGACAACATTCTATATTTCGCTGGTAGATCACCAAGGTCGCATAGTTTCTTATCGAAAAAGGTTGTTTCGTCGGAAGAGAGATTTGAAGTTCCGTGTTAGTGGCTTCGTTAGTGGTTTTTTTAGTTCTAGGTATACTTGGTGTAAGTTGCGCTTATGAAATCTGGTACTACCTAGTAGAACGGTGTTATTCTTCATTTATCGCTTTTCGTCACATACACGTATTTGAGGCTATTTTGAGAATTTCTGTATTTGCTGGCTAGCTTCCAGTATCTCACTCTGCACTCTCTTATATGCCTTCTTTTTAGGCCAATTAGGAGGCTCCCTGAGCATCTCACTAATATAAGGGTGAAAAGAGTGAGTACTATCAGCTATCGCACTCATTTAAGAGGCTAAAAAGTACTAACTAATCCTGGCGAGCGTATCGCGAAGGGGTACGAGGGTGGGGTTGAAAAAGAGCTCAATACTGAATAAGACGTCAAAAGCGACAGGAAGTGTTGTTGGTAGAATAGAGGTTACTCGGCACGAGAGGAGGCATATATATGCCTCCCCCCTGCTTATTAAGCTGATTCCTCAATTCACTATAAACCCTTTCCATTTTCTTAGCTTGAAGTAGAACGTCGTATGATGATTCAATCATTGATATACCCTAAGAAAAATGGAAGCGAGCTCTGGGGAAAGAATCTGCGAGGGTTTGGGGAGCCACAGGGTCAGTGATTCCCGGGTGTAAGGAAAAGAAGAGAAGCGGAAAATTCGTCAAGATGTAACCGAGGATATTCTTTGCAGATGTTATAAATCTACCACGCGATTCATCCTCTAAGCGTACACAAACAACAGCCATCAATCACTATTCCACTAAAATGTCTAGGAAAGTGAAACTTGATCCGGGATGGTTCGACTATCAAAAGTCAATTCTCTCTCAATTCATTTAAATGCTCGAACTATTCTACTAACACGATCACTCAAACAAAAATGAGACTATCTCAAACCCGGAGAGTCTATATAGCACCCCCCCCCAGTTATGAAAATCTGTAAAATTGTTCTTATTTGCTCTCTGCTGAAAGAGATTGAAAAGAACATACGCATACGAAATTCTAAGCGAGAAACTTTTCTCAAGTCTTTAGAAGTTTCGCACTCTAAGTCTTTAAATATAACCAACTCCAGCTCCACGAAGTGTCTACCATCTCAAACTCACGTCCTCGTCTAAACTCACCACCCCTCTGTCCTCTACCAAATCCACACTTTATCTTTCCCTAACACCGACCTCAATTGAACCTCTTGCCCAAATCCCCAGCCAAAGCCACCAAAGCCAAATGTCCTCTGCTGGGGAGGTAGTTACAAAATTAGAGGCTGTGAAAAAAGCACGGTTAATTTCTCTCGTAGGAGAGAAAGTCCATATCTAAGGACTAAAGACTATGTTTTGAATAGACGAAAAGACTGACTGACCTTGCAAATCGACAAAAATAAGAAAACCGACAGCAAAAACCCCTTGTAGAATGTAGAGACTAGCACGTTTTCTGCTCTAGGCTGTTTACCCTCACTGTTATTCTTACTCTCTATAAATTGCGCTAGAGTATAAGCCACAACCCCCAGAGTAGACTAAAATCATCCCCAGAAAGTGGACTAGGTCTAGTGCAACTTGGTTGTTAGCAATATAACAATTTCGATAGGTTATCTCTGTACTTATTACCTCTTGAAGTTCATCACCTTCTTTTCGGAATGAAACTAGAACGACTCCAAATATTTGAAAAAGCGAATATTTCAATCAAACTACTATATGAATCAAAAGTTCAAATGGTCGTTTCATCTACACCTAGAAAGATCATCCTACCAATCGCTATGAAAATTACCAAACCCCACTCCCCCAACAACTCAACCTCGCCTAAACCATCTCCAGAAGTGAAAGATAAAAGGCAAAGTAAATTGGCAGGAGGATCGCGTAGCAAGTAAAAGCTTTCCAGAGGAGATCTTTCCTTCACAATAGTATACACAAAGGACTTAACAAATACCATCATTTCCCCTACTCTAATTCTGGCATACAATTTGGTATTTAAGTAAAGTTTACGCTGTATCGACCAGCAAGAACATTTGTATGACACACGCACAAACTCTCTTTAAGAATTGAGCCAGTTTCAAAAATATGTTCTTATATTTGGGGAAAGTTGGGTATCGTACTCAGAACCTTCTCCTAGTCCGACCATAGCAAACTTCAATACCTACCTAAGTCTCAAAGTATCGACCCCCTTGATCAAGGCAATCATAAGTCTCAGAAAGTAACCGGGGCCTGACATACGAAAAGGTTTTCCCAGAGGCCCTTCTCTTCCTCCATCGCCACCCGTTTGACAAATCCCACTCCCACAGAGTAACACTTCCCAATAGCCAGCCCCGAGAAATTCAGAAACTCAGAACCCAAACAACAACCAAGCCTCAAAGGGTTAAACAAGAATCGACAGCAACAAAACAATCGACAGCAAAAACCCCTCGTAAAACCCCGGTCCCAAAAGCTTTCCACTATAGGTCCGTTGACTCACAGTTCCTCATACTCTTCACAAATCCGCCTTGGAATACAAACCCATACCCAGAGCAGTGAGCGGATTAAGTCCATCCACACACATGTTATGAAGTTGCCGCTAGAGTATTTGATAAAGCAATAACATAATGTCAAGAAGTTGTATTTATACCTAACAGGCGGGTCTAAAATCAAGGGTTAGAAAACTTAGAAAACGGAGGAAGGACATTGAAATTTGAAGATACCAAGTTTCATGTTCTACAAAAATCGAGGGCAAGCTGAAATCCATCGGTACGCACTCGCCTACTATCTCTCGCATCTTCTTGTGTGCGTTTGAAGTAGAAAGGAAAAAGAGGGAAAAGAGCACCCAAACAACTTGAAAATCCCAGCGATATAGGAAGCACGATTCTCTTCTCTATTAGCCAAGTGTGGCTATTAACCAGCCAGTCAGGCCTCCTGGGGCATATCAAATCCACAATCCTCGTGTTACTACAGTTACATTACAAAGAATTACCTCGCTCAACGCCGATACATCTCCCGTTCCCTCTCCCTATCAAGAGGTTCTCTTTCCCTGATACGATCTCGGTCACGCTCCCGGATTGGACTCCGACTCCTACTTCTCGTCCGTCCACCCCGACTGTGATCATCATAATCCCTCTCACGATCCCCATGATGTCGTCGATCATCTCGATCCACCCGATCATCCCGTCTTCGTCTGTCATCTCTTCGTACTGGTTCTGCGCCGCTGTAACTGGGTATATAAGTATCAACATTCGGTCCACCACCTGCTCTGCTTCTCGGTAACGGGGGTCGATCAACCTCTCTCGAGGCAGATCTATATCTTCCATCCGGCCGCTCGTGATAATCAGCTTGTGGAGGTGGTCTAGGTGGAAGTCCTCGGGGGTCGGGTCTATCATCTCGTCTCCAAGCAGGTCTTCGCTCGCCCTCTGGTGGTGGTGGGGGAGGAACACCATTCCGACCGTAACCGCCATGTGGAGGCGGGGGATATCGACTTCCATTGTGATGTCGACCATATCCATCACCATGAGAATTATTTTGGCTTCCATTGGGTCCTGCTTCTCCCCAACCACCAGTTGGACCCATGCCGACAGTTCCACCCTTTGGTGCAGGTGGAGGCCCGGCTTTTTGGCCTTTGTTCTTGCGGCGATCTAGCTCGTGAGAGGATTCAAACACGGGGATATCTCCGGGTTTTGCTGGCTTGGGGCTAGCCTTGAAGTAAGGGTGTTCTAAAGCATCAAGGGCATTCAAACGTGTACGGTAGTCGAGGTTGAGTAAATCATCAAGTAGC
This sequence comes from Hymenoscyphus infarciens, assembly GCA_001414345.1. Lineage (NCBI taxonomy): Eukaryota > Fungi > Ascomycota > Leotiomycetes > Helotiales > Helotiaceae > Hymenoscyphus > Hymenoscyphus infarciens. The sequence goes on from LLCB01000014.1 coordinate 283,126, forward strand.
TGGCATGCGCCTGAGCCATATCTGTGGTTTGTTAGTTTGAGTACCAGCAGAAATCAAGAATATTTCCTTACGCTCTAAATCGTTGATGAAGAGTTTTGGGATGGGGAACAATGTTCAAGCCTTCCGCATTGGGCAAACTCCTCCATCCTGGCATGGTAGCTTCTGTTGGAGTACCAACCAAATCAAATATGATTTTCAACTGATTCTGATCGCTATCTCCAGACAGAATTGGTTTGCCATATAACATCTCACCAAAGACGCAACTGTTTCAAGAGTTAGCAAAATCCCAAAACTGCAGCAAAAGCTTTCTGAAATGAACCTACCCAACTCCCCATAAATCAATAGCTGTTGTATATCTCTTCATTCCCAATAACAGCTCCGGAGGGCGGTACCATCTCGTTACGACGAGCGTTGTATAATCTCTCACAGCTTCACCTCCACCTCTCTTCGCAATCGGGACTGGTCCATCATAATGTCGCGCCAGACCGAAATCCGCAATTTGTAGAATTCCTTGATTGTTGATGAGTAAATTCGCAGCCTTCATATCTCTGTGCAAGATGTGTTGGTCGTGTAGATATGCGAGGCCCTCGAGCAGCTGTATCATGTAGCACTTGATCTGAGGTTCCGTAAACTTGGGGACATCGGGGTTTTCGAGGAGTCCAGACAAATCGTGGTCCATATAAGGGGTCACCATGTACATAATGGCGCGTTTCCGCTTGTCTTTATCGGCTTTTGCGTGGTGTTCGACTGCCATCTCTTCCAATCTGAGGATGTTGGGATGGTCGAGAAGCTTGAGAAGCTTGATCTCTCGCAGGGCCGTGATTGGAAATCCATCCTTCTCATTGTGCATAAGAATCTTCTTTAATGCGACAACTTTCTGCGTCTTCTTTGACTTCGCGCGGTGGACTTCTCCAAAGGTTCCTTCTCCCAGCTTCCCTAGTATTTCGTAGTCGGTGATTCTGGAGCAGCCGTTAAACCTGGAGGCAGACTGGCTGCGAGGAGAGACGCCATTGCTCTGTGGACTGAGCTGTGAAGCTGCCATGGTGATATTGAAGGGTATGAGTTCGTCTTGCGATGAGGGGTCTCGAAGGCATGCGACTTGGGGCGGTATGGGCTCGCTATGGGCGCGGTTGAGAAAGAAGGTAAGGAGGTTGAAGGGCAAAGAGCGGTTGTATTAATTATTTGTGAGGTAGCTGGGACTTAGCAGCATTGTAAGACATTGCCGGTCCTGCGCAATAGTACCAATGCTGGAGGAATTGCTGGAGGTCAGAAAGGTTGGTCTTGTTAGTATTCACTCATCAGGACCTCGCCCTGCGATAGGAAAAGCGGCACTCAAAACTGGTGGGGGTGACTATTCAACAAATCCTTTGTCACCAAAGAAGAGTGAACAAGTTTTCTAAAAAGAGAATAGTTGCATTCATATGGATAATGTCAATAAGTTTCACACTGGTCATTGTTAGACACCTAAGTTTCACGATGGTGAAGACCTTGCACAAGAAAAAGTTGCGATGGCAAGGAGCACCTTTGGGGCTTGCTGCTGCTTGCTGCTGCTTGCCGCCTTGTAGCGATTAGTACCTAAAACAGACTAGCTCGAATCTAGCTTGGGAGCGGAATTAAGATGATCCAGACTCCCAACCGTTGGATATTGCGCGGTGACAGAGCGATTGAAGATACAGACAATTGAACCCTAGCAACGACAGCTTAAGGTGTGTAAGCCATATGCCAACCCGTTCGTAGTCTTATATGCTAACAACCAGTAGCAAAATGGTTGGCCCTCCAAATTTGTTAGTGAAGCCCAAATCTCCAACCCTCAATTGAAGCTCACAACCATGACAGCAAAGGTCCCTACAGCGGCCCGCAGATCCAGATTCCAAAAGCACGACCGTTGTATCGATTTGCAGCAACAGGATTGAGCGCAAGCATGTGGTTCTGGGTAGGTTGAGTCTATTGTAGTGTTGGTTGCAATGAGGGTACTGACGAATTCCCAGATCATGTACAGAGCGAAGAAAGATGGCACGCATACCCTTTCTCCCGAAGACGAATACATCTAACATATTCATAGGCGCAGTCTTACTCGGATGGAAGCACCCATGGGATCATTGAAGCAGCAATCTTGGCGGAGAGGGGCGACGAGGGACATTTTGAGGAGTTGTTTGATTATGGGGAGATGCTGCGATGAATATCCCGGACACAATCATGGGAAAGGCTGCTCAGTTCGTTTTTTCCATGGATAAGCATGCGGTCGGCGTACAATATACAGCATTCCAAATTCAACCAAGTACATATTGTTCGGCGTGGGGTCTTGATACTGTGCTCTCCTCGGGCTCCAATTGGTAAACGTCCTCTTGCCTTACCTAGCAGCAGTAGTATCGATGATCACGCAGTGTTCAGATAACTCATGCAAGATACGCGCTTTCTTTTGAGTACGCCACATTATTGTCGGACAATATTCATCTTAAACATATCGGACAATTATTCCAATACTTCTTGGTATAATGGTTGGTGAAGCAGGTGCAGTGCCTCTCACAAACTTTCATTCTGGTAGGGTGTGTGGTGGGTGCGAGATGCTACCAAATGAGCAATTACTTCACTTCACCCGGGGCTCATTCAAGACCAACAAGATGTCCATTTCGGACGTGATTCTTTTCTATAGAAGTCTATTCATACTTTTCTCTACCAAACAGAAACATCAAAGCCACATTCCTGACGACCAAAGTTCATCTCATCAAGCCCTTGATCTCATCCCAAAAAAATTCAGCAGCCACATTCTACGAAGAAGCAGGCTTCTCAAACAAATAATGCGTCACCCCCCAAGTATCACCCCCCTCATAAGCAAACAACTCAGCACAAGCCAAATAAAAGATCTGCCACCGATAATACCACATAGCTGTATCCTTCTCCCCATAAGTCTCCGTGAGATGGGGCCAAATCTCGTTCTTACTAGCAACCATCTTGGATAACCAATCCTCGCAAGTCTTAGCATAGTGCTTACCATTAACCCACCATTGCTTCTCCAATTTCAAATCTTTTTGAAAGAATAAAAGGAGGTCGGCAGAAGGCATGGTGCCTCCAGAGAAGAAATGAGTGCTCATCCATCCTTCTTCAAAATCGTAGGGCGTGGTTTTGTGGGCGAAGATGTGGACGAAGAGTTTTCCCGAGGATTTGAGGGCGCGTGATACCTTTGCCATGAGGAGCTCGTAGTTTTTCATGTGTTCGAATAGCTATTTCTCTGTTAGTATAAATGGGAAGAGAAGGAAAAGTAGATGTGGGGAAACAACAAGGGAGGGAGGGGGTGGGCGGGGAAATACGAACCTCGATAGAGACGACCCGATCAAAACTCTCAGGTTCAAACTCGTAATCTACTACATTCCCAGTGATGACAGTCAAGTTCTTGAATCCCTTCTCCTTGGCTTTCTCATCGATATATATTTTCTGGGTTTTCGAGTTGGAGAAAGCTGTGATTTGAGAATTAGGAAGCATCTCCGCAAAATAAAGAGCTCCAGATCCCCATCCACAACTATATCAAAGAATCACATTAGCACATCCTTTCAATCGAAACAATCACCAATCACCTGAACAAAATTTAAAACCCAAAGACTCACCCTAAATCCAAAATCCTCATCCCATCCCGCAACCCCGCCTTCCCCAAATAACTCTCCAACATAGCCCTCTCAGCCTGCGCCAAAGTCTCACTCCCCTTATCATAAAGACAACAACTATACTTCATCCTGGGACCCAAACACGCAGCCAGAACCCCAGTGCCAACCTCATAATGCTGTTCATTCGCCGTCGCAGTCTCAATGGCAATTGGCCGTTGTCTCAAAAGCTCTACATATTGCATTTTCTTCTCATAAGCTGCTTCCAAAGAGGTGCTTGAGATTTTTGCAATGCGGTCCGCGAGTTGACGACGGATTCCGACGCGGATTAGGGCGTTGGGGAGGTAGCCTCCGTCTAGGACCCAGTCTGAGGGGGTGTTAATAGAGGGAAGACGGGGGGATGGGGGGTGCCGTACCATAGTTCATGTTGATTTAGAGGAAATGAGTGGGATTTAGATGGGTTAAAATTAGTTTTGATCTAGTGTTGAATTGATTTACGAAGTGTCGTTGGGACTTGAGACGGTTGAGTTGGGATCAAAGCGGGCATTAGCGTATCAACTCATCCTGTATCTTTCGTCGGCCGTAGACCAACTATTTTTGAGTTTATTGGTGGGTCGTACTTTCCAAATTTTCGGAAGTTTATTTAATGAGAGTGTTTTCCTAAATTCGATAGAAAAACATTTCAAAAGGAAGTTGCGATCGTAATTCAGATCGAGATTTTGGGTCATCGTACCCACGACACTTACCTAAATAGACCGACGAGCAATGATTTATGGAAGCCAATTGAGGGAAATCGAATATAAAAAGTATACACGACCACCGTGTAGCCTCAATGGTTCGTAATGTATGGGTCTTCACGAATCCTTGTCCAAATTTACAAAAACTTTTCTCTAAGCCCAAGACCGTCCCAAGTGAGTACTCGTGAAGCATCAAGCCTTAGTAATCATTACACCTTTATACAGAAGCATTGGTATCTCATATTTATACACCTTCCTCCCCTACCAATTCTCCGACTCGAATCAAAGAGTTCAAAGAGTCTTCATCTCCTCCAAAATAACCTTATACTCCTTCCTCGTCTTCAACTTCCCCGAGACTTTCGTCTTCAGCGCTCCCAAATACTTCGCCAACCGCGGCAAAATATAATTCTCCGATGTCCAAGCGACAACCATATATCCAAGTCCCAGCGTAAGAAGGAAAACTTTGAAATCCCAGGTCATGTATGTTAGTTGCATGAAGTTTGCGACTCCTTGTGAGGGATCGAAAAGCATGTATGAGGAGAATAGGAGGGCGACGACGATTGTTACGACGAATGGCACTGTATTACTTAATTAAATTGGGGGAAGGAGAGGTGTTAGGGGGGGGCGAACTGACAGTTATTTCCCATTTTTTGTCGGAATGGAGGACCGACGCTTAGGACGATGCCTGAAAGGATGTATTCGAAGCAGGATACTAGGAACAATGATGTGTTTTCGGAGTTGAGAACATTGGATTTCTCCGTGTTGACTTTTGGTGGGATGTACCTTGGGAGCTGTTAGAATTGGATCTCTATCTTAAGAACGAAGTACTCACCATGGTTGTTTCCGCACAGAGCTGAACGCCACGGCTTGAATAAAGATGCAGATGGCAATTTGACCAAGAAGAGGAACCAACACCTTTCTCGATACAAGATTTGCTGTTGGACGCTTCTTGCAGAGTGTTGGAAATGGACCAGTCCACCCCACTGAAATATGTTAGCTTGATGGTTAAAGCTGGGAACAGAAATGCTTACTGAAAATGGCAATTGGAAGGATTAAAACCAAATCGATGAAGAGAAACTATATTGTACGTTAGCACATGCACCATTTGCTTGGGAAATACAAAATGACGTACCTGGAAATCTCCAAGATTGGATGCGGAGGCGTAGAGGAAGCTGACGGAGGTGAACTGGATCGCTGAGTACAAACTCATATACTTGAAACAGCTGAAACTTGTGACTAATGCGGCTCGTCCCTCTCTGTGGAATATTATTAGCAGCGGTTCAAAATCCTGGTATAGGGTAGGGGACTTACCTTATGACTTCCGGAACACAGGTTATGTCGAATACTCGACTTGTAAAGGGGGCAGCGACAGAGGCCTCGGCCTCCGAGAGCGAGATACCAACATCAGCAGCTTTCAATGCACCGCAATCGTTGGCTCCATCGCCGCAGAAGCCACAACAGTAACCAATGCTTTGGAGCTTCTCGACAAGCTCGTGCTTTTCATCTGGTGACATTCGGGCAAATACTTGTCCACAGACCAGCATCTGAATCAAAATGTTAGCATGGTCATCAATGAATCTGCGGTTTACTGACCCTTTTTAGAACCTCTGGCGGAGCAAAATCGATGACCCAGCGGAAAACATCCCCACTAACAGCCAGGGAATAATTTCTCAAGTTCGAGATATCATATGGCAGAGAAGCATCGCTTTCTGCGGGTGGTGGTAACGGCTAAATCAATGTTAACATTGGAATCTCCAAAGGCGGGAATACTGCAACTGACCTTGAGAGTATTCTCGTCTAGGGTGTAAATACTGTTGTCGATGCTTTCCCATGAAAGCACGGCATTGGGATCTAGGTAATTGCCTAGGAAAACGTTAGCAAATGCAATCGCCTCCAGAGCGACTGAGTATAGCAATTACCTTCAGAGAAATGGGGCACAAAGCAATGCGCCGTTCTGTCTATGAGATTGCACTCTCTAGCAACGCTGATCGCAGTGAGAATGTTGTCACCTGTGCACATAACCTTTCTGATGCCTGCCTCTGACAGCTCGTCTAGAACACCGGCAGTACTAGGCTTCAACTTGTTCTCAAATATGATGAATCCTAGAAAGTCCAACCCGGACTCTGCATCATCTCGCTTCATCTTTTGGACTTTAACCCAGTTTAGTTTTTTGATGTGTTTCGTGGCGCAAGCAATAACTCGGAAGCCCCTGTGCGTATAATATGCAAGAAGTTCTTCGTAATCATTTGGGACTTAGTGTATATTAGCAGCTTTCAATCACTGGAGGGGAAACCTTGGTCAACTCACAACTTGCCGGTCTGCATATTTCCTTCATGCATTCTGGTGCACCCTTGACGTAAATATCGCATCCTGGGGCTCCAAATTTTCGGACGATGACACTGGCCCGGCGGAGCTGAGAAACAAACTCGAAGGATTTTAGAACTCCCAATTCAATAGGTGCGCTCTGTCAACCAGTTAGCATCAAATCAGGTAGGGGATGGCATGTTTTCCACTCACATTGGTATTATTCCCTCTTTCATTATCATCCAGGTCGTATTCCATACCAGGGGGAGGTCGTGCAATTGAAGGCGAGATACCGCCTTGTTCCTCATCATCAGCATCGCCAGATTTCTGCTCACCTTCTTCAAAGGACCACCCTGTAAAGTTGAACATCTTAAGATCCAGTGGGTCCCCAACAAGCTCGCCATCCACGACTCGTAATGAATGGCATGTTGCCATGGTGTAGAGTGCCGCTTTGTGGGTATCATATTCCACAGTAGGGTCTCGTTCATATGAAGCACCAGGAAGAAGGGATGGAGCATCCGAAAGGATCTCACTGAACCGACCAGATGGATTTTGGACGACCCGTACACCGAGAACATCCAATCCATCCTCTGTAAGAGTTCCAGTCTTATCAAAACATACAATGTCTAACTTCCCTCCTACATTGACTCGCTGAGGACTAATGCAGAAAATCTGCTTCTTTCTCAGCCGGGAGAGGGCAAAGTTGGTTCCAATAGTCAAGGTTGCCGGCAAAGCTGGTGGGACCACGATTGTAATCAGATCTAACGCTCTGATAATGATTAAGTGGAAAGCCAAATGCAAACGCACGAAATTGACGAATGAAGCGACGAAGCCGAGCATTGCAATGCCCCCCATGACCGATATATACCTGAACGAATCTCTGTAGAATTTGAAGCCAGAAGGCTTAGGAAAGAGCATAGATCGTACAAGAGCTCCTTTTGTCGTATTGAAGCCAGTCCGTACAGCCATGGCAAGCGCAACAGCCTCATCGTCTTTATCATCTTGTGGTCTTCTTGCTCGGACGATTTTCGTTCCACAGAAGAGGAAGTGTCGTGATAATTCGGGTGCTATTGAAGAAGCTGCCAGGTTTAGAAGCCTGAGTGCCTCATCATTTGCTGGGACTTTAGATACTGGCACCGATTCGCCTAGGAACGTTAGTTTTTTTGACATTGGGTAATATATGGGAATATTTACCAGTGAGCATGCTCTCGTTAACGATACAATCACCTGCTAAAAGTATACTATCGCTGGGAAACTGTGTCAATGCAGGATCGGTGACTTCGTAAACATCTCCAGGTACGAGTTCACTCGATGGAACATAGCGCCCTATTGCTCGGTTAGATTTCTTCGGATTTGGTTACCGGAATATATGACTTACAGAAAGAGTTCCGCAAGACACGAACGTCACACTCGAATCTCGAGATATCTCTGAGCCTTTTCATTGTCTACACATTTTATCAATATCTTGTATAGCGTGGGTTTCCTAGCTTTACTGACCGAGCGTGTCTCGAGGAGTGTGGTAGTTATGCTCACTACTGAAATAAGAAATATACAGGCGGCATAGTAGTAATATTCGTCCAGCGACCAGAGAATGAGACTGGCAATTTGAAATACATAGAAAGGGTGAAATGCCTGCACATGTGAGTTATGGAAAGGCAGAAGGGGAGTGCAGATTACACACCTCGTCTACAAGCAATTGTGGAATGGTCTTTTGTTTGATATCAATCAGGTTTTTGCCAAATACAAGTTCACGATTCTCTTTCTCTTCCCCATCTATGCCGGCACGAATGGACTTTACATTAGTCCATGTAGGGTCTTTCCAGCTATTGGTAAGTAGAAATTTGTCTTGTAGGGGGTTATATGAGAATCTCATGTATCGATAGTCCAGTATCCGAAGATCATCGAGAACCGGATCATCATCTTCGTCATAGGAGAGTATGTATCGCTTTTCGGATGCACCGAAAACTGTGGACAAGGAGCGCCCGTATTCTTTTGAATCCACATCCTGCGCTACAAATTCGCCCCATTGATTCTAATTTTGTCAGAATTCTCATTTCATGGGGCGGGATGGTTTCTGCAAAAGCAACGGATTTTTCATTGTAATAATACAGAGCTTAACGACATATAAAAAAAATGAATACTCACTTCAATAACTACCCATGAACATGAGCCCAGACTAGAGGGTTTACCCACCATGCGGACCTGCCATCGTGGTAGCCAGCGGAAGAGAAGGTAACCAAGACCGAGGGTCAATATACAGATGGTGGTGTATATGGCAAATCCAATCGTAGATGTCCGAAATCCAGCAACCACAATTGTCAGATCCTCCGTTACAATGTAGATTTTCTGGCTTATACGTCCACCTCCATCATCCTCGCTTCTTGCGCTCTCTTGCCGCAGCAGACGGTCATGTACGGATCCTCTCGAGACATGAGACGAAGTTCTCCTCATCGGCGCAAGCTCTCCTGCCTCGAGGTCTACCGAATCATCCTCCTCGAAATTTAATTCCGATTCGTCGTCCAGAATCGCACTATCGTTTTCAGGCGATTGTGTGAGATCTTGTTCTTCCCCCTCTTGATAATATGTGAAGCTAGCTGTCGAATCGGCTCTGCCTCGTCGATGTGCGAAGGAGGAAACGCTCGAGGGGACACTCTCGCCCATTGGCCCTGAAAACATCTCGTCCTGGGCCATTTCGACCTCGTCGAGGAAGCTCGTCGTCGACAGATTGCTGCCCCGTCGGTGCATGGCGAAGCTGGCTCTGGCACCATCGACATTTCGAGAGCTGCTTCGTCGCGGGTTGCTGCTATTGATGGCAATGCCATTGTTTCCATTGGTGCCGTGCATGGCGATTAATATTAGGTAGTACCGTACCTGCGTAGATTATTGTGAGCTGTAGCCAGCTGGTCGTGAGTCCTATGTATGTGTTCCCAGCATTTTGTAGCTGCGATTGTGACGGCGATTGTGTTGCGCAGAGCCTTGCCTATCGGCCTCGTCCGGCGATTTTTTGGCGCATTTTGTTTGGTGGAGTCACCGTATCACAAAGGGGTGCGGGGTTAGATCGCGCTACCAGAGAATCTTCTCAACAACTTATTGATTGACAAGAACAACCCTCCACTCCGCGCTAACACTTCAACAACCACCTTCGTCGCAACCTACTTTCCATCCCAACATCTCGATATCGTCCTTTGAGAAATCTTCCCGAGTACAACCCATTCTGGGCGAGAAATCTCTCACGATGTCTGAGATTCCAAAGAAACAAAATCTCCAAACCGCCCCGTAAGTTGACGACCACCCCTCATCACCACTGCAAAGGCGTATCGATCTAATCGTGCATATACAGTACTCCTCAAAACACTCCTGCCAACAATGCTCCTATCTCTTCTCATGCTCAGCAACCTGGTGTAGGAACAATCAAGGAGGGTATATACATCATCTTGCCCCTCACCGAGATTTCTTTTTCATCTACTAACTTTGACATCAACAGAGGATGGTGGATTTGATCGTGCAGCCGCTGCTTCCATCTTCGCGCAAAACCCCAAACTTGTCCAAATGATCCAGGGCAAGCTTGGCTCACTTGTCGGTCGCTCGTCTGGCTACGTCGAATCCCTTCCCGCTCCAGTCCGCCGCCGTGTTGCTGGACTTAAAGGCGTACAAAAGGAACACTCAAAGTTGGAGGCTGAATTCCAAGAGGAGGTCCTCGAGTTGGAGAAGAAATATTTCGCAAAGTTTACCCCGCTCTACCAAAAGCGTGCCGACATCGTCAACGGTGCCGCCGAGCCTACTGCTGAGGAGATAAAATCTGGTGAGGAAGATGATGAGGAGCCAAGTGAACCAGATCCAGCTGTCAAGCAGGAGGAAGGTGCAGCAGATGTGAAGGGTATCCCAGAGTTCTGGCTGTCCGCCATGAAGAACCAAGTCTCCCTCGCAGAAATGATCACCGATAGAGATGAGGCCGCTCTTAAGGACCTTGTTGATGTCCAGATGGAGTATCTTGATAAGCCAGGTTTCCGTTTGATCTTTCAGTTCGCCGAGAACGAGTTCTTCAGCAACAAGACAATCACCAAAACCTACTTTTACCAAAACGAGAGTGGTTATGGAGGAGATTTCATTTATGATCACGCTGAGGGTGACAAGATTGACTGGAAGGCTGGCAAGGACTTGACCGTTAGAGTTGAGAGCAAGAAGCAGCGTAACAAGAGTAAGTTGGGAAAATTCGCCACCTAGGTTTATCTAACAAGTTTCGCAGACACAAAGCAAACCCGAGTTGTCAAGAAGACTGTTCCTACAGAGTCTTTCTTCAACTTCTTCTCGCCACCAAAGGCCCCAACCGACGAGGATGATGATGACGCCGCCAGCGACATCGAGGAGCGTCTTGAGCTTGATTACCAACTCGGAGAGGACATTAAGGAGAAGTTGATCCCACGTGCTATCGATTGGTTCACAGGCGAGGCTCTTCAATTTGAGGAACTTGACGATGATCTCGAGGAGGGTGACTTTGAGGATGAGGACGATGAGGAAGACGATGAGAGCGAGGACCATGATGATGAGGACGAGTCTGATGACGATGTATGTCCCTCTACTCCAGTTTCCCCAGATTTCGCTAACCCAAGTCTAGGATGATGCAGCAAAGCCAAAGCAAGAGGCTGCCGAGTGCAAGCAAAGCTAAACGCCAGCTGTTCAATATATCGCCTGACGATCTTCGACCCCGGCTTCTTGCCATAACCTAACAACTACCTCTCAGCTACCACCGCCCTGGCACAAAAATACGATGCTCGGCTTGGATTTGGGAGGGGATAATTTGCACTTGCATAGGTGTTTTTTGCACGCATGATTCATGTCTTACCCTTTTCATTACGTCTAGACTAATCTGCTTTCTCGAAGCTACGTTTGCTTTTATTGCAGGTTCTCTGCGGCTGCACTGCATCACTCATACATGCAAATATCGTAAAGGCGTTGATCCGTAGATGTCAATGAAAAAAAATCACATGGACGAGAACTGTGCACTAATTTTCCCATGCACTGGAGTTCGTTCATTCTATTAAGAAAGTTTTTGAATTACTTTTCTCTAATTCCAAGTGTTTGAGTGCTTGCAAAAGTGGCGACATAACCACGGCATCATTGTCGTTCTTGAACTGTGACTCGACCCTCGATTTCCCCTTCTGTGGTTGTGCTTTGGAGGCTGGCCTTAGGTGCTGTACGTAAGGGAAGTGGATTGGATTGGCTCGCATGAAAATCGGACCTTGATCGGTCTTTGAGGGCGAGGCTGACAGATCCCGTGGTGCCTCCTGGTTTTTCCCTCTCAGCCTTGCATTAACGCCATAAATACTGAGAAAGAAATCTTCTGAGTCACGGCATTCTTCTTCCACTCATACACTCGCAACCATAGCAAAGATGGCTACTCAAGAAAACGAAATCGCACTTTCCCTGAACTTGGCTTCAATGGCTGTTCCCCCTCACCTGGCCGTCTCAACCTCTCCCACCGCACAGTTCCAGAGCTCCCCAGGCAGTTTTGGCGGCCCTCGTGCGGTACCGGCAGCAAAACAGCTGAAGCCATTCAACAGTGGCGATATCAAAATTTTACTCTTGGAGAACGTGAATCAGAGTGGAAAGGATATTTTGACCGGTCAAGGTTACCAAGTCGAAGCCTTGAAGACTTCATTACCAGAGGAGGAATTAATCCAGAAGATCCGGTGAGTGGCATGGCGGGGTCATTGAACCCCTCATTCATGGAATCATCGACTAATTCAAGCACAACAGCGACGTCCACGTTATTGGAATCAGGTCCAAGACAAAGCTCACAGAAAGAGTACTCCGTGAAGCAAAAAATTTAATTGTGGTTGGATGTTTCTGTATTGGTACCAACCAGGTGGATCTCGAGTACGCTGCACGCCACGGAATCGCCGTTTTCAACAGCCCTTTTGCAAACTCAAGAAGTGTTGCAGAATTGGTGATCGCTGAAATCATTGTCCTCGCTCGTCAACTCGGCGATCGCTCAAATGAGTTGCACAACGGCACCTGGAACAAAGTGAGCGCAAAATGTTGGGAGATTCGAGGCAAAACTCTCGGTTAGTATTTTCACATGCTCTACAGTAATTGCTATCACGACTAATTCGCAATTAAGGTATAATCGGCTATGGTCACATCGGCTCTCAATTGTCCGTTCTTGCAGAAGCAATGGGTATGAACGTGATTTATTACGATGTTGTGAATCTGATGGCAATGGGAACTTCAAAGCAGGTTCCTACCCTCAATGACTTGCTCAACGCTGCTGATTTTGTTACTTGCCATGTTCCCGAGTTGCCAGAAACCAGAAACATGATCGGAGTAACTCAATTTGAGCAAATGAAGACAGGAAGTTACTTGATCAATGCCAGTCGTGGACACGTTGTCGATATTCCAGCATTGATCAACGCTTCCCGAACTGGAAAGATTGCCGGTGCAGCACTCGATGTTTACCCCAACGAACCCGGTGCGAATGGAGATTACTTCAACAACTCCCTCAACCACTGGGGTGAGGACCTCCGTAGTCTGAAGAACATTATTTTGTCACCACACATCGGTGGAAGTACAGAAGAGGCACAAAGTGCTATTGGATTGGAAGGTGGGAAATTGACCTGCCGTATTCGGCTGCATCCAAGCATTCGCTAATATTGCAACAGTCAGCGAGGCACTCGTTCGATACATCAATTCCGGCGTAACTCTCGGCGCAGTGAACTTCCCAGAAGTAAACCTTCGTTCGTTGACTTTGGATGAGTCAAATCACGCAAGAGTGAGTCGATTTTCCACAAACACGGACTTCACTAACAAACATAGGTCATCTATATCCATCACAACGTTCCCGGTGTGTTGAGAAAGGGTAAGTGACAACACATCATTATTTGTAGGTTGAGACTAATCGGTGTCTAGTCAACGAAATTCTTGGTGACCACAACGTTGACAAGCAAATCACCGATAACAAGGGCGATGTATGACCCCTCCCCCCAGCAGAAATTTGAAATATCCTAACTTTAAATAGGTTGCATACCTTATGGCTGATATCAGCGATGTTCACACCAGCGATTTGAAGGAGATTTCTGACAATTTGGAAGCACTCAGCTGTATGTTCCGTAGCCCCTCGATTAATTCTCCAGCAAACTAACAATACCTTTAGCCCGAATTTTGGTTCGCGTGCTTTATTAAGAGGATTTGTTGTAGATATAAGTGGTAGCGATGAGTAAAAAGATTGGCTGCATTCACCCGGAGCAGGTAGGCGTATTTTGGGATAAATGGTCCCTTCAACAAATGAAAGTTCTATAGAATTTGAGAGGAATGATAGAGTGCTTTTTTTTACAAACGCTTCTTGATTATACTCTCTTATTGGGTCGTGGATTAGTAGTTTCGAGGATGAAACAATTGTATTCTATCTTCCGGGTATATCTCAACTCCAACTTGAAAGTTCTCCGTGTCAACTTAATTGGCACCCAACCTGTACTCTGTACATTCAAGAAGTTCTCTAATTACAAGTTGTAGAACGCACTCCATGACACCTCGCAATGATTTCACAGCAAGGCGCATACCAAAGTTTTTGTTGTCCAGGTTATACAATCAATGTACCAATCTCCCCAAAACATAGACCCAGAGAAAGCGAGGCTCATTCAGTCATCACACTCTCCTCGTCTTCCCTAGAGCTATCCTTATTCTCGTCATTGGCTTGATTCTCGTCGCTATCATCTTCAACGTCCATCGTATCCGGGGTCGCGCTCGTCTAAGTATTCGTTTTCCGATGTACCAGCTGACTTGTTATCCTCCCACCAGTCTGCGAAGGCGGCTCGATTCCTACGTGACATCGCGTTGTCGTACATGAACTCTTGTCCGGTCTTCTCTCGCGAGTCAATGTCCTCGTTGAATAGAGTGCTAGGCGGATTGAAGAGGTCTGCGAGGTCGATTTCGACCTGTTTGAATACCTTGTTAGCTCTCAAATCGGCACTGCTGAGTATAATTTGGAGATAGCTTCTTACTTTATCGAGGTTGAGGTCAGGGGTGTCCGATGCTGCGTCTCTCCAATACTGCTCGACGTCGAATTCCTCGGTTCCCTCCATCTAAAGGTGTGGCTCTGTTAGTCAAGATTCGCAACGAAATGTAGACGATGTAGGAGAGTAAGGGGCGAAAGAATTACCTGATGGATTGCCATGATTAACAAGTTAGACGTCTCAATTGTTTCAGGGAACCTGATTGCTTCTCCTTTTGCCTTTGGTACTTGAAAATCGCCACCTGTGACCCACAATCCGACACATTCTTTTAGTTTTTGGATCCAGCATAGTTCCATGACGAATCTGCCGACGTCTCGGTTCAATCCATCCATCTCATCGACAAAGCCCTCATATGTGTATTCGTTGATCCACCATGAGAGGGTTTCTTCCGAATGGTCTGGCAGTTGAAGGGTCGTCCAGCCGCCAGTGAGTCTTTCGTGTAGGCGACGGAGCCTCTCAAGGTCGGTGATGGTTGTCATCTTTGGGGGTCGCGACGCGTCGCGGGTGTTGTTGTAGATGCTTCGGAGGATTGAATTGAATTGAGAGTGATAGCGCCCAGAAAAGAAACTCCAGTTCAATGTAAGTTGGCTGGCAAAGGGGAGGACCTCAAAGCTAAGCGAGCATTTGTGGGTCCAACTGGCGAACAATTCACTTACACCCCCCTCCCCACAGATGCCCCCACAAATCCTGGGCATCTCTTTAGGATCAAATAGGAACATGTATGTCTGAATTCAGAGTTCAGCTGGCGTGGTGGTTAATTGGTAGCCCCAATTAATACAGTTATACACTTCTATGATGTGGGTTCGATTCCCATGGCTACCCTTTGGGGGTTAGATACAGTGAGGCAAGAGTCTCTATACTGCTGCAGTCGATATCTTAAGCTTTCGTGGCCCTCTAATTCTTTTTGCATTTTTTTCCTCGAACAAAATGAGGTGGTGAGGTGTTTTTTAATATTATTATTCTTCTTTTTACGCGAGCTTTCAAGCGCGTTCACCTTCCCGGTAAGGCCTCCCTGCTTTTTCGTTTATTCCGGAGTATAAATATTAAGAAGTAATTCTCTAAAAATGAAAAAAGAGAGAGTAGCGTTGAATATAAATGTCATCGCTATATTTATAACGGCTTCGGTATCTTATATATAATAGTCTCGCTCTAAGAGTCTTATATAGTCTGACAAAAGCGTTAATAGTAACGTTTTCTAGACTTAAGCTCTTTGTATACTTCTCGGCTTACTCTAGAGCTTGTACTCCCGTGTTACTTATAGTTCCTATGCGATAGAAAGAGTCTATATATAGATTTCGATAGTTTATCTCTACTATAGTTTAGATAAAACGAGTTTATTCTAGAATATTTTACAATTCAATAGTGAATTATAAATGAAGTTAATATTTTAGATAAGATCTTAAAGAATAGCTTAAAAGAATAAGTTATTATACTAATTCTAGTATATATATAGTTAATTTCATAGACTAGACTAGTTCTAGAAGATAGAAAATAACTCTTTAAGAATATTAGATTAAGCGACTATATAGTGCTTTAGTTGAACGCTTTTATATTAAGTAGATAGTATATTAAACTCTTTAGTTTTATTAGTCTAAGTAAAAGCAAGTTTAAATTATAAATAACCTATTTACAATTCTACTAGTATTACGAAATAACTAAATAAAAAGATTTATACGAATTTAGACTATATAATACTTCTTATCTTACTTAAGCTCTAGTATTATTTAAGCCTTAAACGTTTTACTAATTCTTTTATTATCTAAATACTCTTCTCTAGTTTATATATCTGTTTTACTAAAAGCAAGTTCTTCTTTCTAAGACTTATATTTATTATAAAAATACTTTTATTTTATACCTCGAACTTTTTAAGAGAGTAAGAGAAGTAGAGAATTATATATATTATAATTCTTAAGAGTATTTTATACTATATAATTATACTAGCTTCTTATTGTTCTAATTTTAATACTAGAACCTTCTTCTAAGTAATAATTTTAATAAATCTAATAATATTCTAAATACTTAACTAAACACGTCTGAAATTTCTAATCGAGAGTTTAGAAGAATAATAGTAGAATATATTCTATCTAGTAAAGTATAACTGCTCTTCTTACTAGTTATTGTCAAGAAATAGAGAATAGAGCTTTGAGGTTTTTTACTCTCTTTGACTAGATTATATTATACTTAACTTCTACTCTCTTTTGACACTTTTCCTTTATTATTTTAAAAGAGCTACAAAGTAAGTTCAAATAATTATAAAGACAATTACAACTTATTGAAGTTGCTGCCTAGACAAACAAGAAAACTCCACGGAAATCACTAAAAATGAGAATCCGGAGTTGAATATCAACAGCTGTTTTTGTACTAAAAGTCCCAGGTAGCGAAACAGAGATGATCCAAATGAATAATTGGAAGGAATTGGAACCGCTGTGACAAGTGCACTTCTTGCCATGTAGCTTAGTGAAGAGCCGCGCGCTTCAGGATTTAGATAGCTAAAGTCAGAAGGTTTCTAGACAGCGAGGAGAGTCAAAAGATTCGACGACGAAAGCAGTTTCGGTGATAAAATCGTCATAACATCCAAGTTCGGATTTCTACTTACTTAGGCAATGCAAGTCCATGAGATACTACTGGTTTTCAGCTTTGCAAACGCATTGTCCAGTTTGACGACAGATTGGGGCTCAACCACTGGCCCAGGAAACAAAGGATGACTTGCGATGAATGGGCGCACTGCAAAAATGAGGACAACGGTAAGACCGCTAGTAGAATTTATAATAAAATACCTGTATACTAAATTATCCCCCTCTAATTTTATCTCTTTCTTTTTAATTTCTGGCTTATAATCATCTACTTATAGTTCAATGTTCCCTGTCTACATTAAAAGGGATCGAAAGAATGGACCAACGCAATTAATACTCAATAAATTCATTCTAGCTGAAACTGAAGCAAACTCGAGCGACTCCTTGAAACCCTACCAAAAAGAGACCCACAAGGAATTAGAGTAAGTAGATGACAGGTAAAGTGTTTCACTGGATTGTCGAGGTTCTATCAAGAAAATAGGGCGTTTGAGTTTAGCAATACAAGAGAGTTGAGAGTCACAGTTGGAACTTCACTTTTACAGACGCCCCTGAAGTTTCCAGCTAAGGCCATCTAGCATCCGACGCCCCCCTCTTATATGAAAGTTGCTATTCAACAGTCAGTAGTAATACAATGCGAACAACTCTTTACTCGTGCAACTGCAAGAATCACACACCACAAGGAATCAACAATTTCTCAAGCGAGTTTTCAGATCGACAACACTCTAACTTTCGATAGTATATACTTTTGAGAATCTTATAAACTTGGGATTTTGCTGACAGATCCGACCTTTGTCGACTTCTAGGAAAATGGACGGCAACTACAGTTCTGGATAGTAGCTGGAGCGGCATGTCTGGTGGATGGGCCACTAACTTGCCTGCGAATAGAGCAAATCCCATGGCAAAAGCAATCCATGCTGTGGATAAAGACAGTTACAATCACAAAGAGCTAAGGATTGTTTTGCTCAAAGGCAATATATAGAAGTATCTATACCAATCCCAAGAATTGTTCAAATATTAAAAGTTGACCAATTATTTTGGCCTTTCTCCTAAACCCTCAAATCCTAAACCCCTAAACCCAGTTATTCTCTCAAAAAACTATACCGAACATTATCTACCATTGTCGGCTCACCGCCTTCCACAGTTCTGCCACCTTCCCATCCCTCATCATCAATCCCTCACAACTCCCCTCAACAAACCCCCAACGATGCCCTCAGATGACTACAGCCCCATAGTCCGTGGCGGCCTAAAACTAAAAGGCGCCCCCACCTCCGGAATAAAAAAGAAAAAGAAGAAGGATAAATCCAAAACCGCAACCAAGGAAGAAGCGCTCTCGAAAGCTGTCGACGAAGCTTCCGCGACACCAAGGAAGGATGTGGACAGAGATGGAAAGGGAAGGGAGACGAATGGAGAGGCTGAGGAAGACGAAGATCTAGATCTCACAACCCTAGAACAACGCGACCAACATGATGGGAAGACGGCGAGTGAGAGGGCTTATGAGGAGAATAGGAGGAAGAGAGTATGTGTCCCCCATCATTTCCCACACCCAGTTCCCCTTATTTCCCCCCTCATTTGCAATCCCTTTTCCTCATTCATCTGCTAACAAACTAACCACAGCTCCAAGCACGCCTCGAACGCGAAGGTCCAAAAACCCACAAGCAACGAGTCGAGGAACTGAATAAATACCTCTCCACACTGTCCGAACACCACGATATGCCTCGTATCGGTCCCGGATAAGATTTGTTTTGTGGCTGGGAATGGAAATGGGGAGTGGGGACAAATTGCGATCGCAGAGGGATGGGCGTTATGAGCGTTACGATTTTCAATTGCGCTGCTATGGACGGGAGACTTCATACTTTGGTTTTGGGACGTGAGTGCCCCCCGCAATGGGTTGGCTGTACTGGTATAGGACATGGTAAAATACAACAACACAAATCTTCGAAATCGATTCTACAAGTTCAAACAGGGAAAGATGTTGGCAATTTTCGGGTCCCGTTCAGCAGCACACATTTCCATCGTATACCCCCGAAGAAATTTCAGCCCGAGTCAGAATTTCTCTTCCTCAAGTTCCGTACTTCCAAAAGTAATTCCCTCGTAAATTTTCTTGTAGAAATATCTAAAAAGTCGAACAATTCGTAGGTGACCTATAAAATAGTTAAACAATTTGCATGTGACCTACCGATAACCAACATCTTGTAGAAACATCTTGTAAAAAAAAAGGGTCGAGCTACTTGTAGGTTACCTACTAATAATCGTATGTATCAACTAGAGCTAGACGATTTATTGGCTTACTGATGGCTCACTGGATGGCTAGTACCTTACTTGCAACTTACCTGTAACCATTTTGGCCCCTAAATTTAAAGATTGGCTTACTGGTACCCAAAAGCTTATCTCACGACTCCATTTTGGCTTAAAGATTCGCTTATTGGTACCCAGAAGCCCGTGACGATTCAAACATTCACAAAAACATAGATTTGGAGTTGATATGTATACCATTGTATATCATTACCAATCATCATTAACCACCACCACTCGCATCTACTTAATTATAATCCATCCATTTTGTCTTCCAAAGTTTTTCCATAAAATCCATGCATTTCGGCATCTTCCCCAGGTCCAAAACTAGAACCATGCCCATATTCGACTCGCGTCGTAGCTTTTATAATCAAAGAGAGACATTAGTTGGTTTTATATATGCTACCCCCCAAACGCCGAATGAATTCCATCGCTATGCTATATTTTCAAAAAAAAAATCAAATCACATATCTTTCTCCTTCCCCACATTACATGGCAGCAGCGACTGCCATACCCACGGCACCGAAGAAAGCAGCCTTCATCTCGAATCCGTTCTTCTGAGCGGCGTTGGTTTGGAGACTTGCACCTCCAGAGTTAGTCTTGGATCCGGATGCTCCATTGGTTTGTGCGGCGCCTTGTTGAGCTGGGACGACGGTGACAGATGTTACAGTGCTCTGGGATCCATTTGCCAATGTAGTCTTGTAAACAACTTGTTGGGTGACAGAGCTTTGAGCTTCAGTTGCAGTTGTTGCGGCACCATTTGATGTAGGGGTATGAGGTTGTTGAGAGTCCGTAGAAGTCGTTGGCTGCCCATTTGCTTGGGTTGTTGTAACTACTGTAATAAGTGTGTTAGATACGGAATTTGACGTTGATGACATTGGAGAAGATTCCGGAGGACTGGAAGGTGGAGATGGGGTTTCAGAAGAGGAAACAGTGGGCGAACCCTGGGGAGAGGGGGAAGTGGCCTGGGATGATGTCGTGTCCCGGTTCGTGGGGGACGAGGACTGATTGGGTTCTTGAGAGGATGTCCCGGTAGCTGTGGGGAAAATGTTAAGTCTTCGTCTCTATACAGCGTGATGTTGGCGGTAAGATGTAGTAGACCTTCAGGGCCAAGTGACAACTGGGGCTGAAATGGTGTGCGGTGCTTGGGGTTGAAAAGAAAGTGGGCAGTCGCTCGTGAGTGGATTGATATGTATCTCCAATATCCCAGTCTCGGTGTATGATAGAAATATATGTTGACAGAACGAGAAGGATCTCAAAGTTTCAATTGGTGGAACTCAAGAACGTCCCCCAAGGCGAACTTCCACGTGGGGTAAAGTAAAAGTATAGGAATATGAAAGCTATCAAACGTACCTTGGTTTGATGACGACGCAGCCTGTGATTGAGTTTCTGTTGCCGGTGGAGAGTCTGACTTAGACTCAGATGTAGGCACGGAAACAACGGTAGAACCCGAAGAAGGAGCTTGGGTTGCTGACAAGGACGGTTGGGCAGAAGTGGACTGGACTTGCGTCGTTGACTGTACTGTTTGACCAGTCGAGGTTGCAGATGTCGGGGTAGCAGACGGGGTTTTAGTAACAATCACACTTGATGTAGGAGCAGTTGAAGTGCTAACTACAACGCTCGTCGATACCACGGTGTTGGTAGGAGGACTAGCAGTGGTGGTGGTTCCATTTCCAGGTGTCTGACGCTTTGCCAACTCAATCAATTGTATAGCGACGCCGGCATTTTGCTCGTGTACGACCTCCATAGCCTTCTTGTCTTCTTGGTATACCCCATGTTGATATTTCTCCTTCAAGTGTTGGTGTAGAATTTCGTGAAGGGCTGTTGGGTCGAGGGAATTGAGAAGCTCTCGAAAGCTCTCTACCTCCCGGGAGTCTTGGACGACTGGTTCGGCATTGCGTCTGGCGATGGACTTTGATAGTACACCCACAGCAAAGAGTGATATCAAAAGGAGTGCAAAGACGCGGAAGTGAGTTCGTCGAGCCATTTTCCTTCGTTGATTGGTAGCTTCCGCGAGACTCTTGAGTTCCTCGACGTCGAGAGTAACGGAGGAGGAGGTGGTGGTGGAGGTTTCTGGGAGGGACTTTAAGATGTCGATCTTCTCATCATTAGCTTGATTCATGATGGCAAGTATAATAGCAGCCAGGTATGGCCGGGATCAAATCAAGTGTTGAATGCGGAACGGTGAGGGGGATGTTTTGTGGACGAAGCTGCAGGCAGGTAGCAGGTAGCTAGCTAGCTAACTAGCTTGTGAGGAACAGCTGAGTTGAAGCAATGCAATGCACAAGAGAGGGCCCGGGACAACGAATGGAAATGCGATACAAGACGCCAGAGTTTGAGGAGGAGAGAGACGACGATACGATGATGATGATGATGATGACAGGAGGAGGAAGGAGGAGGAAGGAGGAGGAAAGTCTGGTCTGGGTATATTATTCAATGGGGGAGGTCCGTAAGAAAAAGGCTGACTGGCCTGGCATCTCCTCTTCCGGATAGAAAACAATGTCGCCGCCCGATGGAGGTGGTGGCTCAAGCACACCTCCACCCACCAGTTGCAAGGGGACCCAGACATCGTATCCCGTTCAGGCGCAGCAAGACAAGGGTGCTATTCGTCGGCCATGACCAGAATTGGACGGGAAGAATTGATGACGCCGACGCCAGTTGCTTTGCTTTGCTTTGGCCGCGGATTCTTGTGTTGTTGTTGTCAAGTAGAAGTACGAAGGTAGCTAGCCAGCTGGAGCTACCAGTAAGGACTTGAGAAATGTTTACGTACCGAGTTGTACACACAAAGGTACGAAGATACTTTGCACAAGCACCACAACGACCCGCTAGTGCTGTGTCTCTGGCTTGATAAGGTGCCTTGACGGAACGAATGGATATATTTCCTCAAAATGGGAGCAAAGGTCTGGTAAGCGAAGGTTGGGTTTGCAATGGAACTGGTGAAGAAAGTAAGTGACAGATGTTTGGGGAAAGTCTTTTCTGTTTATATCTGGGAATCGCCGCATTGGAGCTACGTACTAGTTGCAGGGGGATCAGCAGATGGCGGCGAGCTTCAACCTTGGAAGTGAAGCTGCATTTCAACCCTCAACGTCGTGCCTTCCGCTGGTACCCGGAAAAGGTACCTATACCTTACCTTTTCCCTTTTTCGTAGCCAAGAGACTACTCTCCTCCGCAATACGAAGTAGATACCTAGTAAAGTAGCTTTTTCTCCTTTAGTGCCTACGAGAGAAGATTAAGTGAGATCTTTCTTATCCTATCAAATTCTCTCTTTTCCCTCCAAAAGTAACTGCCGGCCAAGCTGCAGAATAACCTGGCAGCTCGCCAGCCACCCGCTTATTGACATCTTTGCCAACATTGAACAACATCTGATTCAAACCCCCGCCTCCTGTCCCTCCTGTCCCTCCTGTCCCTCCTGTCACCTTTATCTCGAGCGTCGCACTAAGCAACAATTCCGCATGTTTCAGGTTCTCTAATGTTATCAATTGACGTTGCAATGAGCATAAAAGTTTGAGAAATTTTCTCGAGGTCAACACGACCCCCGTAAAAAAACCCCCCCCAAGAACCTGAACCTTGCAATGCCAACGCTCCTTCCCGGCCAAAATGCTTATCGTCCAGCGATACGTCACCTCCTTAATCACTCATCGCAATTGGAATTCCCATGATTTCAACGATTGCAGGTGAACTTTGGTACCGTAGAGTACAGCCATGACATCCGGGTTTCAACCCAAATACTCTCTCATCAGTTACCAATCAACCACTTTGGGCGATTAACTGGTAAAGAGTCAAGACGGCAAGAAAATGCGGGTCGTCATGATCAACATCTGATGATGGCGTTCGAAAATTTCTATTTATAGACCGACCCAGACTCGGGACATTCCTTGGCCAACCATTTTCCACGCTCTTTCGCCTCCGAGAGTCCGTTCGAGAACTCCTCCACTCAAGAAACTTCACGACGCAGAATACGAACCATCGAGCCATGTTTGAACCACGAATAAGGAACATGCAGAGTGCATATACACACACAGCCTCCTTTCGTTGAGAGACTAGCGAATGAATGAGACATTCTCTTCGGGAAATTCCCTGACCATTCCTTTGTCACTCATTCTGCCCTCAGATGAGCAAGCACGGCAAGTCTGTAGCTGATAACGTTGAACTTCAAGGCTCTCTTCTCGCCCGGCCAAAGTTTGGCAATTTCTCTTTTACCAAGAGCCTCGCAGAAATAAGGCCTTACCAAAGCCTCTTCCGAACATTTGCATATTCCGTCTCTTGGTCTTGCTTTTCTTCTTCATTTCGTGGCTCAGTCAGAACATACGACGTGATGTTTCAAATTGGTTCAGCTGCTTAACTGTGGCTCTCTCTAATGCCTCATAGTACAGGTCCCTTTGCCAACTGTCAAGTGTCAAGAAAGTGCCACATGGCACAGTCATACTCAGCCCTTTGCATTGCTTGAAACGTGGGTAGTTGTGGTACGCTATTTTGTGACTTCACAGCCCAGTCTTGTGTATTTCTCTCGAATTCTTTCCTTGAATAAGATTCCTGGTTCATTTTCGATGGGAGTGCTTCAGGAACACTCCCGTCTCGAACCCCCGTGTTAAATCAACATTTCTTGTAGAAACCATTTATACACACTCGCCTAGGTGTTTTTCTTGCACGTTTGCTCACCTGATTTCAGTGAGTTAGTTCGTGAAGTCGCGAGACTTTAGTCCCGAATTTTGTTTTATACATCATGCAAAACCATTCTTACCCTCCGTACTATCACTAGCAATCAACAACCCCAACCAAACCTAATAAAACCCCTCATCAAGGAACCCATACTCATTCAAAGTCAAAGTCCGACCCGTCGATCCTTCATCGACCCCAATATCAACACCCTCATCTCGATCCGACAAAACAATATCCCGGGTTTCCCTCTCGTCATCAGCATCATCCAGCACGACTCTAATAAGAAACCCAGCAATCTGATTCTGACCCCCATTCCCGTCCCTAATATTAGTCGCACTAGCACCCTCCCCCACCTCGTATAGCCCATCGACGGCAACCACCAGACTTTTCTGTTCCTCTTCTATCCGTTTCCTCTCAGTCTCCACACCAAAACTGACACAGTCAACTTTTATACCCCGAGCCATCTTTTCCGCTTCTTTCCAGTCTAATTCCTTTTCCCCTTCCCTCTCTTTGCCCCTATTTCCCCCCATTATCATTCCACCATCATCCATTAGTCCTCTCAATGCCTGTTTAGTTCCCCAATCCGCACCTGCGAAGTCAAGTAAGAATCTGAGCATTTCTCCTCTAAACGGCGGATGTCGTGGTTTGAATAACCCCGGTCTTGTTTGGAGAAGGGTCATGAACCACTCGGTAGGCTTCCCTAGGTGGAGATGGGTTATATATGTTAAGAGGAGGCGAAAATAAATAAATTTTGGGGATGGGAGATTGTGGTTGTTTAATGGGGAGGGTCGGAAAAGGAGGTTGTGAAAATTCTGCATTCTGTCAGCAATCTCGTTTTCAAGTTTAAGTCGTTGGGAAGTTGAAATGTAAAGGGTGATGGAAGTGATACCTTCGCTGGTCCTTGACCTGTGTCTTTCTCGGCGTAGGTTTGATCTGCAAGTATGAATGTGTAACCCGCTGGATCTCCGGCTTCGTCAAGTGAGCTGGGGATGAGGACCAGGATTCCTCGAGAGACGGCTATAGCAAAGGGTTCGTGGAGGGCGATTCCTGTTGGGGGAGTAAGTTAACACCTCGCTTAACCAAAAAGTGTAGAAAAGACATACCATTACCCCCCTCCAGAAACAAACCCTCAAACTCTCCCCCTCCCCCCTCCCAACTCGCAAACAGACTTGCCAACTTCTTAGAAACAAGCTGCAAAGGAACAACCCGAACCATCTTCACCCCTCGTCCACTCCACCCTCCGAGAACATGACACCAATTCTTCCTCGGTCTCAATCTAGGGGGGATCACAGATGGGCTTCTCTCTCTTTCTTGGACGCAAGAGTATGCGAGAACGTTATCCCTAAATCTTTTTTCGGTGAAGGAGCGGGAGTTGCGACCTAGACCATTAGGTTGGCGGAAATTTTGGGGGCTGGTTATGGAAGCTAGGAGGAGGGTGTAGCAGTTGCAGATTTGTACGTTTGTTAGGGTGGGATTGGGGGTATATGTTAAGGGATCAAAGGGAGCTTGGGGGAGTGCAAGGCGGGTTTGTGAATTTTGGAGGAGGGGTATGAGGGATTGTTCCAATTTTTTGGGGGAAAGGAGGAAGTGCGATTCCCATTCTTTGGCGTGGATTTGGGACTGTAATTGCTCGTTCTCTGTTGCGAAAGAGAGGAATGCTCGAGGTGACGTGGAGGTGGAAGGGGGGAGGTTCTTGGTTTGAAGGGTGTGTAGGAATAAAACTGAGGAATCTTGGGTTAAAGAGACGATCCTTGCTTTGTAGGTTAGGTAGTTTGGTATTTTTGTTGAAGCTCTGAGGAGTTGGTTGAGGGGTTGGAGTTTGGTTAAGAGCTCTTGCGCGATTTCCTCGCTTGTTGAAGGGAAAAGGGGGAGGCCCATTATGAAGATAGGTAGTAGTGAGTGTGAACAGTCAGTGAATTTGGTTGATACGGTACTTTACAGTAGTGAAGATGGAGAAATGAGGATGTTGAAATTGCGTCAGTGATAAAGTGAGCTTTATATGGATCGATTATTTCTGTGAATATGGGTCTTGTCACTTTTGTGACTGGTTTTCAGGAGCAATGATTCATGAAATGAACTGCCTTTGGATTGCTTTTATTTCGTGTGACTTTTGGAGTCGATGATTCATAGTACGCAAGCAGATGATCTTTCTGTCATGAGAAATTGTCGTCAAGTGTGAAGTAGCAGTACGTTACCAAAGTAAGGGAAGGTGGAATTTTGCCCGAAATTATATTGGAAGTTACAAACACAAATGAGCCGGCCTGAAAAAAGAAGAGAGCGCGTACTGAAAGACTACTGGGAGATACGGGTGAATATCCTACATTGAACCCATAATGGCCTGAGATTTGGAGCAAACTTGTCCAAGATATCTTCGAGAAATCACCATCCGACGCAATCTTGGTTTATGATTGCTGCCACCCGGTGGTTACCAACAATTCGGGCGCTATTCGCGAAACCCTTGCTGTTACTGAAACATTTGCAGCTGAAGAGGCCGAAGAGTAACTAAACCAAACATACAGTAAGTTATAAGTTAAGCTTCTCTTTTAATCCTTTTTTTTTTCCTAGGCTTTTCCCTTATTTATTTTAGAGAATAGAAAACTAAAGTACTTTTTAAGATAAAAGACCTAGCTAGAAAGAACTACTATATCTTCTTATATCTCCTCTCTATTCATTACTATCTCTAAGTAAGTATAATAATAATAAACTTAATTCTTAAAAAACCCACTTTTTATAAGAAAATAAATTTATACTTCTATAAAGTTAAGTAGTCTCTACTAAGACCTTATAAAAATTTAGATATATATAAAAGTGTCTATTTTCTTTCTAAAAAGTTTATATAGTAAGAAAGCGGGTATTAGAGCGTCTCGTATATATTAAAAGCTAGAATTAAATAAATCGTGAATCGTAAATCATAAAACGTAAAAAGAGGTAAAATTATATTAAAGCTACTAGTTAAATCGACCTAAACTTACTATCTCTCTCTACTACTCTATCTTCTCCTTTATTCTTATACTCTAGTAGACTAGCTTCTTCTCTCTTCTCCTCTTTGCTTCTCTTTAAAAAGCAGAAGGAAGAGAGAGCTAAAGGTAGGGAAATATGTTTACTTCTTACTTATTCTAGCTCTTCTCTAGAGAGGTAGGAGAGTAATATTTTAACGTGACTATTAATTGTTTACTAGCTCTCTGCCGCTGCCCCGCTACCCTCTTTCCCCTCTCTATCCTCCTTCTTTTCTATAACAGTGTAAGCTGCTTTTATTCTTCTTCTTCTTCTTCTTCTTCTTTTATACCCTACGAGAGTGTATAAGAGTAATAAAAACAGAGAGCGTGCGACAGTGTGAGTAGAGCAGTAAAGGTATATAAAAGCGAGAGCGAGAAGAAAAATAATATAAGATTATTACTCTATTTCCTACCTTGAAAAATGATACTTTACGAGTTACGATTTACGTTTTGCGATTTAGTCGTTTCCGACTTTTGGTATATACGGGATGCCGTAGATATAGAGCTCTTAGTAGCTATTCTTAAAGATATAATAATATACGTTGTTATTAAGTAAAGAGGAAAAGAGTGTCTAGGAACTAAGAAATTTTCTAAAAACACACGGTTTATAAAATATCGTTAAAAGGGAATCTTAACTCGTAACTCACTGTATTCGGCATCAGGAAAAGGTTCGGCAGTGGAGAGTTGTTCGACAATGGAGAGTTATTTGAAGAAAGAGAGTTAGAAGGCGACAAATAATTGTATGCCATCACAATGTTTGCGGTTGCAGCACGCTGTGTGAAAACAAGAGCATATATTTTTATGTCGGCATCTACATGTAATGCTTATTACCCGTGGGCCTCTAGAGGAGTCCTATGGGTGGCAACACTGGATGGTAATCGTGTGGCACCAGCTCTCTTTTAGTTCAGTTCGCGAGTACGATAGAAGCATAGCTTCGCCTAGCTTCTCTACTAATCTTGTTACAACGGGACAACGATTAAGCAAGACTATGGGTACTACAGCGAGATGATAGTATACTTGACATGGATTTAAAGCGGGTCAACGATAATCTAATACGTTGTACCTTCCCCTTTCAAGCACTTCTCTTGTTGTCAAAGTCTAGTCTACCATTAAATCAAAATATGTTGCCGAGTATCTTTCTTTTATTGTTTCTTTGCTTTTGAACTGTGCGTTTAATAACTAAATAACGCTCGCCCCCCCCCCCATTGAACTTTTTAGTATTTCTTCTATTCGCTGTCACCAAGGTCGACATGTACTCAATAAGCCTTCAAGACCAGTATTCAACATGTTTCCATGTCAATTATTCAACATGCAGAATAGCCATTGTGTTCTAGCTAAAATAAAAAGTTGATTCGATATAGAGGGTGTTTGGAGGTTGAAGTGATAGTAAGAAGGAGGCCGATGTGCCGAGGCCCTTTTCATCGAAAAGGGTACAAGAAAGCCTTCAAGAAAAGTAGAGATATTGAAGCGGAGGACAGATATGACGACAACATATCGGAGAGAAGAATATACAAACAAGGTTTGAGAGTAGGAAAGGTAGAAAAGGAATACTGGTACGAATGCGACAGCAGAGAATCTCGGTGTTGCCATTAATAATTTTGATATCTTTTCGGCAACAACTCGAAGTGCGAGCTTTGAAAATCCAGCAACCCTCCGCTAACTTCTTATACTGTCCTATCTGAACCTTGCTTAATCGATCCAGGAACTAGCTTCGAATAACAAACCACCTTCCTTCCAATCCCTACTCTCGAAAATTATTTTCCCATCCTTCCTCATACGGACAAGTGGAATGCACATACTTGTTCCTCGTCGCCAAAATTAGTCGTGGTCATCGTCGTAGTCCGCAAGACCATACCAAAAAGCCCCTGCCACCTGGTTCCCGAGGCATTGAACCGTCTTCTCCAACAGCAAGTACTGGCTACTTCTGGGGGCTTTACGGTGACGGTACTGAAGAGCTACCAGTGGGGGGTATTTTTCCTGAGGGCTATCGTGACTTGCGGTAGAAAAGTCCCTTGTTTATATGTTCCTCTCGATGCCTAGAAAGTTGATCTAACTTGAAGATGCTTTATTCACTAATTGACTTTATGGTTCATCTCTTACTTCTAATTATCTTTTTCAAAAGTATCCGACATAAACAAGTAAATCAAAGATACTTTCCAGAGCCCGAGCTCAAAAGGCATATAACACATCTATAAAAAAATATCTATTCAATGAAATTATCCGAGAAAGCCTGTAACAATAAGGCAAGTCTCAGATATTTGGTATAATCATTTCAGGGTATGCTAAGACAAAATAAATCCTACTACTATCTATGATGATGATTGAAGAGCTCCAGCTCTGAGGAAGTACTCCTTGTTTTGCACCAACGGAGAAAGCCTCTGTGCTTACAACATATGGGCTAGTTCGAAACTTCGCTTCTCAACCATTGATCAGAGATTTGTAGGGGGCAGTCTTGGGAGACACTGGGTTGGGTACTCTCCAGATCACACATCGCAGGATATTGGTAAGTCAATAACAGCAGGGTATCATTATCTTCCAAACTAGCTACCAATGCTAGACCATATACATATGCCGATTCTCAGCGCTTCATCCCCTCATCTCATAAACCAAATCTCCAGATCCCCGACCCTAATCTCCACCCCTAGGCAACTCTCCCTCCATAATCTCTCGAATAACACCCCTGACCTTCTCATTATTCTCAAAACTCAATTTAATCAAATCCACCACCTCCTCCCTCGAAAAATACAAACTCAAATCACTCTCCCGCCACAAGAACCGGATATCCACCAGGTTACTCTGCAACACCTGATTCAAGAAATTCAACTTCAACCACTGATCCACAAATTGAGCCGTAAGACTCATGGGTGGTTCCTGCTTTCCGTTTTTGGAGTTGCTAGAGGCGGGAGGTTTGATGAATAGATTGTCGAGTCCCTCAACCAGGGTGAGGATTTCGGCGATGAGTTGCGCATCGTCAACTCCGATTGTGGGGAGCTCGAAGATGTCGGTTATGAGCTTGGTAGCGATAGTGTTTACCAGTGAGCCGATAGCAGATGCACATGCGGACCAGGTAAGGATTTTGTTCCATGCTGTGGCTTTCTCGCGTATGAGTCTGGTGACGACCTTTGCACCATTCTCAATTTCCGACTTATCCTGTTGAAAGAAATTTTGAGGGCCTTGACGAAACTCATTAGAAAGAATCAACCGAAGGGGGTAAGTCTAAAGGGCATAATACCAGCTAAGAAGTCTGTCAAAGCGGTTCGCTGGCTGATGAGCTCGTTTGTATATGCTCTCTTTCCGAAACTCTCCAGGACTTTGACTTCTGGATCCAGCTTAAGCCTGCCATAGAGACGCTCACTAAGATCTTTTCGTACTTCCCAGTCTTTGCTAAACTGCCGAAGTTGATCTGCAAGCCATATGGCATCATTGTAAAGATACCTATGAAAGAGGGTCAGTTTGTGCAAATTTGTCATTTGCAAATATTACTCACAAATTGCCATTCTCGTCATCGTTGTAGTATGTGGGTGATATCGCCCTATACATGGCGAGAATAAGGATCGCAACAGTAAACAAACCTGGGGCGGCTGGAGTGATAGGCGACTCGGCGTTCCTAGAAATTGTTAATCAATCGATACTTCCCAGCCACAATCAAAACGTACTCTGGCTGCGTCAATCTCGCAGCGTCTTCATATATTGAAGTCATGGTCAGAAATACTTGCTGTGGCATAGACGAAGTGTAGTATCTTTCTTTGATAATCATTTCTCGCACTTCACCCGTCAGGGAATCGCTCGTGGGTGGCGTTGGTTCAGGAAGCGACTCAGGCTCGGTAGCATCCTCCTCACCCCACCCCCAAGCATCCGCTCCGTCATCTTCTTCGTCTTCCAAGGGAGTCGGAACTGCTGAAGGTGTTGTCTCTGAGACTTCGCGCTCTTCATCTATCGAGCTCCGGTGTCTCCTTATTGGTGGAGGTGAGGTAGATTTTGTCGAGGGTTGTGGGGAGTCATTTCCACTATCCCAGGCAGCGTCCCAGTTATCCTCATTAACAACATTGCCTTTGGCTGGGATGTGCATGCCTTCATCACGTTGTACCATACGTCTCTCAATTCGATCTGCGGGTCGTGGATAACCAATGCCTGAAACATATTGATTAATCAAAATTCTCCACTCTTCGAACATAAGGTGACTTACCTAGAGAAAGTTGATTCCGCGTCCAATCTAATGCATTCGCCTTTCTCTTGTCTAGCCAGTTTTTGGCCGCTGTTGAGACCCATTCATTGAGGGTCCATGCTCCAGGCCATGAAAGTTCCTCCAGATGTCTGACAAAGTCTGATACTTGCAACAATGCTCTCTGGTATTCCATCAAATCGTCTAAAGAGGTTGGGACCGCGGAGTCAAGCCATAGCTCTTTGATCCTCTCACAGAGGGGTGGCATCATGGCATCTGAGAGATGTTTAATGAAATCTTCCGGTAGTCTTTCGCAGAGAAAGCCAATAATGCCTTCCATGTCGTCGAATAGAGACTTGACGGTTAGATCCGCGTCCTCTCGGCCACCGGTGATGGTGTTCTATGACAGTCAGTACTATTTTCAAATTGGCTATGTAAATGGGCTAACCTTTTCAATGACAATTCCGGGAAGCCTTCCAACACGAAGAAAGGTTCGTGGCCCAATGATGAACTCATCTAATTCCTCCCAAAGTTTCGATGCAGTTTTTTCTATCTCTTGGTAGGCTTTTAATGCGTGCACAACCTGCTCTAGAGTCATGATTTCGGCTGAAGCTTATTAGCTTGTGGTTCCCAAAACTTCCGAGCGCAATGTCGACTACTTACAGGGCAGGACTTTGTTGATAGTCAAAGTTCGGTTCTTCGTATCAAAACGAACGAGGTAGTTAAACACGCCCCGTAATTGTTCATGTAAGAATTCCGATATTTCACTGTATCTCGCATCGAGAACCCTTTTCGCTCGGGCCGTGTTGTCGGGAGCATGAAAAAGAGAAGCCGTGTATTCTGGGATTCCATCAGTAAAACATCTTCCAATTCCAGAATAGACCACGACGTACTTGTACATGCAGACAATGCTTCAAGTAGGTTTCTCTCCTTGGCCAGCGATTCAATATTGTCCAATTTATCATTCATATCCTGCAAGTACTGCAGTGACCGACCGATATGCTCGGAAAAGGCCACCTCATTTTCCAGGAATGCCACGAACTTTTCCTGCTCCTCGAGAGCCTCCAGACGTTCCTCATCTGCCTCCGCCTCACGGACTATGCTGCCCGCCAGGCGGCGCGAGGATTCAATATCATGTTGGATCGTCTCGGCGTGTGAAATCCAGGTATCGACGTCCGTGGCACTATTCTGACTGATCTGGCGTATCTCCGTCTGGGGGAAGCGTTAGTCCAATGCTTCATTGGCATAGTTCGAGTGTAATGTGCTAACCTCTAGTGCTCTTTGAGCTTCTTCTAGAGCTTGCAGGGCACCTGGCAGCACCGAGCCTTGCACATAAGCTGCAGAGATCTCTTCTTCGTAGGGGAACTGCCTGTTGGCCGCGAATTGTATCAACGAGTCCGCCACACGAGCCTCAATGCTAGGAGTTGCCATGTTGAGAGGCAAGATTCAAGAACAAGCTGTCCTTTGGGCACCTTTGGGGCGGGTTAAGAAGGGTGGTGGTGTATGGGTCCCAGGTGCATCCTTGGGAAGAAGAATGCAGGTAAAGCTTGAATGGGAGGAAGGAAGGAAAGGCTCAACCCAATATCAAATGGCAGGAGCTGCCCAGCGCAACCTTGGTGGTCTTTCCAATGAGGTGGAAACGGAGCTCGGGTTTTGCTGGTCGATCGGCCGGTCCGATCCGACACCGAAGCCGCTTTGAGCGGCGGAGAGTCAGATCGCGGGGTTGATGTTTGGTGGTGGATGTTTTTCGTGTTGGAAGAGACCCCTTGAGGCACCGCGTTCAACTGGCACAGAAATCTTCTCTATTTTCCTCCTTCTCTCCTCTCTTGAAGTCGGCTGGATATTGACTTGTCCTCCGAGGTCAGTGCTCACCCATAACCGCACCCTTATTGTGGATAGCTTCATTTCACTGGCATCGACCTCGTTATTCATGCCACTTTATTGGCAGTGCAGGGTAATGCAACACAATGTTCATAGGGCTGACTTGCATATAGTGTCGCCTTGAGTCATCCTGCATTGCACCAGGGTCTCAGCTACCTTGTTTTCCAACTCGAGGTACGTACAGTACAATTCTTTTATATATGCCTTGCCACGTACAGCCCTAGATCACTGGCTTCCCCAAATCTTCCAAGCCGACCTTGTACTTTCCTAGACCTATCTGCTCATTGTATTTGGCTCTGCGCTGGCAATCCTCAGTGCCCAAATCATGGCTACACCGTCTTCCTCCTCCTCATCTCGCCGTATCTTCTTACCAGCAATTATCACAACTATCTTCGCAACTATCTTGTATCAAGTGGTCAACAACCAAGGGTATGCCGGTGGATTATTATTTTATGTATCTTGGTCTTGAAAATTCTAGCACCTGCTGGTCATAACATGAACCTGCTCATACAAGAAACCCAGAAATTCACCATGTTTCAAACGGGCCTTCATTATTTATGGGTTTTCAAGTCCCAAGGGTATCCTACTGATGAGTTCTCAGGTTCAGCTCTTTTACAAGGTCGGAAAACTCTCTTCGCAAAAGCATTGCCACAGTATTCACGATGCCGAGTCAAAAAAGGAAAACGAGTTTCCGGACAATCCAGCAATTCAAAACCGATTATGCTCCCGTATCCATCACTCAGTATGTATCTGAACGGACTGGAATGCATGTTGTTGTGGCCGACCAAAAAGGACCAAAAGTAAACGGCTTCTTTACTCTGGCAACGGAAATCTTTGATGACTCTGGATCGCCCCACACCTTAGAGCACTTGGTATTTATGGGATCCCGAAATTATCAGTACAAAGGTCTCTTGGATAAGCTTGCTTCACGAGCATACTCAAATACCAATGCTTGGACCGCCACTGACCACACGGCTTATACATTGGAAACCGCCGGATGGGAAGGATTCGCCCAAATTCTACCCGTTTACCTTGAGCATGTCATCTTGCCCACTTTGACTGATGAAGGTTGTTATACCGAAGTCCATCACATTGATGGAGAAGGAAATGATGCAGGCGTTGTCTATTCAGAAATGCAAGGCGTGCAAAATACAGGTGGTGAGATAATGGATATCCGCGCCAGGCGTCTTTTGTACCCCGAAAATGTCGGCTTCCGGTATGAGACTGGTGGACTGATGCCCAACCTAAGAGTCTTGACAGCAGACCGCATTAGAGCTTTCCACAAAGAAATGTACCAGCCCAAAAATCTATGCCTTGTTCTTGTTGGAGAGATAGATCAGGATGAGCTTCTCCGAATTTTAGATGAATTCGAGGACAGCATCATCGATGATATTCCTTCGCCAGATGCCCCATTCAAACGGTACGTTGCGAACTCTTGATAAGTACCACTTCGGGGTATCTTGCTAATTCTTTCAGACCTTGGGTCGATTCCCCGCAACCACCTCCACTGAAGGAAACCATCGTAGAAACCGTGCAATTTCCCGAAGAAGACGAAACTATGGGTGAAATATCCATCGGAATGTTTGGCCCGGATTGCAACTTGCCCGTCGAAACCGCAGCTCTGACTGTTCTCCTCACCTACCTAGCTGGATCTTCTGTCTCCATCTTGGAAAATATCATGGTGGAAAAGGAGGAGCTTGCAAGTGCAATCTACCAACAGTGGGACGCGAGACCAAATTCAGTCATTTGGCTTCAGCCTTCTGGTGTCGCAACCGAGAAGCTGGCTCACGTCGAAAAGCGCCTCTTTGAAATTCTAAGAGATGTTACAGCAAACCCCCTCGACATGAAATATATGCTGGACTGTATCAGACGAGAACGAAGACGCGTGAAATTTCAAGCAGAGAGCTCTACCAGCTTCTACGCAGATGGCATCATCAACGACTTCCTTTTCGGAAAACGCGACGGTTCCACTCTGAAAGACATTTCCACTCTCGCAGAGTTCGATGTCTTGGAAGCTTGGACCGACCAGCAATGGAGAAAATTCTTGGGGAAGTGGATAACTAATGCTCCCCATATCTCTCTCCTCGGCACGCCATCCAAGGAGATGGCAGAAAAGATCAAGGCATCCGAAGAAGAGCGACTTGCCAAACGACGTAAGGAACTTGGACCAGAAGGCCTTGCCAAACTTGCAGAAAAGCTGAAGGCTGCTGTTGCAAAAAATGATGTTGAAATTCCTGCGTCTGTTTTGCAGCAATGGCCAGTCCCAGGTGTTGATTCAATACACTTTATCGAATCAACCACGGCAAGGTCTGGTCTTTCCAAAAGGCTTGGTACCCCATCAAACAGCATCCAGACCATCATTGACAAAACCTCCGAGCACATTCCACTCTTCGTCCAGTTCGAGCATGTCCCTAGCAATTTTGTGCACATCACGGTTCTTCTGGGTACTTCTCAAGTCGCAACCGAGCACCGCCCACTGTTGCCCTTATTCATGGACAACTTCTTCAACACACCAATCACCAAAGACGGGGGAAAAATTGAGTTTGAAAAGGTTGTCACAGAGCTTGAACAGGACACTGTTAGTTATTCCATCAATGGCGGAGGCCGTGTTGGCTATTCTGAAGGTCTCGTTATCCAATTTGTAGTTGAGCCCGACAAATACGCAACTGCAATTGAATGGATCCGGACCATGATGTTTGATAGTATCTTTGACGAGACCAGACTCAAGGCAGGAATTTCCAAGATTCTCGCTGAGGTGCCGGAATCCAAACGAAGCGGCAATAGTATGATGAGTAAGTTGATTGTGGACGTTTATTTCCCGTAAGGATTGTGCTAACCTATTTTAGATGCTGTTGACTCAATGATACATATGGATAAAGATTCAAATATCAAGGCTCGTGGAACTCTTGTCAAGGCAGTCTATATGAAGAGACTCAAGAGTCTGCTCGCAAAGGAACCTGAGGTGGTACTTGGTTGGCTTGAGACTCTCCGAAAATCTCTCTTCACATTCGAGAACGTCCGAACGCTTGTCATTGCAAACATCGAGAAACTCCCCCACCCCGTCGATGCATGGAAACCTCTTATCGCTGGACTGGATGCAACAAAGCCACTTCTCCCACTCGTAAAACTTGACCAACGTCTCAGCAGCGATGGCCAAAATCCCGGTAACTATGGTGTAGCTATTGTACCCATGCCAACAATCGACTCTTCATTCCTCCTCTCCACCGCAAAAGGACCAAATTCATACTTGAGCCCAGATCTACCAGCTCTACAGGTCGCAACATCATTCCTAGATGCTGTTGAAGGACCCATGTGGACAGCAGTCCGGGGAACAGGTCTAGCATACGGCGCATACTTCCGTCGCGATCCAGACGGAGGACACGTCTCCTTCAACGTCTACCGATCCCCAGACGCCTTACGTGCTTTCAGCGCCGCCAAGGCAGTCCTCGAATCGTACATTGACGGAACTGCGAAATTTGAACAATACGCACTCGAAGGAGCGGTTAGTCAAATCGTTACTGGGCTTGCGGATGAACAGTCTACTATGGCTGCTGCAGGTCAATTCCATTTTGTGGATAGTGTTGTGAGAGAAGTGGATGATGAGTACAATACTCGAACATTACAGTTGGTTAGAGCTGTTACGGTGGACGAGATTAAGGCTGTGATGAGGGATGTTTTGTTGCCTATTTTTACGCCGGGGAAGGCGAATTTGGTGGTTACTGCTGCGCCGATTATGGAGGAGGTATGTTCCTATTTCATATCGCTTCGTGTTGAGCTTTGAAGATGTGGATTTGCTGACTGTTGATTTAGGCACTTGTTAAGGGCTTCACGGAATTAGGTTTTAAGACTCAGACACAGCCACTTTCTAGCTTCCAGGAGAATTACGGACTTGAAGCTGGAGAGGATGAGGGTGATGATGAGAGCGAAGAGGAGGAGGGGAGTGATGAGGAAATGGGAGAGGGTAGCGGTGATGAGGAATGATTTCTTTTCCTAGTGAACTACGAAGCTCTAAGGCAATGAAACAAATTACCTGTGAGTGACTAGTCAGAGATGGTTCATAGGGACTCAAAGAGGTATGTGAGAGAGTTCAGGTGCGTAAACATGGCTATTTATTCATAATATGAAGATTAAGAGTCTATTGTTAGAAAGTCATGAACGACCTGCTATGCAAGTCTGTTCCGAACATATGTCAACTCTCCGAAGACAACAGCCGCTATAAATCTCGTTGTCGGCGACCTATAAACGTACTTTGCTACTGAAACTCCTAGATATGCTCGATGTAGACCTAATTCCAATCACAACTACCACAAAAACAGCGGGACTCTTTGACACGAAAAGGCGCGCCAGTGAAACGCAAAACTCGTTTCCTGGCTGGGAGCCTGGCAGAGCAGGAAATTGGACTTCAATTAGTCGTCTCCTGTATGAGGCTTTTCCCGGATAGTGTGCCTCAAACTTCGCCCGACAGTCGAGTGCAATCAATCCAGCCTTACTTAGACGGACGTTAATCCCAAAATCCCAGAGTTTTGTTCCAAACAGTTGACCCCTTCAATCTTACAACTACAATCAACAGTCTCCTTACAATGCCGACACCGCTAACAAGTCAATTCTCCCTCTCCCTGGAATTGAGCCGCGTTCTCCCTGCACTCGGAATCGCCTCTATAGCCGCGGGTGACGCTCTCATGAAGCTCGCCCGTGATCTCAGCGCATCAGGGTCAGATATTATGATTGAAGAGGATCTGGCCGCTGTCTTCCGCTAAAACCGCATCGATCCAGTATTTGAGAACCAATTCCGCAAAGATGTTATTACTATAACAAAGTTATCTTCCTTAGAGAAGATGCTGCCAGTTTCGCTATTGAGCGGTCCAGGGCCGACGGTCATAAGAGCGCTCAAAGATCCAGCATATATACCGCTTATAGTACAACTTTCGTTGCTCTATATATTATATAATATCGAGCCTTTAGCCGATGCTTTGTTAGAGGCATTGAGGTTACGAGCTATGGCGTCAGGAATTAATGAAGGGGCTAAGCCAGTATATTACAAGTAGCAGTTCTCTCTAGGGAACACTGTAAGCATATGCTAACTAGACTGCTGGTTTCAACTGAGAACCGTTAATATAACAGGTTCAAGTAGAACTCCATATGCCTTATTAGATGCCGGATACTAGAGATGGTGTGATAGTCCCAGTTACATACGTCACTTACGTAACTAGGTTAGCCCGAGGCTTTGCCGAGGCTTTACTTAATATATATAAATAAAGCTAGAGTGCCTACACTCTTCGCTTTTCTCTTTAGTTTAGTTTTCCTTAATATTAGGTACTATTCTATAAGTACTCTCTTTATATATTTATAGAAGGCTATTATACTAAAACTAAACTCTCTCTCTTTACTTAGAAAGGCTTTTACTAATATCCTAATAATAATATATATATTTACTTATATTAAATCTATTAAATTCACTATCTTCCTCTATAAAGCCTAACCTATTTATATCGAGTAGTAAGGTCCGACGTTCTTCTATTAGCTATATTAAGTCCTTTAAAAGTAACCTATTAACCTAAGAACTATTCTACTCTACTTTAGAGTTAGTAGAGCTAATCCCTCTTCCCTCTTCTATTAACGTCGTATCCTAATCTAGCTTAAGAACTCGACTCGAAAAAACATATATACTAGCTATTACTATACCACCACTACCTCCTCCTACTAAGGCAACTACTAGTTCCTTATAGTATAAGATCTCTAAATCACCTCTACCTAACTCTACCTTATAATAAATCCTTAAAGTAATAACCTCGTTAATAAGTAAAGTTCACAAACTTAAAGTAAATACTTTAAATATAGCTAGTACTTCCTATTAATATACCTCTATTTAGCTACAAACTCTTAATATAACTCGTTCCTCTTCCGCAGTTCTATTATCTAAGAAGATAAGTAGAATAGCTAATCCTTACTAATTTACTATAAAAGACAAATTCACCTATATAACCTAGGAAACTAAAATCATAGTAAAGTTATCTATTAATACTAACTACTTTAAGTTTAAGAAAGCAAGAATAAATTTGATTTTCTACTATACTTCTAGAAGAGCTTAAAACTATATTTACTTTACTGCTAACTAGCGAGGGTTTTAAGACAGGGTTAAATCCGGTTCAACCCCGACTCGAGGTGATTTAGACCGATTCCAGAAGCGTGTTCGAGCTAGTTTATAAACTAGATTAAAGTAGTTTAAAATGATTTAAGAACTAGGTTAAATATGCTTTAAAACCGACTTAAGATAATTCATAGCAGTAAAACCCGACTCGTTTCAGCGAGTTAAACTCGTTTCAGCGAGTCGAACCAGGTTATGAACCGGGTCAAGTGAGTTAAGTTAGTGTCGGACCCGCCTTAAACTAGTTTAACTTAATTCTAGACCCGCCTTAAACTAGTAGTAACTTAGTATTAGAGTAGCCTTAAATTAGTACTAAAAAAATCACTAGCAAATATAAAAAAAGACTAGAATCAGATCAGGCGTATATTACGTAGCTACACTACTCTTATACAACATGCCCTGGTTCGTCGAATGCCCGAGTCCTGCTTCCACAAATTCCACCAATTCCACCGATTCCACCGATTATTCCACTGAATGTTCTACTGAATGTTCCACCGATTGTTCCACCGACCCAAATGACGTTATCCATGTATGTATGCCACGCTGTGATTGGTCGGATCGGTCGGTCGGTCGGTCGGTCGGTCAGAAACTATAAGGCCCGCACGTCAGTTTAGAAAGTAAGGGTAGAAACAGTACGTACCGTAAAAGCGACAGCGACAGCGACAGCGACAGCGACAGCGATGACGTAGATGACAAATCCGATGCTTTAGATTCGCTAGGTCACCAATTTAGGGCTTCTTATTCGCCTGTACTGGCCGATGTTGTTCGACGACGTGGAATTGACCGGGGTAGCGAATGCGACGAATACGACCTGGATTACGATGCCGATAAGCAACCCGATGCCGATGCCGAGTAAAGAATGCGATGCGATAGCGATATTAATAGATAGTTATCGTCGTCGTCGTCGTCGTCGTCGTCGAAGTGAAGTGTCGAAGTTGAAGATGTCGAAGTCGAAGTCGTCGAAGTCGAAGGTGGGGGTGGCCCGTGTGCTAGGTCTTGGCGGCTACGTAGCTAGTTATACGTAGTACACCGTGTTCAGCAAGAGCGACCCTGGTACAAAAGCCACGCCCTACCATATGACCTACTTTAGTTACGTGACTTCTATTTTTTATAGGCTAGTAGCCCTATTTATAAGGATTATTAATATATAATTACTAATTAAAGTTAATATATAAAAAGCCGCTTAAATCGTCTTTAAAAAAAAAACACTCTCTCTAGACTTTTTATTTTTTCTTCTAAGTACTTTATTTTTAATATATTTTTTAAACTAAGTTAAGAGCTAGATTATAAGTTAGTTTCTAATTTTAAATCGTTTTATAAATCGGTTTCTTACTTTAAATCGTTTTATAAATCGGCTTAAATTACTTTGAATCGTTTTATAAATCAGCTTAAATTCCCTTAAATCGTTTTATAAATCGGTTTCTTACCTTAAATCGTTTTATAAATCAGCTTAAATTACTTTAAATCGTTTTATAAAACGTATTAGAGCTACTTTAAGAAATAACTCATATCTTAAACCGGTATTAAACCGGTATTAAGTCTAAGTTAATACTAGCTTAAAACCCTAGTAGAGGGCATATAAGTACCTAAGATATAAGTTTAATACTATTAACTAGTTTAGTAGCTATAAAGAGATATTAACTTACCTCTAAAACATCGCTGTTAGCCCTTACTTATACTAAGAAGCTCGTATCTAATACTAAGACCTTATTATATTAAAGATAGAAACTTTCTATAACTTCTATACTAAGTTCTAACAACTTATAGATAAAGCCGAAGTTCTTCTATAAGACTAGGTAGAAGACTTATAGAATAAGTTAACTCTTATACTACGCTAATCTCTTATTATTACTAAGTTCTAAGCTAAGAGAGATATAAACTCCTTTTATAATCTTATAAGTAGTATTAATAATAACCTTTAAAATCTCGCTTCTTAAAGAGTATAAGTAACGAACTTTCCTCCTACTTCGAACCTATATACGCCTACTCCTACGCCTACTAGCCCTTCTTCCTCTATAGCCTCTTTTATCTCTCTTAGACGTCTTAACGCCTCTACTATAAATAACTGCTTAACTCTAAGACTATTAGATAAGTGCTTTAACTATAGTAAGCCTAGTTATTATATTAAGAATTATCTAAAGCTAAGAATATATAGAATTAACTTTAAAGAGCTTAAAAGAAAAGACACTAGCTTAGAGTTAGGAAACGAAGAAGCTTAAAAGAAGACTCCTTCTTAGGTAAATATAGGATTAATCTCTCTAAGATTAATCTATAGTTATTAATTAGTAGAAAAGCGTTTACTTTACCTAGTATAATAACTATTAATAGATTTAGTATATAAACTACTATTCTTAATAACCTTAGAGTAAATACCTTTTCTTTTATAAATACCTAACTTAGTTATAACTTTATAAAGTTCTATAGTTTAAAGACTAGAAGACTTCCTACTCCTATTAAGATTCGTAGATATAATAGAGAAATCGAGAGTAAAGCTATATACTATCTCCTTTTAAATTATATCTTAAATAGCTAAAAATTCTTTAATATACTATTTATCCTCTTAGACTTAGGTTTATATAATATCATCCTTAGTTAGAGGTTCTTTAAGTACTTTTATATTAATATTAATATAACTTATTAGAAACTACTCTAGCCTAATAACCTTAAGCCTTACTTCTCTACTTAATAGCTAACTCCTCTCTCTTAAGACGCTATATAACTAAAAGACTTTATACTCTCTTATTAGGATAAAGCTAATACTTACGACTAAGCTATAGAAATAGACGAATAGTACTAATAAAGTAGAAGGCTCTTAAAGCCTATAGATTACCTTAAAATTAATACTATAACCCTGGCTAGTTATACCTTAACTATACGTAGTAGAGGAGGCTATAAGTCTTTAATATAAGTAAAATACTAGGTTATAAAGAAAAAACTTAAAAACGTTATAAAGAAGGTACTTGCTCTAGTATACTATTAGAAACCCTTTATCTTAAAGAAGTTAGACTCTATTATTAACATTTTAGCTATTTTAGCTATAGGAATATATTATTACTTACTCTAAGAGAATAGTAAGATATTTACTATAAGTATATACGAAATTAATACTATTATAGCTAATCGAGAACTAGATATAGCCTCTAATATCGCTCTTCTTAATAAGTACTAGAACTTTAAAGAAGTATTTTCTATAACGGTATGCCGTTCTATATAGCCGATATTATATAATATATGCCGTATATATTAGCTTTCAGTAGTTGTTATTTTGTATTATCTAATTTAGGAAGGTTACGTCTGTCTAGACTTTTAGACGTACTTTGTAGAGTTTAAGCTTTTATATTAGCCGACGTATATTATTGTTTAGTTTTATACCTCTTTTATATTATCTAAAACCTCTTATATATAGTAGCCTACTCCTAGAGTTAGAAAAGGCTAGTTATTATTTTCTTTTATATTAGTACCTAGTATCTATATACGTTATTCTACTATATATACTTCTATATACCTCTACTATAGTTATATATATTTTATACTATTATATAAAA
The DNA here is from genome assembly GCA_001414345.1 of Hymenoscyphus infarciens. Classification (NCBI taxonomy): domain Eukaryota; kingdom Fungi; phylum Ascomycota; class Leotiomycetes; order Helotiales; family Helotiaceae; genus Hymenoscyphus; species Hymenoscyphus infarciens. Next base: position 326,025 of record LLCB01000014.1, read on the forward strand.
ACAATAACTATTCTTTATTAGTAATAGCCTTAATAATATCTCCTTTAAGCTTATCGCTACTCTTTATTTAGAAGTCGATTTACTCTTAATTTAGAATATTATAATAGTATTCTTAAATAGCTAGGTAATTAGAGACTACCTAGATAGCTAGTAATACTAGGGTTTAGTATTTATATAGATAGCTAGTAAAAATCGTATTTTAGTATATATTAAGAGATTAGAATACGCTAAGTATTCCTAAGAGTCCTAATAACCTTAGATTTAGTGAATAAGTCGACTTATAATAGTTATCTAGAAGGCTTCTAAATCTAATCTTACCCCCCCCTCCTCTAGTTCTACTACGAGGTGTTAAGCGATAACTCTCTTCTAAGGCTACTACTACTCCTCTTTTTGAAAGACTCTCTAAACTCTCTCTGAACTGAAACTATATAGTAAATATAAAAGGTCTTAAAAAGACTTTTTAAATATAGATAATATATAGATAAGATAGTAGTATAAAGGATAAAACGATCGGTTAGCTAAGAGATAGAAGACAAAATTATAAGCGAACTTCGAAGTTAATAACTAAAATCCACCTCTAAACCCTCTCTAATCCGACTCTTCTTCGCCTTTAGACCTCTTTTACTTAAGAGACACTACTACCTCTAATACCTTTCTACTACTTCCCTTAAATCGGATATAAATCGGTTAAAATACGCTTTCTATTAGAATAAAACTTAGAAGCGAGCTCTTAGCTAAGTTATTACTATCTTTATTAATCTCGACTAAACATTATCTAACTCTACTCTAAACTTCTCTTAAAAATACCTCTACTAGTAAATAACTAAAAAGAATACGAATTACTTAGTTATAGACTAAGTCCTAGCTACTAGTATAAAGGTTAAAAGAGATAGAAGTTAAAAGAGATAGAAGTAGAATTAAGAAGAAGATTATACTAAAGAAACTTTTACTAACTTTAAAAGGTTACTTTTTAAGTATAGCTATACTTAGAGAGATACTAGAATTAGAAAGGTTCTTTTATATATAGAATAAGATTATATCTTAGCTCTAAAACCTGTCTACTACTCTTAAGAGACGCTAGAATTATAACTTTACTAAAATAGTAAACGATCTTTTAGCTATAGATAAGAAGAGATACTTAAGCACTAAATATTTAGAAACAACTATACCTATTAATATTAGTACTTTAGTTTAAAAACACCTCTCTCTTGTCCTATTTAGCTCTAAACTCTCTATAATCTAATAGCGACTCTTTCTTTGAAATCAGAAGATAAATAAGTCCTTAAATACCTTAAAGAGAATAAGACAGCCTACGGGCCTAAGTAATATAGTTTTATATAACTAGATCTAGATCTCTGAACTTAGATACTACTATATCTATAACTATCTCTTTTATTATCTTAAACTTCGAATAGTAATTTTAACTTCGATAACTTAGCTATAACTTCGCCTTTAGCTAGCTAAAACCTCTCTAACTCTAATAAAGAGTCTTTCTTACTTTCTTTTTACTTATAGTAGACTAGAAGTTCTTTTTTTATTTAAACTTTTTAAATTAGATATAAATTAGTATACTCTTAAAAGGATAGTAACCTCTTAGCTAAGTTATTACTATCTATAATATTATTAACTTTTTTGTTCTAACTTTACTCTAAGTCCTCGCTAACTTTAGTTTAGATAAACTTATACTCTTTTATTATTTTGAATTCTTTGAATTAGATATAAATCGGTATACTCTTAAAGTGAACTCTTAGCTAAGATATTACTATTACCTATAACGTTATCTCTTGATATTTGCCTCTAACTCTACTTTAAATTTTTTCTAATTTTACTTTAGACTTTTTCTCTACTACTTCTAAAGTAGAATCGGAATTAGAAAACGATTTCAAATAAGTCTTTAAGTACTCTAATTTAGACCTAAATTACTAAAGGGAACGAGGTAGCCTATAAGCCTAAGTAATATAGTTCCTATAATAGTACTAATAAATATTATACCTAAAACTATATCTCTTTTTAAACTTTAGTATTAAGTTTATTTATCTAGCTAAAACTACTCTTTTTTATTATCTCTAGTTACTTAGATAATATAATAATATTCGATAATAACGTATTTAACTAGCTAAAACTATCTCTTCTCTTATTATCTTAAACTTTAGATAGTAAAACTCTTTAATATTTAGTAATAAACTCTTTTAACTAGCTAAACCTCTACTCCTTATTATTCTAAACGTTAGATAATAATTTCAACTTTGATAACTTTAGTAATAACTCTTTTATTTTAACTAGCTAAAACTCTCTCTTTTATTATTCTTAGATACTTAGATAATTTAATAAACTTTAGTATTAAGTTTATTTAACTAGCTAAAACTTCTCTTTTTATTATCTTAAACTTTAGATAGTTAAACTTTAATAACTTTAGTAATAACTCTTTTAACTAGCTAAAACTACTCTTTTTATTATCTTAAACTTTAGATAGTAAAACAACTTCGGTATTAACTTTACCTTTAACTAGCTGAAACTCCTTCTTTTATTATCTTAAACTTTAGATAGTATTTTTAATATTCGGTATTAACTCTATTAACTAGCTAAAACCACCTCTTTTATTATCTTTAGATACTTAGATAAGAATTTTAACTTTAATAACTTAGCTATAACTTTGCTTTTAACTAGCTAAAACTACTCCTTTTATTATCTTAAACTTTAGATAGTAATTTTAAATTTAATATTAAGTCTTTTAACTAGCTAAAACCCTACTAACTCTGGTATAGAGTCTTATAGTCTTTATATTCTTTCTTACTTTTATTACTTTCTTTTACTTCTAGCTAGGCTAGAGGTTCTTTTTTTATTTAAATTCTTAAAATCGAATACGAATTAGTACGCTCTTAAAAGAATAGTAACCTCTTAGCTAAGTTATTACTATCTATAATATTATAGACTTTTCGTTTCTAATTTCACGTTTTTAAATTCGAATTAGATACGAATCGGTACGCTCTCGAAGTGAGCTCTTAACTAAGTTATTACTATTACTCTTAACGCTGCCTCTTAATCGAACGACCTCTAACTCTACTCTAAATTCGCCTTCGACTATTCTAAACTTTTTCTTTCCTACTTTCTTTTACTTCTAGCTAGTTTAGAAGTTCTTTTTTTATTTGAATTCTAATTAGATGTAAATTAATACACTCTTAAAGTAAGCTCTTAACTAAGTTATTACTACCTCTTAACTAAACAACCTCTAACTTTACTCTAAATTCGCCTCTATCTCTACTTTAAACTTTTCTAATTTTACTTTAAACTTTTTCTAATCTACTAGATAGATTAGACTATACTCTTTTAATAGACGTAAATACTTATTTTAATATTAAAGGATTAAAAACGAAGTCTTTTTTATAAGTATCTACGAATTAGATTAGTTATAATTTAAAACCGATATCTTAATATCTCGCTTCGCTTATAACAAATCTTAATAAAAAAACAAAGCATCTTTGAACCTAGGTTAGCTACGATTTAGACCCTAACCGACTTATAATAATATAATAATATAACACTTACGCTATCCTAATTTAGCCTTAAACGATAAGAGATAGAAGACTCGAGATAAGTCTTTTTTAAGAGAGAGAGATATAATAGTATACTATCTTATATAACTAATATTATATAATATATACTATATATATTAGCTTTTAGTAGTTATTGTTTTATATTATCTAATTTAGGAAGGTTACGTCTATCTAGACTTTTAGATATACTTTATAGAGTTCGAGCTTTTTTATTAGCCGACGTATATCGTTGTTTAGTTTTATACCCCTTTTATATTATCTGAAACCTCTTATATATAGCAGCCTACTCCTAGAGTTAGAAAAGGCTAGTTATTGTTTTCTTCCGTATTAGTACCTAGTATCTATATACGTTATTCTACTATACGTACTCCTATATACCTCTACTATAGTTATATATATTTCGTACTATTACATTTTCTAAGGCTACCTTAGACACTCTCCTACCTTACTAATACTATAACTATAAGATTAATCTTAAAGGTCTAAACACTCTTAGATATTCCCCTCTATATAAGATATCTATAGAAGAGTTATTAGCTATAAAGGAATATATCTTAAAGAATCTTTATAAAGGGTTTATTAAATATAGCTAGTCCTCTTTTACTACTTCTATTCTATTTATAAAGAAAGTAGATAGAAGGCTACGTTTCTATATTAACTTCTAAAAACTTAATAATCTTACTTAAAAAGACTACTATCTATTACCTCTAATTAATAAAACGCTTATATATATTAGTTAAGCTTATATTTTTACTAAGCTAGATATCTAACAAGCCTTCTACTATATATAAATAGATCTAGACGCTAAGGAATTAACTACTTTTTATACCTACTATAGAATATATAAGTATAAGGTCCTACTATTTAGTCTAATAAATAGCCTATCTACCTATTAGTGCTATATAAACGACGTCTTATTTAACTATCTAAATAACTTCTACTCTACCTACTTAGATAATATCCTTATTTACTTATTAAATGTTCTTAAATATAAAGAGTATATATAAAAAGTCCTTTAATATCTTAAGAATACTAGGTTATAGGTCGATATTAAGAAGTATAAGTTTAACGTTAAGAAGATAAAATACCTTAGGTTTATTATTAGTACTAATAGTATTAAAGTAGACTCTGAAAAGGTCTTAGTAGTATAGAAATAGTAAGCTCTAGAGATAGTAAAAGGCGTTTAAAGCTTCCTTAGTTTCTATAACTTCTATTAAAGGTTTATCTAGAACTATAACATAATTACAAAGCCCTTAGTATATCTAATATAGAATAACGTACCTTTTAATTTTAATAAGGAGTACTAGGAAGTGTTTAAAGACTTAAAGGTAGCACTTACCTCTATACTAATCCTCTACTACTACTCTTCTAATCTCTCTACTATAATTAAGATAGACGCTTTAGACGGAATTATTACTAGAGTATTATAATAATAATAAGCTAATAGAGAATAGTACTTTGTAGCCTACTTTAGTAAGACTATATCTCTAGCTAAGTATAACTATGAAATATATAATAAAGAGCTACTTACTATTATATACTTACTTATAAAATAGAGACTAGAACTATAAAGTACTTATTTAAAAATCTACATTTATACTAATTATAAGGCGCTTAAGTACTTTATAACTACTAAGTAACTTACTACCTATTAAGCGAGGTAGGCTAAAGCCTTAGCCGAGTACTATTTTATTATTATATTCTATTTAAGGTGTAAGAATAATAAGATAGATGCTTTAACTTATAAAGTAAATAAGATACGCTTATAGAAGGAACTTAAAGAGTAGTACTAGACTTATATACTTCTAATAAAGGAATAAGTTAATATAGAAGTATTTAAAGACCTAAGAGTTGAAATAAGCTTAATTATACTAGCTCTAGTTAATAATAACTACTTCTAAGAATCATTTATACTTTTAGAACGAATCTACTAAGTAAATAAGGATGCTATAACACTTTAAGCTATATAAGTATAAGCTAAAACTAATACTAATTCCCTATATACTCTAGAGGAAGGCCTTTTACTTTACTAAAACTACTTAGTAGTACTAGACGTAGATATGCTAAGAATAGACCTCATTCGTAAGGCTTATAATTAGATACTTTTAGCTTACCTAAAGAGAGATAAGACCTACTAGATTCTATATTTAAGATATATCTAGTAAAATATAAAAGCTAATATTATAAGATATATACAAAACTATTATAATTATAGAAGAGTAGACGTTTCTTAAGATAAAATACTAGGCTATCTATACCTACTCTTAGTACTACTACGTATATAGTAATATATAGCTATAGATTTTAAGTCCTTTCTAGTTAATAAGCATAGTTACGATAATATATTTATAGTAATAGACTACTTATCTAAATAGTCTATTTTAATACTCTATTATAAGAACATTACTTCTAAATAGATAGTAAGGTTATATATTAAACATATTCTATAATACTATAGGATTCTAGAAAGTATAATATTAGATAAAGGCTCTTACTTTATTACCGCGTTCTAGAGAGAGTTTACTCGAATCCTAGGTGTTCGGCTTCGACTCTCGACTATAAACTACGCTTAAATAGATAGCTAGACTAAGATTATAAATCAATACCTCGATTAGCGCTTATAGCTGTATATTAATTATTATTATACTAATTAGTCTAAGATCCTTTTAATAATAGACTATATATAGTTAGTACTACTTTATAGTATTATTAGAATATCGCCTTTTAAGTTATAGAAAGGATATATACTAAGAACCTTATTTAACTAGTAAACACTAGAACTAGCTAATATAAAAGAACAGCTATTATAAGAAGAGGTTATAGTAGTTATAAAGATAATCTAGGAGGTTCTAGACGTTAGCTAAGTAAATATATTAAAAGCTTAATAGAAGAAGGAATAAGATATAAATAAATATAAATAAGACGTCGATTTTAGAGTAAGAGATATAGTCTTTATTATAACAAAGGACTAGGTAACTTAACGACTAAGCTAAAAGCTAGACTACTAGATAGCTAGCCTTTTTAAGATTCTTAAGGAAGTAGGTTCTGCTTTCTAATTATAACTACTAGCTTCTATCAAAGTTCACTCTATCTTCGCCTCTAAGAAGTTATATAAGGCTATAGATAATCCCTTACTAGAATAGGTAGTTATACTACCTCTACTAATTATTATAAATAAAGAAGAGGAATAGGAGGTTAAAGAAATACTAGCTAGTAAGAAGAGATAGCAGTCCCTCTATTACTGAATTAAGTAGAAAGGCTATAATAAAGACCTTAATTAGTATCTAGCTTAATAACTAATATATATACTGTAACTAGTAGAGAGGTTCTATTTAGAGAAGCTAAAAATAGCTAGTCCTCTAGAAGCTCTTTTACTATAGAAAACAGTATATAAGGCTAAGAGAGAGGATTATAGTAAGCTAGAGCTTAATACTCCTATATCAAAAGAGGACAAAGCCGCTTAGTTATAGAGGGCTCTTTTAAAGAGGGGGTAGTATAATAGTCCCAGTCATATACGTTACTTACGTAACTAGGTTAGCTCGAGGCTTTACTAAGGCTTCGCTTAATATATATAAATAAAGCTAGAGTGCCTACACTCTTCGCTTTTCTCTTTAGTTTAGTTTTCCTTAATATTAGATACTATTCTATAAGTACTCTCTTTGTATATTTGTAGAGGGCTGTCATAGATAGCGGGAATATAGCTCATCAGGTTCAACTTTAACAGTGCCTATTCTCTAAGCTTGCTTAGGTATGCTTGCCGAGGTGTAGAGACTATATAAGGACTCGATTATAAAGGTTAAGAGCTACTATATATTACGTTAGTATTATAAGCTTATTACGTCCTTAGTTTAATAGTACTTTACTTTATCTACCTATGTTACTATTTAGTTAAATAACTTATAGTATAGATCTACGTCAAAGATATAGAGACTAGTACCGTGGTGTTTAGTATTAGAGGGCTCTTAATCGTTATTGAAATGTTTAAACATCGTCTTTAGGTGCCCTTCTTAGTTATATATCTTCTTAACGCGTCTAATAAGGTCCTTCTCAAAGTGATATAATAGCACGCTATTCTAAATTATTAGCATTCGTAAAACTACTAATACTCCTAAGTACTACTAATACTACTAAGCTAAGATTATAAATAACTAATACTTATATAATTAAAGTACTAAAGGTATTAATATCTAATATTTATATATAGAAGGGATTAAGGTTTATATATTATATATTTAGCTTTTTAGCTCTTATTATTTAGTATTAGCTATATTAGACAGGGCTTAGTTATTATTATTATTAGAACTTAGTAGCTTCTAATCTCTTATATATAGACGTTTATATTTAGTATAGAAGAGAGATAGTTTTTCCTTTTCTTTTATATTAGAGCTTAGTAGTTATATATATTATTCTATCTTAAATATACTTCTATATACCTCTTTAGTAGTAGTATATATTTTAGTACTATTATATAAAAAGGAAAAAATCTTCTTTACTAGTAATAGCTTTAATAATATCTCTTTTAAGCTTATTATTACTTTTTATTTTAAATTTAATTTAGCCTAGATTTAGATTACTATAATATTATTCTTAAATAGCTAGTAATACTAGGGTTTAGTATCTATATAGATAGCTAGTAAAAATCGTATCTTATATATTAAGAGATTAGAAGATACTAAGTATTCTTAAGAATTCTAATAACTCTCTTAGTATAGAGACTACTATATATAATTTAGATAGTTAATATGTAATAGTTATCTAGAAAACTCCTAAATTAACCTCTTTATCTTCTCTCTTAATTAATATTTAATATATTAGAATTAGAAGCGATTCTAGATCTCTTCTAAGCTCTACTTCTAAGTATAAAGCCTTTTATTAGAGAAGAGAGTTAAGCACCTGCTAAAAGGTTCTAGACTTATATCTATATACCTAAGAATAGTAAAAAGTTATAAAATAATAAAGGTAAAGGTATAGCTCTTAGAAGCTAGAGAGACTAATAAGACTTTTTAAATATAGACGAGATATAAGGTATATAGGTTATAGAGGCTAAAGACTAAGAGAAAGAAGAGAGGATTCTATAGTAAGATAACTAAATCGTATACTTATATGCCCTCTACTAGAGTTTTGAGCTAGTATTAACTTAGACTTAATACCGGTTTAATACCGGTTTAAGATATTAGTTATTTCTTAAAGTAGCTCTAATACGTTTTATAAAACGATTTAAGGTAATTTAAGCCGATTTATAAAACGATTCAAAGTAAGAAACCGATTTATAAAACGATTTAAGGTAATTTGACCTGATTTATAAAACGATTTAAAATTATAAAACGATTTAAGGTAATTTAATACGATTTATAAAACGATTTAAAATTATAAACTAACTTATAATCTAGCTCTTAACTTAGTTTAAAATAGATGTCTAAAATAAAGTACTTAGAAGAAAAAATAAAAAGTCTAGAGAGAGTGTTTTTTTTTAAAGGCGATTTAAGCGGCTTTTTATATATAAATCTTATATAATTTTTATATTTTAGTAGTCCTTAAATTTAGAGCTACTAGCGTATAGGTTTTAGTATGACACGTGACTAAAGTGGGTCACATAGTGGGGCGTGGCTTTCGTACCAGGGTCGCTCTTGCCGAACACGGTACGCTACGTACGCTACGTAACCGTCAAGACCTAGTATATAGGCCACCCCTATCTTCGACTTCGACGACTTTAACTTTGACTTCGACATCTTTAACAATAACATCTTCGACGACGACGACGACGATAACCATCTATTAATATCGCCATTGTAGGCATCGTAATCCACGTCGTATTCGTTGCGTTCGCTACCCCGGTTAATTCTACGTCGTTGCACATTTTACGGTCGGACTTTTAGTAGAGCGAATCAGAAGCCTTATATTTATTATCTACGTTATCGCTGTCGCTGTCGCTGTCGTTATCGCTATCGCTATCGCTTTTATAGTACGTACTGTTTCTACTCTTACTTCCTAAACTAACGTACGTGCCTTATAGTTTCCGACCGACCGACTAACCGATAGAAAGACCGAACGATCCAACCAATCACATCGCGGCATATATACAGGGATGACGTTATTTGGGTCGGTGGAGTATTCGGTGGAATCGGTGGAATTGGTGGAAGTAGGACTCGGGCATTCGACGAACCAGGGCATGTTGTATAAGAGTAGTGTAGCTATGTAATATACGCCTAATCACGTGATTTCAGTCTTTTTTTATATGTATTCGCTAGTGATTTTAAATAGTTTTTAGTACTAATTTAAGGCTACTCTAATACTAAGTTACTACTAGTTTAAGGCGGGTCTAGAACTAAGTTAAGCTAGTTTAAGGCAGGTCCGACACCGACTTAACTCACCTAACCTGGTTCGACTCGCTAAAACGAGTCGCGTTTTACTACTATAAATCATCTTAAGTCGTTTTTAAAGTATATTAAACCTAGTTCTTAAATTATTTTAAACTGCTTTAATCTAGTTTATAAACTAGCTTAAACACGCTTCTAGAATCAGTCTAAATCACCTTCGAACCCGATTCAACCCTAGCTTAAAACTCTCGCTAGTTGGTAGTAAAGTAGTCTTCTCTTAATCTTATAGAATACTAGTATTCTTATATAGCTCTATTATATATAGTTTTTCAATTACGTTAAATACGTTATTAAATATACTTCTAGAAGTAATAAATTATAATTCGATATCTTAAAATCTTAGTAATAATAATAATTTATTTAATAGCTACTAGCGCTATTAGATTGTATTTCTTAGTCTATAATAAACTCTTAATTAATCTTAGTTCGTATTATATTCGTCGCTATCGCTGTTTTATCGTTATTATTACTAAGTATTTAGTTAGTAATCTCTACTATTTTAATAATATACTTATTTTTTATAGTTAGAATTCAACTCTAATAAATCGGAAGTAATAGCCTAGCTAAATACTATACTACTAAATAGCTATCTATTTAACTTCTATTTAGCTTCGATTTAGCTTCGATTTAGCTCTAGTTTAAACCGTGGTTAACTCTAGTACTAGGTTAGGATTATAGCGGTTCTCTATATACTCGGAACTAGTCTTAAAAGAGAGCTAAACCTATTCTTAAAACTATAATATCTTAAGTAAATCTAATTCTTAGTTAACTTTATATAAATAACTCGGAGCTAGGTTTAAGCTAGTATCAACTTTATATAAACTACTCTAAGGTTATATCGAAGTACTATACTGCCGAAATGCTATTTGCTTAACACTAATTTAACTCCGATTCGACTCTAATTCGACTCTGATTTAAATTAAGATTAACCTAGGGTTAGATTAGTATTAGAGTAGTTCTATTAGTTTAGAACCGATTTAGAACCGATTCAGAACCGGTTCGAAACTGTTTCCGAACTAGAGAGGTTCTACTAGTTTAGAGCTAGTTTAGAACCGATTTAGAGCTAGGTCTGAAAGAGAGCTAAATTAGTTTCTTAATCTATAATACCTTAAACACATCTAATCCAGAGTCGACTTTGTATAAATAGTTCTAAACTAGTTCTAGACTAGTTCAGAACTAGTTCAAAGCTGGATTAGAGCTAGTTTTAAGCTAGTATTGAAAAAGAATTAAGAATAAAATAGCTGAAAAAGAGCTTAAAAAAGGAGTTATCACGTGATCAGGTGTATATTACGTGGCTATACTACTCTTACGTAACATGCCCTTGTTCGTCGAATGCCCTTGTTCGTCGAATGCCCTTGTTCGTCGAATGCCCTTGTTCGTCGAATGCCCTTGTTCGTCGAATGCCTAAGTCCTACTTCTACAAATTCTACTCCATCGATCATTCCACCGATTATCTCACCGATTATCCCACCGAATGTTCTACCGACCTAAATGGTGTTATCCTTATATATATGCCTCGATGTGATTAGTTAGATTATTTGGTCGGTCGGTCGGTTAAAACTATAAGGCACGCACGTCAGTTTAGGAAGTAAGAGTGGAAATAGTATATACTATAAAAGCGATAGCGACAGCGATGACGTAGACGATAAATCCGAGGCTTCTGATTTACTCTGCTAAAAGTCCGACTATGAAATATGCCTAAATCGTCGAAAAACAAGGGGTATGTTATTATTATTCAACGACGTAGAATTAACCAGGGTAGCGAACGTAACAAAGACAACGTAGAGTATAATACCGATAAGTAGCCTAATACCGAGTAATAAATACAATGTAATAGCAATAGAGAGTTATCGTCGTTGTCGTCGTCGTCGTCGTCGAAGTAAAGTGTCGAAGTATCGAAGTATCGAAGTCGTCGAAGTTATTACGCCAAGCCTACTACGTAGTTAGTTATACGTAGTGTACCGTGTTCGGCAAGAGCGACCCTAGTACGAAAGCCACGCCCCATCATAGGACCCACTTTAAGTCACGTGACTTACATTCTTTCTATACTTATTACCCTAATTATAAGGATTATTAATATATAATTACTAATTAAAGTTAATATATAAAAAGTCTCTTAAATAGTGTTAGTATATAATAAGCACTTATACTAGTACCTAATTATGCTAGTATAGTATAATATCTCTAGATCGACAATGTCTAGCCTAGACAAACGGTACCTAGTACAGATCACTAGTATTAAATAATATCTAATACGGATTACTATTATTTATAAGAATAGTCACGTGATAAAGCAGTCAGGGAGTGAATATATATGAATTGTATATATATATGAATATGTGGGTATGTGTGTGTATACACCTCATTTTCATCTTTTCGGTGTGCCAAAGGCCTCCTTATATAGACCGAAGGCTTGGCAGTCTTGGCGCGCGGAACCAGGTGTGGAATTAGGTCCGCAGCACGTAATATCTACTAAGGTAGTGGACTTATACCGATCCAGCGATTTCTTTATACTTTTAGGACAAAGAGCTAAAATAAAGGATCCTTTGTTTTAGGTCCATATATCAACGCGTTGCTCTAGAGCGCCCTTGACACGTTATAGACGCGCGGTTATATAACATACTTATTAGGCTTACTAAATAGGCCTATATAAGATTGAGCACGTGTTAGCATATAATAAGCACTTATGCTAGTACTTAATCATGCTAGTATAGTATGATATCCCTAATATCCCTAGATCGACGATGCGTAGCCTGGATAAACAGTACTCGATACGGATCACTAGTATCCGACGGACTAAATACTATCTAATAGACTGAATACTATCTAAGTATATAGATTAACACTATTATAAGAATAGTCACGTGATGAAGCAGTCAGGGAGTGAATATATATGAATTGTATGTATATATAAATGTGTAGGTATATATATGTGTATACCTTATTTTTCATCTTTTCGGTGTGCCAAAGGCCTCCTTATATAGACCGAAGGCTTGGCAGTCTTGGCGCGCGGAACTAGGTGTGGAATTAGGTCTGTAGTATATAATATCTACTAAGGTGGTGGACTTATACTGATCTAGCGATTTCTTTATACTTTTAAGACAAAGAGCTAAAACAAAGGATCCTTTATTTTAGGTCTACATATCGACGCGTTACTCTAGAGCGCCCTTGACATATTATAGACACGTAGTTACATAACACACTTATTAGGCTTACTAGATAGGCTTATATAAGATTAAGCACGTGATCCTAGGTAGCTTATAGCGTAAGTTATAAATTATTTATAATAATTTTATTATCTTAGACTTAAATACTTTAAATTCTTAACTTACTAATCTTATATTATTATATATATTATATCCCCTTATAAGGTAGATATATATGTTAAGTACTATATCTATCTTATATTATTATATATATTTTTAGCTATCTTTAAGATTAAGACTTTTAATAAATATATTATACTTTACTACCAACCAGCGAGGGTTTTGAGTCAGGGTTGAATCCAGTTCAACTCTGACTTAAGGTAACTTAGACTGATTCACGAAGCATGTTCGAGCTATTTTATAAAATATTTCTATAATAGATTAAATTAGTTTAAATTAATTTAAGACCTAGGTTTAACATAGTTTAAAACCGACTTAAAATGATTTATGATAGTAAAACCTAACTTATTTTAATAATTTAGAACTGATTTAGTGGTTTAAACTGGTATTAATCCTAAGTTAAACTATATTAAGAAATGGTTTAAATTATTTTATAAAACGACTTAAAGCATTTTAAGAAATAGTTTAAGTTATTTAGTAATCTAGATTATTATATTATACTTAATTATATAAAAGTATTTAAGAGAATTAAAAGTAGATTTAAATCATCTAAGTTATTAGCTTAATCTTCTTTAATCTCCTAATATATTTCCACCTAATAACAAATTTCTACTTAATTATAAATTTCTACTTAATTATAAATTTCTACCTAATTATAAATTTCTACCTAGTTATAAATTTCTACTTAGTTATAAATTTCTACCTAATTATAAATTTCTACCTAATTACAAAACTCCTCTACTATATCGTACTTTCACTAGTTCCTACTATCTGTATAATCTAGTCTAAGCCTAGGTATTTCTAGATAATTAGAAGGAATATTATATAATCTAATATTAGCTATATATTATAAATAAGGGGAAAAGATAATATTACTAAGCTACTTTGCTATAGTCTAAACACCTGTATAAAATATAGTTGTTATTAAAACAGAGGCTAGACTTAGCTTACTACTTTTCTACTAGATTTGTAGCTTAGGTAATTCCTACATTATGACAGTTCTAGTAATAGTGTTATTAAATTAAATTCTATTTCTCAGTGTTAATAATAGAACTGTCTACTATAGTAGCATAACCTTAATTCAATAACATCCTCCTCCTTAATAGTTTCTCCTTCTTTTTAGCTATACTAAGTATATAATAAATTATAAGAGATAGTTAGTTAGTTATTAGATGTTTATTAACGTCGTTGTTTAGATTAGTAATATATATAAGTCTTAAGATTTATAGTGTTATAGTTTTCCTAGTGTCTACTAAATACTACCTGAGTATTAAGATAAACCTCTTCTACTCTTATTAATCTATATCCTTCCTTAACTACTTATATCTATTTAGAACTAAATTATTATATATTTATTATATACGTTGTCAAGGAGGAGGCTTGATAAAGAGGCTTAATAAGGAGGCTTAATAAGGAGGCTTGATGAGAATATTCGGATCTTAGAGAAGGCTTAATAAAGAGGCTTAATAAGAAGGCTTGATAAGGATATTCGGATCTTAGAAAAGGCTTAAGAAGGCTTGTTTAGAACTTAGATTTAGAACTTAGATTTAGAACTTGTATTTAGAACTTAGAAAAGGCTTAAGGAGGCTTGATAGAGATATTCGAAACTTAGATTTAGAACTTGTATTTGGAACTTAGAGAAGGCTTAAGGAGGCTTAAGGAGGCTTGAAGAGGCTTAATAGAGATATTTAGAACTTAGATTTGGAACTTAGAGAAGGCTTAAGGTATAGGCTTGAGGTATAAGCTTAAGAAGGATATTCAGAACTTGGATTTAGAACTTAGAGGCTTGATAAGGATATTCAGAACTTAGAGAAGGCTTAAGGAGGCTTAAGGAGGCTTAATAGGGATATTTAGAACTTGGATTTAGAACTTAGAGAAGGTTTAAAGAGGATATTTAGAACTTAGATTTGGAACTTAGATTTAGAACTTAGATTTAGAACTTAGAGAAGGCTTAAGGAGGCTTAAAGAGGATAGTAAGCTATAAGCAGATCTTAGGTAAGCTATTCTTAATATCTCAACTAATAATAGTTCTACTAAATTCTCTACTTCCCTCTAAGTAAGTCCTATTAATTAGTGCTAGTATTACTCTTAGGTCTATATTCCTATCTATTTATTACTACTATTTAGGTATTCGTTGGTTTAAGGATTAAAGTTATTAGACTTAAGAAAGGTTAATAGTCAATAGTTATTAGGATCCTCTTACTGTTTATACTATGGTTATATTAAGTGCTTTATATAAGGCTTCTAATTTAATACTAATATTATAGTATTAAGACTCGTTACTTAAAAACAATTACATGTTATAAAGATATATTATAACTTTAGTATCTATTTAATATTCTTTTAATACTTAGACGTTATTAAGTAGTTATTTGTAGTAGGTGTAGGTGATGGTGTTTTTAGAAGAGGATAGTTAGTCATACTCTCTAAAGACCTAGGTAAAGTAAGTAACTATACCTACTTCTTAATATCTATCTTATAGGCTGAAGTCTACTATTTATAGATACTTATAATAATAATTATTATACCTTTTTATTTCTACTATTATATATCTCTTATATACTTACTTCTAGAATAAAATTTCCTTATAATATATTCTTCTAGATATTAAATTTTAAAAAAGCCTAGACTAGAGTCCTCTCTCCTGTATATTAGAAGAACATAATATTTAAATTATATAAAATCTAGTTACTATATATACTTTAGGTAAAGACTTTAGCTATCTGCGGCCTCCTTTTTAAAACTATCTAGTATAGGTAATATATACTCTTTCCCCTTCTTAATTGATCTTAAGCTATAAATCTTAGTATTACTAGTAGTAGTATATACTAGCAATCTTAAAGTTAGCTCTTTAGTATATATATAATTAAGAATAGTTAATAATAAGAAAGCGTAGAATTTTCTCTAGAATCTAATTACAAAAACCTACTTAAGTTTATAGATGTTATACTAAGAATGTCTTATAAAATCACTAACTATAAAGGTCTACTGGTGTATATTATATGTATAAGATATCTTAGTAAACTAGTTTATCTTTTTGTTCTTTATAAAGATAACGATATTTTAGACCTGGTACTCTTCTTAGAATGTGACCTTAAGCTACTGGTAAAAGACTAAATCTATAGCTAGTGTAGATAGAAAGAGCTATGATTTGACCTTTAATATTCTTATAAGGTAAGATAAAAGATGATACTTTTTTAAATCTACTCTTATTCTAGTATATCTATCGATCTTTTAAAGGTCCTTGGTATTAGTAGTATAGTCCTTGATATCTTACTTAGTTAATAATACAAAACTGTTGAAGAGTTTAAGATACTCGGATTTAATAAATTTAAGTAGGTCTAATAACTCTAGAAAAGCCTTTACCTATAATCTTATAAAACCAAGTTATATAGATATAACAATATTATCTTTAGCTATTAAGTACTCTATTAAGTTTACGGGTACTACTGTATCTACTTAATCTTTTTATATTATATACTTTAATTTACTAGCTAGAATATTAAGGTTTATAATATATATATATTCAAAGGTGTTATTAGTAATATATATACCTATATAAAAGTTTGGTAACTTATAAAGTTTATTCTATTTATCTAAGCTAGTTTTTATTACCTTTTTCTTTAATTTTAAGAGCTGTTCTAGGCTATACTTAGATATATAACTCTAAACTTCCTTATTAGAATTATACTATAACATACTATTATTATCCTTATTCTTATCTCTATTTTCTACTATTATTAGATTAGTAATATCTAGAACATTCTTATCTACTTCTTCTTTAACTGTAGCTTCTCTTGCCTTTATATAATTAATAAGTAAGAGATATAACTGTCTTAACCTTAATACTTCGTCCTCTACTTTATAACTTAATATTATGTAAGTACATAACTCTATAATAGTAAGGGTTTTAGTAATATTCTTAAATAAAGTAATAAGTGTTATTAATCTAGTTGTATAAGTATATAGAAGTGTATACTAGCTTATATATGTTAATAATATTTAAATAAAACTTAATTTATACTAAGTACTTCTATTATAATAGTATAAGATTAGAGGTATAAGAATAATTATATAGCTAGTTTCTAAAAATAACTATAAGTAAAGATAATAAGGTAACTAAATACATAGCTAATTATATAAAAAAGGGAAAGAGTATATAGCCTTTATAAATTCCTTTCTTTTATTTACTATAAGGATCTTATTTATTAATATTATAAAGATAACTCTACTAATACCTCTTTATTTAGAGTATAAGATATTATAGCCTCTATTAAGTATAAGATCTAATAAATAAGTAATCAGTACAATAGTAGCTTCTTCTTTATACATACTAAGCTACTAGAAAAAAAGAGCTCAGGTCTTATTATACTTAATGTCTTACTCTTTTTTATAAAGATAAACAGTATTAAAATAGTAATGTCTATACTCTTTAGTATTAAAGTCTAGCTTATATTAGTTCTATGAAAATATATAATATATATAATATCCTAAATCTGCTAAAAAGTATATAAAAGTAGAATTGTTAGCTACTATTAGTATATCTCTAATAACAGTGTAGAGAAAGGCTTTTACTAATGTATAAGTGCCGTTAATATTGATTATAATGCTTTTAGCTAAAGTCTATATACTAGGAGTAATATTCCTAATAACTTCGTTAAGCGCTACTCTATATAGGCTTAATATTAAAGTAAATGTATTTGTAAGCTTATGTCGTTTATTATAGTTAAGATATAATAGTATAAGATAGAATCCTTTTAATACCTTATATATATTTTAATAAATGCTGAAGTTGTTAATAAATAATGTAAGTAATAGCAAGAGATATAACTAAACATTTTTAGAAAATTTAATAAGATAATTACAGCTATATATAAAAACCTTAATATCTACTCTTAATAGATAAGTAAAGTAGATAGGCCTTATAGTCTCTTAAATAAGATTAACTTAATACTTTATAAATAACTTATTAAGTAGATTAACGACGTTTATAGAAGGATTATTTAAGTCTTATTACTAGTTTATATTAATCTTATAAATATAGTAGATAAATTATTTAAGGATCTTTATAGTACTTATTACTAGTATAAATTCTTTAGCCTCTATTCTTAACTTTTTAGATAAATTAGAGAATAGCTCTTTTATATTCCTTAATATAATGATCAGTTAAACTATGAAGATAATTTCTTTAAACATTTGAGCTAATAAACGATAATCTTGCTTAATAAAAGTAACTTATCTTCTATTATAATACTTAACTATCTTAGTAAATCTAATAATATTTCTAGGAATTATAATATCACTATAAATTATATAAGTAAAGTCCTTAGAAGTCGTTATTGTAAATAATCCCTAAGATTGAGAATTCTAAAATTTAATAAGTTTATTAACGTAATAAGTAAGACTAAAATATATCTTTTTAGTAAGAGCTACTATAGAAAGGATTTTTGTAGATAGATCTATTAGATTATACTAGTAGTACTAACCTTTTTACTTAATATATCTACGTTTAGCTCTTTATCCTCAAATTTGTCCTTTTTCGCTTATTATAAGGGTTAGGACTTTGTTAAGATTAACTTTAATTAGCTAATATATTATATAAAGAATTAGTAGATATATACGAAGTTTATACTTTAGTATATCTAGTTTTATAGGAAGCTAGAATTCGTCTTTGTCTTTGTCTTTTTCTTTGTTAACGCTTATAAAAGCCTTTGCTATATACTATACCTCTCTTAGCTACTAGTAATATAATTGTGAAATCGAGCTTCTTTTATACTATAAACTAAAAGCTAGATAAAAGTTTAAGAGAGGCTTATTACTAAGTATCTATTAAATAGACTCGACGTCTAAGTTATCTAAATTCTATAGAAGAAGCTCTATTAAGTAGTAGTTAAATACTATTATATTAATATCTCTATTAGACAACGTACTGCCTTTATTGTCAGTATTGTTATTATCATTGTTCTCTAAATCAGCGAACATAGGTGCTAGAACTGCTTTATTAATTATATTATATATATTTTATAGAAGTTAGAAAGATAAATACTTCATATAAAAGAGTAAGTATATTATTATAGTATACTACGATCTTATTCTTAAAATTAGCCTCTTCAGCGGTATCGTTTTACTCTAATTTAGCTACTTCTTTAAATATCATATACTCATCTTTATAATACTAAGTAGGCTCTATTATGAGGATTTCTAATCTATTTACTATTTATATATTAAGTATTACTTCTTTATCTTTAATATAAATAGGTAATGTAGAAATAAGATTAATCTCTACCTCTACTTCTTTATATCTATCTAGTTCTTATATAGACTTATTATTAGCTATATTTCTACGTATAGAAAAGGCCTATATAGCCTTACGACGACGACCTAAGCTAGCTATATTAGAAGGACCTGCCGTGGTATACTATTTAATAGTTTCTAATAATTTAGCTATACGTTTTATAGTTAAATTTAAAAATAAGGTATAGAGTAGTATTTTAAAATTATATAGTATTATGTTAAAGTTATTATGTTAAAGTTACTTATGCCTTCCTTTCTCTAGTAGAAATTTAGTAATAAAGAATTAAAAAAGCTATGATATTATATTTTAATATAATTCAACTATATTAGTAAATTATAGTACCTAAGAAAGGCTTTTATAGAAGAATAATTAATTAACTTTTATTACTACTAAATATTACTCTATTAATATTAAGGAAAACTACTATATAACTAGTAAATAATATAAAAAACCTACGAGATAGGAGTAAGCTTTATAATAGATAGAAGAAAGAAAAAAGAGAGTATGTATATTAAGTATTATTAGGTATTAGGAAAACGCTAATAGACCTCTATTTATATGAAAAATAGATAAAGAAAGAAAAGTAATAAATAAAAAGGAATATATAAGTGGTTATCTCTACCTACTCTATTATAGATAACTAAAGAAAGCCTTCCCTAGATATACTTATAAGCTATTAAAATCATTGTCTAGGTCTAATTTATTAAGCGCTTTAGTAATATCTACTAAGCTCTACTTATCTAGTTCTATTACTGCTATTATAGTCTCTTAAATAATATAGAGTATATATTCTACGAGCTACTGAGTATTAAGTGGTTACATATTATAAGAGATATAGTTATTAGGTATATAAACAAGCTCTTCTTAGATAAGAAACTAATTATCAATAACGTACTCTTTATTACTATTAGTACCTACGACAGTGTTAACCTCCTTATTAAGCTCGGATATTACTATTAGTAAGTATTTATAGATGTTATTTAGAATAATACAGTTGTAAATAGTATTAATAATATGTTAGTGAAGGTAGTAGACGTTGTCTAGTTAACTCTATTAGTAAAGTCGGCTTAGTTCTTAAGCTTCGATACCCTAGTTTAATACTAGGTCCTAAGACTAACCATAGTAATATAGCCCTTAGAGATTAGCTCCTCTTTAACTAATATAGTACTCTCTGATAAAGGTGAAGTATGAATTAGAATTAGTTATAAATTTATTAATTAGATCCTAACGTTTAAGTATATCTAATTCAGATATAAAAGTAGTATAGTTAATATCTAAAAGTTATAGAATACTATAAACGAGGAGCTGAGTAGCTAGGAGGCTATATTAAATAGTTATCTTTTTTTACTTTTAAATTATAATTAACAAGATAATATAATAAGCTTCTCTGATTTTAGGGGCTCTAGCTCCTACTATATATAAAATCCTAAGCGTGTCTATCTTATTAGATAGAGTAGTAAAGGCTTATCTACCTTAATTCTTATATAAGTGTAGCTATAACTAAAGTATATAAGAGTCCTACTTTTATTCGCTTAGAGACCGCGAATATAGAGCATCCTTAATAAGCTTAAACTATATAGAATTAGAATATAGTAGTAGGTAATAATACTTTTGACGGTTCTAGACTAATTTCCTATCCTCTACGCAACAGTATATAAGCTTTCTTATTAAGAGATATAATATATAAGTATACTTTAAAAGCTCGTCTAGTATAAATATACTATATAACTAGTAGCGTATAAGATAGATAAGGCTATCTCTAATAGAGTTCTTAGTCTTAGGATTTAAGAAAGACTAAGTATACTTAATTATAATGTTCTTAAGAATATAGCTAAGGTATAACCTCTACTTTACTAGATTACACTTAAGATCCTGTTTAATTTTACCTAACTAGATATATTTCTTAATATAATAAGTAGTCTTATATAAAACCTATATAGGATATCTATCGTCTAGCTTAAATAGGTTTATTTATAAATTAACGCTCTATTTAGCTAATTAGTCTAGTAATTCCTAGTTCTTTCTAGCTTTTAATAAATAAGCGATCTTAAAAACATTGGTAATAGAATTAGGAAAAATTTTTATATTAGCCAGGATGTAGAAGCTGCTAAAAAAACGTACTAGGCTATTCCCTTCTATATATAGATTCTTTAGATTAGACGCTTCGTCTACGTAGTCTCTAGTAAAATAACCACTGATATAGCCAGGCTATATTAGGTCTAGAGTAGTATAATAGTCTAGATATTATATAGATTCCTTTAACTAGTTATTTTTCTGTTACTAGAGAGAAAGGCCTTATAGTCTATGCTGACCAGTTATTATACTAATAGAAGAGATAATAACTATAGCTATATTATCTTTATCCTCTTTGTCTAAGAGAGAGTAAGTCTACTAGTTAGTCTTAATTAATTCTCTAACTACTTTAGAATATATACTATATATCTTTGCTTATTTATTATTATAGTATATTAAAGGAGTTAAGAGATTTGAGAACTTCTTAAAAGTAGCTACGTTTTAGAGAATCAACAATAGTAGACAAAGGAAGTACTATAGCTACAATAGTCTACTATTCTATTTAAGCTTAATAGGCTTTTAACTTATTCTCTTATATTATTTCTAGAGGTGCTTTATTATATAATAAGATTTCTTAAGACTATAATAAACTACTAGAGCTTTATAGCGAACTAATACAGACTATTATTAATTAGTACTTATATACTTAGGAAAGGCTTTTCTAGATATACTTTATAAATAAATCTAATTATAGATAAGGTCTTTTTTATATTAACCTTATCTCTAAGTAAGGTAATATTATATTCTAACTCCTTAATTACAAATATAGTATTAATAGCTATAATCTATTATAAGAGAAACAAGTAAGTAATAAACATTTAAGAGAAAATAAGGTAATTAAGATTTAAATATATCTCTTAATATATACTAAAGTAATTACTTAGCTTAAAGATAGAGTTCCTTATTATGTTTTTAATTATTTATAAAAGGTTTTATTCTTTAGTTATATGTTCTTTAAGTTTAATTATAGTATTATTTATGATTTCTTTAACAATATTGTTCTAATATTTTATCTTTATTTTCTAAATCTTTACTAAGAAGTTAGGTTACAACTCTAGTCTTTATACTAATCTCTTAATAAGTACTAGATCGTTATTTTAGTAGGTAGCGATTTATAAGAGTATATATACGCTATATATAGTAGACTTGTTTTAAATATTATTAGGATTCTTAGTAGAGATAAGCTACTCTTAATTAGATTATCTAATATCCTCCTCTACCTTATCTACTTTATTCTCTCTACTAACGTCTCTTTTATTAATAGTAGTATTCTTTATTTTAGTCTTATCTACTTTTATAAATTCCTTCTTAGATGTAGTATTATCTTCTATAAATATATACTTTATAGGTGATTTTATAGATTAGTGCTTAGTAGGGGTAGCTTTAAGGCTAAGTAAGCCTTACCTAGTAGTAGCTATACTATGTTGAAGACGAGATAGTAGGTTATTTAAGTCTAGTACTAACTATTTAAGACTAGTTTAAGAAATATAGTACTTACCTTTCTTACTCTTTAATACCTTTCTAGAGGAATTTACTAGTTCTACGTCTTTAGCTACCTTCTTTATCTATAGTGTCTTTATATAGCTTATATATTATAATATCTACTAATAGCAGTAGAGATTCTAGATCTACTAGTTAATCTTGTTTTATATTATATTACCTATATAGTTAGTAAAAAGACTGTTCTTTGTTATAGTTATCTTATATATATAAAATAGAAATCGAGTCTTACACTCCTTTTCTCTCTAATTACATATATTAATAATAGACGTACTATATTTTACTTACTAGCTAGACTCTCTAGCTTCTAGTTCTTATTATACTTTATTTAATTTAGATCTCTATTAGCTCTTTCTCTCTTTAATATTTTATTTAGTTTAAAGTTTTAAAATATACTCTTATAGTTCCTTCTAGAAAGGCGTCTACTACTTAGATTATATAAATTCGTCTATTGCTTTTTTAGAGCCTAAGCCTAAATATTTAACATATTCTTTTAGATTTGTAAACTTCTTTTAGTCCTATAATGGATTACTATATAAATAATCTGTGTTATTACTACTACTAGCAACTAAGGCTTTAGTATATATAGCTTTTAGAGGTAGTATGTTAAAAAAGGCTTTATTATACTATATTCTTTAATAAAAAGGTATTATAAGGTAATATAGAATTAAGAATAGTTTCTAAAAGGTAAGGTAAATACGATCGATCTTATATAGTAGCTTAGTATAGCTACTAGTAAAGCCTTTTCTATATATTAGTAAGATAGCTTTTTATTTAATAAGAGTGTACTTACTAATATTATAATAGAGGATCGTTTTACGCTCTTGTTTAATTAAGTTAATTGTATCGTACGTAGTAGATACTAGTATAGATTAGTAGATGTTGAGTATAATATATTAGTTAATTAAGAGATTATGAAGTTATAAGGTTATTAATTTTTTAATAAACGTTATAAGGCTCTAGTACTCTACAATAGTAGCCTTGTATACTCTACCTTTTCTAGTAGAGGTAGGGTAATATTTATATTTAGTAAGAGCCTCTCTTACCTCTAAGATCTTTTATAAATAAGCTTTATTTTATAACTTTAAGTATTCTAGAATATGAATAAATATGAATAGTTAATAGAGAATTCGTCTATAAAAGGCCTTACTAACCTAATCACGTGCCTTTTCACCTATATTAAACTTATAAATCTATAATACTCTATCCTTAAACTTATATTAGATTAATTCTAGTAGTGCTACTATCCCTTATCTAATAACTTAATAAACTATACAAGTATAAAAGGCTAACTATTCCTATTTCTTAGTAAGTCTTATTATTATTATCTATTATTTTCTATAATATCTTTTATTAATATATTTCCTTCGTTATTATTAAATATATACTTATTTTTTAGTAGTACTAGTATAATAGTTTATAATTTAAGTAAACCTAGTAATATTAAGTTCTAACCACCTAAGTCTAAGAAACCTACTATTATATCTACTAAGAAGATACTATCTTATTCTATAGATAAATTAGCTAAAACTTATAAGCGAGTATAGAACCTAGATAATACTAGTAAAGAAGAATAGATAACTTCTTCTCTTATACTAAAAAAGGTATTTTATATCTACTATCTACTATTTACAGTCTTTATACTAAGAAAGCCTTTTTTAGGTAAATAAATCTAAGAATAAGTCTAAAGAATAAGTACTATTAGCTTTGATTAATAAACTTTTAGATAACGTAACTAGTGTAGGAAGTTAACGTAAAGTAAAATATACTTAAAAGCTATCTTAGGAGAGCGATTGTTGTATACTTTTATAATAATCTTAAAAGCTATCTTAGAAGAGTAATTGTTATATACCTTTATAATAATCTTAAAAGCTATTATAGAATAAGAAAACCTACTTAACTAATGATTTCTATGTAGAAGAAAATTAAGATAAAGAGTTAGCTACTTCTTATCTATTATAATAAGAATAATATAAAAATAGTTTTCTAGAGGGTGTAGATAATACTTAAGTTAATAATACTTGTTATCCTATATGTCCTTTTTAATTGAATAATATGTATGAGGAGGAGCTAGAGTATAATATAGTAAATTAACATAAATAAGATAATAATAGTCTTACTCTTAACTTTCTAGATAAACTATCTAAGTTAAAGTCTTAGAAGTTAACTCTTTTCTTTAAAAGTAAGATATATCTAGGAAACCTTTTCCTAGAGTACTCTATTAACTAATATACTATATTCTAATAACTCTACTAAGGTTATAGTAAAGGTATCTATTATTTTAAAATCTAAGGTAATAAAGGCTAAACTAGCTTCTTCTAAAGTAAGAAAAACAGTAGTAGTAGCCTTCTAAACCTCTCTACACTTACTAGTAATATCTATTAAAGAGTAAACCGTGGATTATTATAACTTACTTTCTAAAGACGTTGAAGTTATTAAATTTTCTATTTCTAAGACTGAAGCTAACTATAAACTTAAGCGGCTTAACTAATAACTATTCTTAGCTACGTTTTACTATAAAGATATTATATTACTAGGTATAAAAGTATATTATCTATATAAGAAGTGTTATCTTTTAGTAAGAGAGGCTAGTAAAAAGACTTTATAAGATATAAAGAATTAGAAGCCTTAGACGTATGATTAGGTATTTTAAATCGTCGTCTAAGTGTTTATAGATAATATAGAGTAGGATAGATTAACTAAATAAGATAACGTGTTTAATACTGTTAGATAGGAATATTAGAAGTATTAGTTACTTGTATTATTCTATTTTACTTACTAATTAGTAGATTTTAATTAAATTACTTAAAAGGGTTATTGTTAGTTGAAATATAAGTTCTTTTACCTAAGAAGGTGATAAAGGCTTACTTAGAATAGTTATATATATCTATATACTTATACTGGCTTATATGAATGTCTTATATAATTAAGGTGTTTTATTAGACGACTCTCCTTATAATCGCTAATAGGCTATGATGTTTTTAGAAAGTATATATAAATATAAGAAGATTACTAAGTATTATATTATTAAGTACTTTCTTTTATAGGATGTTAATCTTATACTAGCTTCTAAGATAGTATCTATATAGTTAGATATTAACGAGATAGGTGAGGCTAATATCTTAGATAGGTTCTTTTTTAATAGTAATAAAGAGAGGGATAATAAATTAGGAGAAGAGTAATAATCCTAATAAGGAAGAGAAAAGCTTTTCTTAGGGCCTCTTTAGTCTAGGTATCTAGTGTTTAGTATCTTAGTATTTAATTTTCTACTTTTTGCTTTTTTTTATTTTTTCTATCTTTTACTTTTTCTTATTACTTTTACTTTTAAGTCTTTTCTATACTTTATATATGTTAGTTATATTAAGTTGAAAAGCCTTTCTTAGGTATAGGTTAGTATTATCTTTAATAATTATATAAATTTATAAGAGAATGATAGAATGAAGGAATAAGTAAATAGAGAGAAGATGTTTTAGTGTTAATTTGTTTTATTATACTTAGTAGAATTTGCTATTTATTATTATACTTTAGTTATTATATTTTATTTATAGTAGGAGTTTAGGGTTAGTATATTATATTGTTTATTTTGTATAATACTATATTTCTTGTTCTATGTAAATAGTAAAGATTTGTTTTATACTTTGTAATTGTAATACCTTACTCTTGTTTTTTAATAATATAGGTATATTTTATGGTTGGACTTTTAATAAAAAGAAATAATACTCTAGAATACTTAGCTATTTATAATTTATATACTAGAGGTGAATTAAGTTATGTATATTAGCTTCTAGATATCTTGTAAGATGTAAGAATAGTAATTTTAGTGAAAAAAATAGTAGTAAAATAAGGATATATTTAACTATACTAAAATTTAAGGAACTTTATAACTAAGAAATAGTAGTAAACTTTATTTGAAGACTTTTAAATTAAGATATGATTAGAGGTATAATAATCTTATAAGACTATAATTTTATATCTGGTTAAGGAAACTTCTACTCTTAAAGGTAAAGTGTATATACTAAGCCAGAGAGCTATTAATACTACTATAAATATTCATTAGTAGGTTAGTTATGTGTCTTAATAATAGAAATAATAAGTTAAGCTTTTATATAACGCTTATATAACTATATATTAACTAATTAAGCTACTCTTTCTATAAGACATTTGTAACTTTGTTTAATTATATTTAAGTAATATAAAGTTAAATTTATTATAGGAAAGCTAGCTAATTAGAAGCTATTTATAAAGGATATATGCTAGAGATTAGTTTTTATGGCCTAGCTTTGAAGTCTTAAGTTTACGATATAACAACTCTATAATTTAATAACTCTACGATTTGTAATATAATAACCTTGTGACGATTTATAAATATGATTTACAAATACGCTTCTTTACGAATACGCTTTTTTACGAATACGATTTATAAATACGCTTCCTTATAAATACGCTTTCTTATAAATACGATTTACGAATACGCTTTCTTATAAATACAATTCCTTGTAAATACGATTTATAAATGTGCTTTTTTACGAATATGATTCTTTATAATAATTTAACTCTACTTAATCTTAACTCCTCTCTCTACAACTAATAGCTGCTTTTATACTGTAACGAATGCTCCTTTGAATTATATATGAATAAATAATACTAAGATAGGTATAAACTATAGGAAAGTAAAGAGGATTAGAGACTCTAGAAGACTAACATGTTATAAGAGATAGAGGACAAGGATATTATAGAAGATAGAGGATAATAATATTATAGGAGATAGAGGACGATAATATTATAGGAGATAGAGAACGATAATATTATAAGAGATAGAGAACGATAATATTATAAGAGATAGAGGACGAGGATATTATTAAGTCTTAATAGCTTCTTAACTTAGAAAGGTGTTTATTATTTAATTCTATAACACAGCTAGAACTAAAACTGAACTTAGGCTTGCTTTATAACGCTACTATGTATATATAGTTACGCTGTAGCTAATAACTAACTTTTTATAATATCCTTTTTACACGTTTGATCTTAGCCCATGCTCTTAGGTAAGACTATTAGAGGCAGTAGCGGTGTAGCTAATCGAATAAATCTGCCTATTTATAATTTAATATAGATAAGGTCGTCTAATCTATAGCTTTAGTGTGAAACCTCTCTTATCTATGAAACCTCTCTTATCTACGAAACCTCTTTTATCTATGAAACCTCTCTTATCTATAAAACCTCTCTTATCTATGAAACCTCTCTTATCTATGAAACCTCTCTTATCTATGAAACCTCTTATCTATAAAACCTCTTATTTGTGAAACCCCTTAGTTATCTACGAAGCTTTTTATCTAGTGTTATATTTAAGAAGGTACTTATTTATCTAGTAGGTATGTATCTAAGCTTCTCTTAGATATATATTATAGAACTCTATTTGATACTCTATGTACTCTCTCTATTCTACTAGAATGTCGAGAGATTGTAAGTCCTTGTAGTAAGAGTTGATATTACCTCTATAGATTTAAAAGCTCTTTATCTACTAACCCTCTATTTATAAAGCTATCTACTAACCCTCTATCTGCTAGCTCTCTACTAGCTCTCTACTAGTTCTCTATTTATAAAGGCTCTCTATCTATAAAAGCTCTTTATCTGCTAGCTCTTTAGCTCTCTATCTGCTAACCCTCTATCTATAAAGCTATTTACGAAGCTATCTGCCTACTCTCTATCTACTAGCTCTCTAGCTCTCTAGCTCTCTAGCTCTCTATTTGCAAAGCTATTTGCGAAGCTATTTACAAAGCTATTTACGAAGCTATTTATAAAGCTATTTATAAAGCTATTTGTGAAGCTATTTATAAAGCTATCTGCGAAGCTATTTGTAAAGCTATTTACAAAGCTATCTGCCTACTCTCTAGCTCTCTATTTATAAAGCTATTTACAAAGCCATCTGCTAGCTCTCTGTCTATAAAGGCTCTCTATCTACGAGCTCTATATCTATGAAGGCTCTCTATCTATAAAGCTCTCTAGCTCTCTAGCTCTCTAGCTCTCTATTTACAAAGCCATTTACAAAGCCATCTACGAAGCTATTTATAAAGCTATTTACTAGCTCTCTGCTAGCTTACTAGCTCTCTACCAGCTCTCTATCTGCTAACCCTCTATCTACGAAGCTATCTACGAAGCTATCTGCTTACTCTCTATCTGCTAGCTCTCTAGCTCTCTAGCTCTCTAGCTCTCTATCTGTAAAGCTATTTATAAAGCCATTTATAAAGCTATCTATCAGCTCTCTATCTATAAAGGCTCTCTATCTGTAAAGGCTCTTTATCTATAAAGCTCTCCATCTATAAAGCTTAAAGCCATTTATCTACGAAGCTATTTATCTACTAGCTCTCTACTAGCTTACTAGCTCTCTACTAGCTCTTTATCTACGAAGCTCTCTATCTACGAAGCTATTTATCTATAAAGCTCTCTATCTACAAAGCTATCTACGAAGCTATTATCTACTAGCCTTATATATTATTACTAACTAGCTTTATTAACTTACTCTTCATCTCTCTCGCGTACTCCTACTTATTATCGCTATATTAGGTAGATTTAGGTAGTTTTATAGATAGAGAATAAATGATTTTCTTATAGCTTGCTTTTATATTAATTCTCGTTTTAATTAAGTATCTGTCTAATTATCTTATAATAGTCTTAGAATAAGACTAAGTATCTTTAATAATATATTAAAGGTATATTAGGATAATATAGGTTAAGTTTTTAGAAAAGTTATAATATACCTTAAGTAAGTTAAAGATATAGTTTAAGTTTTTAGAAAAGTTATAATATACCTTAAGTAAGTTAAAGACATAGTTTAAGTTTTTAGAAAAGTTGTAATATACCTTAAGTAGGTTAAAGATATAGTTTAAGTTTTTAGAAAAGTTGTAATATACCTTAAGTAGGTTAAAGACATAGTTTAAGTTTTTAGAAAAGTTATAATATACCTTAAGTAAGTTAAAGACATAGTTTAAATCACGAACTCGATTTCTAATACGAGTTTATAATACAAAATGCTTTTTAAAGTAAGTCTAATATGTTTTATAAAACATTTTAAACCGATTTATAACCTAGCTTAATACTACTTTCTATCTTAAACTCGACTTAACCTATATTATAAACTGATTCGAGGTAGCTCGAGGTGGCTTATAACACGACTTAAATCGCTGAATCGTCTCCAACTCTATGTCGAGTTAGACTTAACCCTATCTCAAAACCCTCCTAGAGGGCATGTAAGTACTTAGTCTTATCTAAGCCTTTTATAAAGCCGTCAACTATATCGTCTTTTATACTAACATATACTAGCGTTATTCAACTACTATCTATTACTTCTCTTATAAAGTAATATATAATATCAATATACTTTATTCTCTTATAAAACTCAGGATTATTAGCTAGTTTCTAAGCTAATTCACTATTAGTTAGAAGAGTAGGTATAGTAGTAGTATTATTAGTTATAAGTTTATTAAAGTAATCTACTAGGTTATTTAAGTAGAGCACTTCTTTAACTACTTCTTTATAAGCTATATATTCGGCTTTATAGCTAGATATAGTAACGGTTTTCTGTAATATAGTATTCTAGCTAATAATATAGTTATTTATATATGTAATATAGCTACTAGTACTTTTTTGACCTATAATACAACCTTTTTAATCTGCATTAGTAAAGGCCTTTAGGTCTAGTCTATTATCTATAACATTATAGTATAGCTCTAGAGTACTTTACTGCCAACTAGCGAGGGTTTTGAGACGGGGTTGAATCCGGTTCAACCCCGACTCAAGGTGATTTAGACCGATTCTAGAAGCGTGTTCGAGCTAGTTTATAAACTAGATTAAAGCAGTTTAAAATGATTTAAGAACTAGGTTGAATATGCTTTGAAACCGACTTAAGATGATTTATGGCAGTAAAACCCGACTCGTTTTAGCGAGTTGAACCGGGTCATGAACCGGGTCAGGTGAGTTAAGTTAGTGTTCAACTTAATTCTAGACCCGCCTTAAACTAGTAACTTAGTATTAGAGTAGCCTTAAATTAGTACTAAAAAAATCACTAGCGAATATAAAAAAAGACTGGAATCACGTGATCAGGCGTATATTACGTAGCTACACTACTCTTATACAACATGCCCTGGTTCGTCGAATGCCCGAGTCCTGCTTCTACCAATTCCACTAATTCCACCAATTCCACCAATTCTACTGAATGTTCCACCGACCCAAATGACGTCATCCCTGTATGTATGCCTCGATTTGATTGGTTGGATCGGTCGGTCGGTCGGTCGGTCGGTCGGAAACTATAAGGCACGTACGTCAGTTTAGGAAGTACCTTAGCGGTGACCCCTAGCTTAGAATACGGTGTATAGACAGTGGAAGCACCGTTTTTTTTACTAAACAGTTTCTTACTATTTGCTAACTGTATACTGTTAATAAGAGTAAACGTTTTAAATTATAAGTAGTAAATTAGTGTTTTATAGTAGATTTTTTATAAAGATTATATTAAAATAAGCGGTTAATAAAATGTATAGTTAAATATTATTTAAGGTGTTTAGAAAAGAAACTATTAATAATAAATAAGTGGTTAAGAAAACGTACTATTAAATATTATTTAAGTCGTTTATAGAATAATCTAGTTTATAATTTTATATAGTTAGAGTATAGTATATAAAGAGTTTACGATGATATTACGTTTTAATGGTTTAAGGGGTTAACGGTTTAGAATTCTTAACAGTTTAAAGTCCTCTTATTAGCTAGGCGAATTCCAGCTACTCTAGCTCGGCCTAGCTCCTAGCCAGCTTCTAGCCAGCTCCTAGCTCCTAGCTTAGATAATTGTAAAGCTATTTATAAGAATTGGATATCCTAGTTAATATAAAGTAGCTAATCACTGGTGTTGATGTCTAAGAAGTTAAATTCGCCTAAGTTAAGTAATCTAGGCTATGCTACATTGTAAACTAGTACTATATATAATATCTTGTTATATATCCTAATATTAGGAAGTCCGATATATTTAAATTAGCTAGAGAGTTTATAGATAGGAATATTAAGAGTATTATCTACTCTAGATATGTTAATAACTAGAGTAACTATAATAAAGAGGCGGGTTTCTAGTTACTTTGTAAATTAAGTAGTAAAAATACTATTAATTCTTCTAATTAAGTTTCTATAGTAATAGATAAAGTCCCCTCTATAATAAATATAGCGCTTTTTACTATAAAAGTATTAGTATCTAGTTAAAAAAGTGTAGAAAAGAAAGTGTAGTACTAGTAGTACTATAAAGGTTAAAACTTTACTAAGTCCTAAGGTCTTCTTAGGCTGCCTCCTAGGCTATAGTGTATCTTAACCTTAGACCTAAAAAAAGTCTACTCTAACTTTGTTAGTAACTATAATATAAATATAAGATTTTATTATATATAAATATAGAAGAAAGTAAGTATATTACTTTTATTTAAGTTTAGAATTATAAAACTATTACGTTATTATAATATAGCTTATTAGGTTTAAGGGTTACTAAGAGGTAGATAGGCGACAAGAGCTTAAAGAGCAGCGCTAAAAAAGGACTTTATAAAATCTCGACTTTTATAGTAGCTAAAGAGATCTTAAAAGAGAGGGTAATAGGTGGTTTACTTACTTAAAATTATAAGCTAGCTTCTTATACTAATAGATAGGACAATTTCTAATACTAATAAGGTTATAATAGCTGTAATCCTAAGAATATATATTAATAAGGGCTTTTATAAAAGCTTAATTTACCTTGTCTGCTTTAATTAGAAGTTAGAGACTAGTATAGTAAAGAGAAGCTATACGGCTAATTACTACTAGATATATATAAGAGCGGTTAGATTAGATATTACTAAGAGCTTTACTCTCTTCCTCTAAATCTATAGCTAGTTCTTATTCTAATTTAAGGAATAATATAGTAAATAAGCTAGGATAATTAGTATAGAGACGTATAAATTACTAAATTAAAGCTAGCTTATCTTACTTTATTATACCTAAAATAAGAAGGCGAGTAGTTATTTTAAAATTGACTTATAGAAGTAGATCTCGTTTGGGATTTATATAATTAGTATTATAAATCAAGTTTTTGAATTTCCTATAAAGTACCTAATTAGTTATATAAAGAGTAAGTAGAGGTTTAAAGACTTACTTATATATAAACTCCCTAGCTTAGATAGAATTAATCCTAGGAGTACTATATACTTCTATCATTTAGAAGAAATAAAGTCTAGTATAAGCATTTAGGCGAGCCTAGTCTTTACGTATCTTAGCTCTATAAATAGTCTTTAAAGCCTTAGCTGCTATAATACCACTACTACTAAAATCTATAGTATCTGTATCTTCTAATACTAGATAGCTTAGAATCGTTGCTACTAAGCCTCTACAGCTTACTAAGGGTAAAGGAACTAGTATATTTTAAGGCGTACTCCTTAGATTAAGCTTAGCTAAGACTACTAATACTTTATATAAAGACTAGAATAGACGACGAGATATCTTAACTATAGCTTGTAAATTTTGCCTATCTATAGCTAATAATTTGTCTAAGAGAATAAGTATATTAGACTTAGCGATATATATATATACTATGATAATAGTATTAACTATAAAGTTTTAAGCTTAAGGATTTATATCTAAGGTAATTCTAAAGACTTACTTAATTCCTTAAATAAAGAATAGCCTAATATAGAATTCCTAGAGAAATACTTAAAGAAGTACTAGTATAATAATAGACTATTAACAATGCTATTACATAGAATAAGAGCTGATATAGTAGGCTAGTAATAGAAGGGATTACTATCTAAGAGAGAAAGGAATTCTTTTTAAAAGAGTAACGTATTTGACTAAAGCGTTTAGAGTAAGTATAGAATCCTTAAGTATAAAATATATTAATTTTATAATACTATTATACTTAGAGTACGCTAAATTAATTAGATTATATAGTATAAGATTAAGAGCTAGAGTTAAGTACTTTGTCGGTAGAGGCTTAATAGAAATACCTATAAATAATTAGTAATAATTAGTAATAAATAAACAAATAAATAAATAAATGAATAAAT
Source organism: Hymenoscyphus infarciens (assembly GCA_001414345.1). Taxonomy (NCBI): domain Eukaryota; kingdom Fungi; phylum Ascomycota; class Leotiomycetes; order Helotiales; family Helotiaceae; genus Hymenoscyphus; species Hymenoscyphus infarciens. Next base: position 360,207 of record LLCB01000014.1, read on the forward strand.
AAATAAATAATTAAATTACTTACTAGTTTAACTTATAAATTCCTGCTACTAATTTAGACTTAGCTTAGCTTCTATAGCTTTACGTTATCTAAGAACTTTATAGTAATATTGACTATTTAAAATAATATCATAGTTAATTATATAACGTATTTCCTTTAGGATATTACAAAGCTAGTAAGAAATATTACCTCTAAAAGCTATAATACTAGCATTCTTATTAGCCTCTTTTATATTAGTAGTATAATTAAGAATAAAGATATAAATAATAGTTTTTATACTATTAATTAATATCTTAATACTCTACTAAAGTTCTAAAATAGATTAGCTAAGTAACTTAAAGACATCTATAAGGTTACTTATAGAAAAGTTAGAATTATAAACTTAGATTTTAGTAGATTACTTACTACTATATAGTCTAAGAGAAAGGAGGAGTATATTAACACAGCGATTACGTTCTTTATTAGTAAGCCTAGTAAAGAATAAATATATACTTATTAAAGATCTATTTATATTTCAATATAAACTAAAACTATTAGAGAAGTAAAGAAGAGGTATACTTAAAACTGGTTTTTACTACTTTTAAGAGCTTAATCTAGTAAGTAATTAATCTTAGCTATAACATTATAACTCTAGCTTAACACATACTATATATAAAGTATTAAGAGAGTAGTATTATATATTACTATTACTTATAGTCTCTTAAATCTAGCATATAAATCTAAGACCCTAGCTGTTATAGTACTTATTTTAAGGCCTAAATTTACTCTAAAATATATAAAGAAAAGTAATTTAAACTATAGCTTAGTATACTACTAGTTTAAGAATATATGAAATATTATTCTTAAGAATAACTAGTTCTCTAGGTATAAGGGGTTAAGAAGTACTAGGTGTGTTCTAAAGCTAGGAAAGCTACTTAAAGTATTATACTTTAATAGTAGTAGATCTAAGAGGTCCTCTATATTTCTAGATACTACGATAATCTCTAGTAATTACTAGAATACGTCTTATATAGGTAGTATCTTAAGAAGTATAATAATAGTATCTAAGATTACTATAAAAGTAATTAACTAAATTAGAAGGATATATAGGGTATAGTAGTGTATTATCGATAGCCTTATAGTATATAAACTCTCTAGAAGTACTTCTAATAGAAGAATACTATTAATCCCCCTTCTAGGTTTAAGAAGGAAGGTTAACGAAATAACTAAGTCTAGTATATAATTTAGCTCTAATTTCTAGTATAGAAAGAAAGGATTTAAAGAGCTTAACTAGATTAAAGTAATATAGATCCTTAATAGTAGTTTTGATTAAGCCTTTATTAGCTATTATTTCGTCTTTATTAGTTTGTTTTTCCTAATTTCAAGAAGTCTAAAGCTTATTAATATTTAAGAGGATTAGCTTCTTATATATCTTAAGTAATAGTATCTAAGTATTAAGCTTATGTTTAAGAGTATTAATATTATTAGAAAGCTTCTTAATTAAAAGATAATCTACTATAGATAATATTTCTCTAAGAGTAGTATAATAAGAGCGAGAAAGTCTAGTAGTTTTAGTCTATAAAGTAAATAGAAGTTAAAAATCCGAGAGTAAAGGAAGAGCTTTTTAACGCTTTAAAGGAATAGGTTCTAAGTTATTTAGAGGTCTAGAGAGTGGTAGAGGGCCTAAAGGTGCTATTAAGAGAGAGGCTAGAGATAGTACATTTATTATTAGAGATTAAGTAGCTATAGTAGCTAGAGAAAGGGTTTCTAGAGAATCTATTTCTTTAATACTTTAAAGAGGAATATTAGTATTAAAATTGTTATTTTACTACTACTAATAATCTAAAACCTTAACTAGTTCTTAAAGCTAGGAGAAAGCTAGACTATTAGTAATAGTATTACCTAATTTAGAGTCTATATCTCTTTTATACTTAAATAGCTACTTAACTACTTTATTCTTATTTAAATCCTTTATTAATTAGAAAATAAGCTATAAAATAATCTAGAAATAAGACTTATAATAATAGTAGTTCTATTATTATTATTATTATTATCTAATCTACTAGGAAAATTATAACTAGCTTTAAAGCTAGGCTCTTCTTCTTCTATATAAGGTCGTTTAAAGAGGCCTACTATAGTGAGTAATAAAGTTTAACAAGGTAGGGCAAGCTTATTAAGGTCTAACTTAGATTTACTAGGTCTCTAGACTATACAACTACCTAATATTACTATAGTATATATATTAAGCGTATAGTGTTACTACTATAGTATAGATAAGTTGTAATAGAGAGGTAAACTAAAGAGGCAAAATAGAGAGGTAAAATAGAGAGGTTACTACGAGCGACCTTAAAACTCTAATTTTAAGCCTTATTAACTACCTTATATAATTTTAAATTACTATAACTTTAGAATATAAGATTTAAAAATACTTAAAAGTATATTTAATACTTTAAGAAAAGATATTAATATATAAAAAAATTTAATTTATTAATTAAAATCATAATTCTAAGGCCTCTAAAGTTATAATCTCTTACCTCTTTATAAATACTTATAAATCCTAACTTAACTATTCAAAGTTACTTTTAAATTTAACTTTAAGACTATAAGTAATCTTTTTAGATTATTACTTAATACTCTAAAAATAATTTAAGGTTTCTAGTCTAACTTTAGTAATAATTTAGATATCTATTTATTAGATTTATTTAGTATAGATAGAATAATTAGCTTAATAGATTTTAGCGAAGTATTAAGTGATTTCTACTTCTATGTTATAGGACTAGGAGTATTAGGATTATGTCTTATATAAGACATATTTTATATAAGATAGTTATAGAAATACTAATACTAGCTAGAACCTATTTCTAATTCTAGAATAAAATATATAAGCTAAGAATACTATAAGTATAATAGTTATTATAAAAAGAGGTATAATACAAGTAAAATAGATAGCTAAAGCAAGGGTATCATCTACTATATAAATCCACTAAAAACTCCGTATATAGTAAGAATAATTAAAAAAGCAATAATAAAAAGCGATAATAAAAAGCAATAATAAAAAGTAATAATAAAAAGCAAATAGGTATAATAGAGATATACGAAAGAGAAACAAAAAAGGGAGATTAACTAGAACTAGTATTTCTAGTAGTAGTAGAAGGTTCACTAGTTATTCCAGCTAAAGCTAGGTTAATATTAGAGTTAGAGAGGGCTAGAGTAATAGTTCAGAGTCTCTTAAGAGGAGGAAGGTCGGTATTATTCATTCTATATTATAATTAGTTTAATCTAGTAATTAGTTACTTAACTTACCTAGTAAGCCTAGACAAATCCTTCTTAGTCTTCTTAGCCTTCTCTCTAGTAGTAATACTAAAAGCCTTAGCAAAGTCCTCTTATTCTACTTTATTAAATAATCTATATAAAAACATAGTATTATAAAAGTTAAGTATAACTTAACGCTTAGAGGTAAAGGCTGTCTTCTTCTTCTCTAGTATAGCGAGTATTATATTAACATAAACCCTTATTTCTAAAAGTAGCTCGTAGTAAATTTCTATAATAGATAAGTTAGAATAATAAATAAATAAATAAATAAATAAACAAGTAAATAAGTTACTTACTCTTATAAAAGAATTTCCCTAACTTCTCTAACTTATTAAAGTTAATAAACTTACTAATCTTATACTAGATAGTAAGGAAATTCTCCTTATTAAAGAAGGATTTAAAATAATTCTTAATAGTAGTTTAAGAGAGAGATAGCTTAGTAAGGAAGGGCATCTACTTAATAGTAGCTTAGTAGTATACCTAGAAATCAAGTAAATTAGAAGACTTATAGCCAAGTATCTAGAAGAAAAGTAAGGCTTACCTTATATACCTTAAGAGTATTACTCTTAAATACCTTATATCTATCTTATACTTTTTTTAAGGTAAAAGTAGCCTTAGTAGATTCCTAAATTATATTAATACTAGGAAATCACTTTTTAAAGTAAGCTTACTACTTATTAAGATATGTCCTATATAAGAACGTATTGAATTAGAAATCTTAGTCTAGGAGTTTCTATTTCTCGTTATCTACTTATACTTTATTAGTAGGTAGTAGTATAGCTCTATAAGATCTAGACTTTCTCTTAAGTAAATTAGTATAAGTCTCGTATAAATTATTATAATAAGCCTAGTAAACCTATTAGTTATATAATTATTTAAGTAAATAAGTAACTAAGTAAATAATTTAATAAAGAAATAATAAGATAAATTTAAGTATTTATTTAATTAAATATCTAATAAATTAATAGATTAAAAAGAGTATAATATACCTAAGCTATAGTAGAGCTATTTGAGAGGAAGAGAGGAGGGTCTTTAGTAAAGTTAAATAGGTCTAGATCAATACTAGGAGAAGTAGGTTAGTAGGCCATTATTTTAGCAAATCAGCTAGGTCCTTGTTAGAAAGAGGCTTTTGCTTATACTTAGTAATTATTAAGATTTAGAATAATTAGATAGCTAGGGTTAGGTAGAGTTATAAATAGCTTTACTCTAGAATTAGTAATACTAAGTTTAGAAGTAGGGTTACAGTTGTATACTAGTTTAAAATTTCTAGTAGTCTATTCTATAACTAGTTTAGTAGATCTTACTACTTACTATTTTAAACTAATAAAAGACTGTAGGTCTACTGCTTAATTCCGAATCTCTGTTATCACGTATAGTAGTTAAGGTCTTAAATAACCGTTACCTAATAAACTATCTCTAAACTATTAACATTTTTAAACCGTTTAAAAGTTTAATAGCTATAATTTTACACTGTATATTCTTAATTACTATCTCCTTACTGCTAATACCCTTAAACCATCCCCCTACAGTCTTCTGATTTGGCTGTCACCGCTAAGGTAAGGGTAGAAAAAGTACGTACCGTAAAAGCGACAGCGATGACGTAGATGACAAATCCGATGCTTCTGATTCGCTAGGTGACCAATTCGGGGCTTCTGATTCGCTCTGCTGAAAGTCCGACCGTGGAATATGCCTAAATCGTCGAAAAACAAGGGGTATGTTGTTGTTATTCGGCGACGTGGAAATGACCGGGGTAGCGAATGCGACGAATACGACCTGGATTACGATGCCGATAAGCGGCCCGATGCCGAGTAAGGAATGCGATGCGATGGCGATATTAATAGATGGTTATCGTCGTCGTCGTCGTCGTCGTCGTCGTCGTCGTCGTCGTCGTCGTCGTCGAAGTGAAGTGTCGAAGTCGAAGTCGAAGTCGTCGAAGTCGAAGGTGGGGGTGGCCTGTGCGCTAGGTCTTGGCGGTTACGTAGCTAGTTATACGTAGCGCACCGTGTTTGGCAAGAGCGACCCTGGCACGAAAGCCACGCCCCACCATATGACCCACTTTAGTCACGTGACTTTTATTTTTTATATGTTTATAGCTCTAATTCTAAGGATTATTAATATATAATTACTAATTAAAGTTAATATGTAAAAAGCCGCTTAAATCGCCTTTAAAAAAAAAAACACTCTCTCTAGACTTTTTTTTTTCTTCTAAGTACTTTATTTTTGATATATTTTTTAAACTAAGTTAAGAGCTAGATTATAAGTTAGTTTCTAATTTTAAATCGTTTTATAAATCGGCTTAAATTCCCTTAAATCGTTTTATAAATCGGTTTCTTACTTTGAATCGTTTTATAAATCGGCTTGAATTCCCTTAAATCGTTTTATAAATCGGTTTCTTACCTTAAATCGTTTTATAAATTAGCTTAAATTACTTTAAATCGTTTTATAAAACGTATTAGAGCTACTTCAAGAAATAACTCATATCTTAAACCGGTATTAAACCGGTATTAAGTCTAAGTTGATACTAGCTTAAAACTCTAGCAGAGGGCATGTAAGTAGGCTTATAATTTAGATATTTCTATATCCTTTCTAAAGCTCTAAAGTAAGCTATACTAGGATTAGACATAAATCTAGCATATCTATTAACTATAAAGGTAATATTAGGTCTAGTTTTAGTACTAAGGTACTTTACTGCCAACCCGCGAGGGTTTTGAGTCGGGGTTGAATCGGGTTCAGAGGTGATTTAAACCGATTCCAGAAGCGTATTCGAGCTAGTTCAAGAACTAGGTTTAATATGCTTTAAAACCGACTTAAGATGATTCATGGTAGTAAAACCCGACTCGTTTTAGCGAGTTGAACCGGGTTATAAACTAGGTTAGGTGAGTTAAGTTAGTATCAGATACTAGTTTAACTTAATTCTAGACCTACCTTAATAACTTAGTATTAGAGTAGCCTTAAATTAGTACTAAAAACTATTTATCACTAGCAAATACATATCAAAAAAGACTGAAATCACGTGATTAGGTGTATATTACGTAGCTACACTACTCTTATATAACATGCCCTAGTTCATCGAATGCCCAAGTCCTACTTCTACTAATTCTACCAATTCTACCAATTCTACTGAATGTTCTACTGACCTAAATGACGTTATCCTTGTATATATGCCTCGATTTGATTAGTTGGATTGGTCAGTCAGTCAATCAGTCAGTCAGTTAGTCAGAAACTATAAGGTACGTACGTTAGTTCAGGAAGTAAGGGTGGAAACAGTACGTACTGTAAAAGCGACAGCGACAGCGATAACGTAGATGATAAATCTAATACTTCTGATTCGCTCTACTGAAAGTCCGACCGTGAAATATGTCTATATCGTTCGATATTATCCTACTATTCGACGACGTGGAATTGACCGGGGTAGCGAATACGACGAATACGATGTGGATTACGATGCTGATAAGCGGCCTGATACTATGTAAATACGATACGATAGCGATAGATAGTTATCGTCGTCGTTGTCGTCGTTGAAGTGAAGTGTCGAAGTCGAAGATGTCGAAGTCGAAGAAGTCGAAGTCGAAGTCGAAGTCGAAGGTAGGGGTGGCCTATGTGCCTGTAGGTCTTGGCAGTTACGTAGCTAGTTATACGTAGTGTACTATGTTCGGCAAGAGCGACCCTGGTACGAAAGCTACGCCCTACTATGTAACCCACTTTAGTCACGTGACTTCTATTTTTTGTAGGCTAGTAGCCCTATTTATAAGGATTATTAATATATAATTACTAATTAAAGTTTATATTAAAAAAGTCTTTTAAATCGCCTTTGAAAAAAAAAACACTTTCTCTAGACTTTTTATTTTTTCTTTTAAGTACTTTATTTTAGATATATTTTTTAAACTAAGTTAAGAGCTAGATTATAAGTTAGTTTATAATTTTAAATCGTTTTATAAATCGGCTTAAATTACCTTAAATCTTTTATAAATCGGTTTCTTACTTTAAATCGTTTTATAAATCACCTTAAATTGTTTTATAAATCGGTTTCTTACTTTAAATCGTTTTATAAATCAGCTTAAATTACTTTAAATCGTTTTATAAATTAGTTTCTTACTTTAAATTGTTTTATAAATTAGCTTAAATTACCTTAAATCTTTTATAAATCGGTTTCTTACTTTAAATCGTTTTATAAATTACCTTAAATCGTTTTATAAATCGGTTTCTTACTTTAAATCGTTTTATAAATCAGCTTAAATTACCTTAAATCGTTTTATAAATCGGTTTCTTACTTTAAATCGTTTTATAAATCACCTTAAATCGTTTTATAAATCGGTTTCTTACTTTGAATCGTTTTATAAATCGGCTTAAATTACCTTAAATCGTTTTATGAATCGGTTTCTTACTTTGAATCGTTTTATAAATCAGCTTAAATTACTTTAAATCGTTTTATAAAACGTATTAATATCTTGAACCGGTATTAAACCGGTATTAAGTCTAAGTTGATACTAGCTCAAAACCCTAGTAGAGGGTATGTAAGTATATTAAAGACTCTACTTCTTATTAATAGGTAGTAATATTGTCTTTAGTAGCTTAGTCTTTGTTTTTATCTAAGTATAAGCCAAGCCTAGCTCTATAGGTATAGATATAGGAGTTAGTTTATCTTTATTAAATTTAGTCTTAATATTAGTTAGATATTTGTTTTGATTTATAGTAAGTGTTTGATTACTAATATTATACTTTATTTCTATTCCTAAGAACTGGTTTATAAGGCCTAATTACTGTATTTTTAGAACCTTAGTTATATTAGATATAATATTATCTATGTCTTTCTTATTAGGTCTAGTTATTATTAAGTTATCTATATAGTATATAATAATAACTTTAGTAATTCTATTAATAAAAATACCTTAGTTATATAGTAAGACTATAAAGCCTAGCTTAGAGTAAATGTCTAATAGGTATTTATACTATAGCTTAGGCGATTGTTTTAGTCTATATAAGGCCTTATTAAGTTTATAAACCTTATTATCTACTTTAAAGCTTATAGGTTATATAATATAGATATCTTTATCTATATTAGTATATATAAACGTGTTTTTAATATTATATTAATATAAATGCTATTTATTTATTATAGCTAGTAGGAATACTAGTCTATATGTCTTAGGTCTATATATAGTAGAGAACGTTTCTAAGTAATTAATACTTAAAACTTGATTAAATCCCTGTACTACCTATCTAGCTTTATATTTTATAATATTATTATTAAGGTTGGTTTTAATTTTATATATCTACTTACTTTTTAAAGATATTCTATTACTAGGTAAGTCTACTAGATCTTAAGTGTTTTATAACTCTAGTTTATCTACTTCTAGTTTTATAGTATGAAGCTATTTAGTACTATTAATATTAGATATAGCCTCTTTATAATTAGTAGGCTTATTATTGATATTAGCTACTAGAGCTAGCTTGTCTATATTATCTATATTATTTAGTTTATTAGATTTGGGCTTATTTATTTTAAGACTATTAAGTCTAGTATTATTTGTGTCTAGTTTTTCTAAGTTACTAGTTATAGTTGATATATCTTTATTAGACTTATTAATATCTATATTATTAGTTCTAATATTATTTGTGCTAAAATCGCTAAGATTAGACGCGTAATTAGACGCGTTTTTAATTTTGATCTTATTTATATCTAATCCTCTTAGATTAGAGTTCCTTCTATCTTCTAGTAGGCTAGTATCTATATAATTACTATTATTTGTTATATTTATAGTATTTAAAAACTTATTTTCTATTATATATATGTCTCTAACCTAAATAGGTTTTTTAAGTATAATATTATAGAGTTTATATAGGTTTTCGTTAAAGCCTATTAGTATAGCTTTATTAGCTTTTTTATCTAGTTTTTTAATACTATTTTGTTTATTCTTATAGTAAGCTATAGAACTAAATGTCCTTATATTACCTATATAAGGTTATTCCTTATATTTAACTTTATAAGGAGTTTTATAGTCTAATTTAGAGTGAGGTGTTCTATTATATAGATAAGTAGCTGTTAATACAGCTTCTCTCTAAAATATAAAAGGTAAGTTAGTCTAATATAAAAGATATCTAGCTTTATTAAGTATAGTACGATTTATTCTTTCTGTTAAACTATTAGGTTTAGGAGTCTAAATAGGTGATAATTAATATATTATTCCATGTTCTTTTAAATAGGTATTAAATTTATTATTAACGAATTCAGTACTATTATTTATACTAAATATTCTTATATACTTATTATTTATATTATTTTCTTCTTTATTCTTAAATTCTTTAAAAGCTATAAAGGCTTCACTTTTACTTCTAAGTAATTTAACTTCTAAGAACCTAGAGTGCTTATTTAGAAAGGTTATAAAGTATTTATAGTTATTATAAGTATTAGGTTTTATAGGACTATATAGATCGCTACTAACTTTTTCTAATAGACTAAAGACTTTGCTATTTATTAGTTTATTTATCTTATTAGTGAATTTACCTTTAAGATAGTTTTTATAATTAATAATACTATTATCTATATCTTTATTAGATATAATATTATTATAACCTTTTATAGTATTAATAATCTTATTTAATACTTGTAGACTAATATGTCCTAGTCTATTATATAGGTATAGTTTGTTTATGTTTTTATACTTTATTATATTAAGTATAGTATTACTTAATATAGTGTTTTTATATTTAAGAGGAATAATATCTAAATAATATAAGTTATCTATCTTATTACTTTTAGTTATAAGTTTATTTGTTTTATTATCTTTAATATAGTAGTTATTAGAAGTAAATATAGTATAGGAATTTACTAATTTACTTTGACTTATTAGGTTATAGCCTAGCTTAGGTATATATAAACAGTTTTTAAGTATAAAAGACTTAATAATATTATTATCTTTAAATCTAATATAAATAGAACTAACTCTTTTAATACTAATTGTTTTTACTTCGCCTTACTTAACTAGTTTATTACTAGGCTTATAATCTATAAAATAGAGCTTATTACATATTATATGTTTTATAGCAGTAGTGTCTAGTATAAAATTAGATTTATTATCTATAGAGTTAGAGGTAGTAGTAAGAACCTATTTAGCTTATCTAGTATTTAATAAGAAGTTAAAGGTATTTATACTAGTATTAGTATTAGAGTTTATAGAGTTTTTATTTTTAGTATTAATTATTTTAAAGTCTAGATTATCTAGGCTAATATTATCCTCTTTATTATTAATAACTTAAGTGTTATTATAATCAAGGTTAGTAAATATAATATTAACGTTTATATCTCTTTTATTTTAAGATAAGCTCTTTTCTTCTTTTTCTTTATTAGAGCTAGTTTTAAGTATACCCTTTTTAAATACAAAGCCTTTAAGTGCTTTTTATAGATTAAGATAGTAATACTTATTTATAAAGTATATAGTCTACTTATAATAGGTATAGTATTTCCCTTTTATAATCTTATAAGGCTTCTTTCTTTTATAAGAGTTCTTATAAGAAGTAAAGCTTATAAAGGCTTCTTCTTCTTTAGACTCTTGTCTTTTAGACTTATTTATAAGATTAGAGAATAAGTTCTCTATAGTATAGGTATTAATATCGTTTTATAAGGATTAAGTCATATTAGATATAATATTCTTATAATCCTTACTTAGATTATTAAGTACCTAAGCTATAACTACTTATCTACTAGTAAGTACTTTACTGCCAACCCGCGAGGGTTTTGAGTCGGGGTTGAATCGGGTTCAACCCCGACTCAAGGTAATTCAGACCGATTCCAGAAGCGCGTTCGAGCTAGTTTATAAACTAGATTAAAGCAGTTTA